>JAMWYP010000069.1:635285-949714 GCA_025563575.1 Acacia pycnantha | reverse complement strand
TATATGTCTAGACTTGCCGTTATACATTACATTCTTGGACCTAACAATAGCTGCTTGATTATCACAGTGTATACACACTGTCAGTACCGATTTTGGCCAATTAGGAATGTCTTCAAGAAAATTACAAAGCCACTCGGCTTCCTCACCTGCTTTATCTGAAGCAATCAATTCTACTTCTATAGTTGATCTTGCAATGCAAGTCTGCTTGGATGACTTTCAAGACACAACACCCTCTCCAATGGTGAACACATATCCACCTGAGAATCTTGTGTCGTTAGAGCTGGTGATCCAATTTGCATTACAATACCCTTCTAGCACTGTAGGGTACTTCTCATAATGCAAAGCAAAATTTTGAGTTTGCTTTAAGTAACCCAAAACTCTTATCATAGCTTTCTAATGAAGCTTGTTTGGATTACTTGTAAAGCAACTTAACATGCTTACCGCGTATGCAATATCAGGTCTAGTGCAGTTCATAACATACATAAGACTGCCTAGCACTCTAGCATACTCTTTTTGATTTTCAGCTTTGCCAGTATTTCTCAACCGACGAAGACTAGAATCTATAGGATTCATCACAAGAGCTATGTATAAACTCTTGAATTTCTCAAGAATTTTAGTAATATAGATGTTCTTGTGATAAAGCCAACCCAACAGATGTTCTATGGATTTTAACTCCTAAAATAACATCTGCTAGACCCATATCTTTCATGTTGAACTTACTAGTAAGCAACTGCTTAGTAGCTTTAATCATTTGATTATTACTACTCGTTATTAACATGTCATCTACATATAGACAGGCTCTGGCAAACCCGTTTTTAGTATTCTGAATATAGACATACTTGTTGCATTCATTAATACTAAAGTCATTGATAACATAACTTCATTGAATTTCGCATGCCATTGTTTTAGGGCTTGCTTAGGTCCATAAAGGGACTCTATTAAGCGACAAACTTTTCACTCTTTTCCTGAGGCAACAAATCCCTCAGGTTGTTCTAGATAGATTTCTTCCTCTAATTCACCATTTAAGAAGGCTGACTTTACATCCATTTGATGTAACTCCAGCCCATTCAATGCTGCTAATTCAATTAACATCTGAATGGATGTAATTCTTATAACAGGTGAATAGGTATCAAAATAGTCTAGGCCTTCACGTTGTCTGTAGCCTTTTATTACTAGCCTAGCTTTGTACTTATCAATAGTGTCATATGCTTTCATCTTCTTTTTGAAGACCCACTTAGTTTCTAGAGGCTTATTTCTAGGAGGAAGGTCAAACAACTCCCAGGTGTGGTTTGACATAATAGATTCAACTTCACTATTGATAACCTCTTTCTAGAGTGGTGCTTCAAGAGAGCCCATAGCCTCTCCATGTGTTCGAGGCTCATTTTCCAACAAAAAAGTTAGAAAATCATGCCCAAAGGATGTGGTGATCCTTTATCTTATACTATGGCTTGATTCCTCTTCTACAGGACCATCACTGGTCGTAGTATCCCAAGGTATCATAGTATTGTCATCATTATTATCACTTGCTTTACTTCCCTTGTCATACGAAAAGACATTCTCAAAGAACGTAGAGTCCCTTGACTCAATAACCGTATTAACAAGGATATATGATACATCGGACTTATAAACCAAAAATTGATATGCACCACTGTCAAGTGCATGACCAATAAACACATAGTCCATTGTCTTAGGTTTGACTCTCAACCTTTAAGGATTAGAAATCGTAACCTTAACCAAGCACCCCCACACTTTCAAATATTTCAAGGAATATTTCTTTCCTTTCCATATTTTGTATGGTATACTTTGTATCCTTTTGTGGAGCATTCTATTAATTAGAAAATTAGCCATTTAAAATGGCTTCCCCCCACAAGTTCTGTGGTAAACTAGATGTAATCAACATTGCATTCATCATTTCTTTCAATGTCTGATTTGTTCACTAATATACATCATGTAACCATAATGATGCTATAAAGATTTCACCTAATTTGGTATGATGCATACCCCAACTAGAAATATTTATCATCTTTGGGTGTCTAAATAAAACTACCAACACTTATGTTTAATAATTATAAAGACAAATAATCAACCTTTGGGTTGATTCATAAACAC
Organism: Acacia pycnantha; assembly: GCA_025563575.1. Taxonomy (NCBI): domain Eukaryota; kingdom Viridiplantae; phylum Streptophyta; class Magnoliopsida; order Fabales; family Fabaceae; genus Acacia; species Acacia pycnantha. Next base: position 947,605 of record JAMWYP010000069.1, on the reverse strand, counting down.
CTTATAATAACAAACTTCAATACCATCATAGCACCAATGTTATGGGTAATCGAACGTCATCATATATAATATTTGGAATTAAAATAATTCATAAGAATTGTCCACTTTGGTGACTAATCAATCCACCATACTTAAATCTAAAATTTAAATATTTAGCATTCATATAATTGTTATTCACAATATTTAAAAAGCATAAAATCATAGCCACAAAATCATCCATAATTATAAAATTAAGGCTATAATCGCATTTCTACCGATACAAGAAATCAGCTATTCTACTAAGAGAAATAATAATACTATGAAAAATTACAACACATTTATCTCTACACTAGATAAATGATTAAATTTTCATATTACTACCATGTGCTTGTCACAAAATATTTGATAATTTACCACATTTAGTTTCAATAGAAAATAATAAATCCTTCTTAATAAATTAAATAATGGCTAAGATATTCACAAATATCACCATTTTTATTCAGCCATTATTAATTCAAAAAGCTTCACAAGATTTTAGGAGAGATTATAGGAGATTAGAAATTATCAAACAAATTAATATCTCCATAGATAATAAATCCTTAAATGGGACTAAATTCCCTTCCATCCTAAAATTTAGGACTTTTTAATAAAGCTCATCATTTAACTGTTAAATATATTTAATTTTTGTAACTAGAAACCAAATAATAAAATAACACGTATGAACTCAATTTCATCTCCATACAATAATTAATATAATCCAAAATATTAATTAATAAAATCAATAAAATCTCCCGATGAAACCAAGACATAAGATATATACTATCTTCACTTTATTAATTTAATTTTAATTTGATCCTCATTAATATAAGGAGAGATAGTAGGAGATTTATTAACTTCTCTTTTTTGACTAATGTCGGCCCAACAATATTTTTTCCAGCCAAAAGAAAAAATGTAGCCTAAAAAACGTGCAGCTCAAAATACACCAAACAAATATTGCAGTTCGACCCAAACTAAAACCAGTCCGGCCCAACATATGAACCCTCACTATTAATATACTTTAAATATATTTTGGCCCATACCCAATCGAAGAGGCGCCTTCAGCTTAATGGTTAAGGCGTCTTCCACCCAAACAAAACGTCTGTTGTTCGATCCCTGCCTGGTGCGTCCCTTCACAAATTATTTTGAAAAAACGCGCTGCATAAAATTGGTCACCAGGGGACTAGAACCGCCGACGCATGGGTGCCATGCACCCTGGAGGCTGGCCATTGTGCCAGTTGAACCATGCACCCTTTCATTGAAAGAATGTGACTCCAATAATATAAAAGACATTGTTTTAGATTGGGTATCATCTTCAACCTCCAAACTTTAATCTTCCTCCATCTAAATTCTGAACGTTTGTGTTTCTGTCACCGACTAGGAAAATAGAACACATATCTCTCAGCCTCTCTATGTACACATATATAATTGAGTAGTCGTGTGATGCTTGTAATCTTCTATATCCAAAATCATCAATCTATCATTTTCTTTTATCATCCTCATTCAATTTAATATAATATGATAATATATTATATTATATTCTTTTCAATTTAATTTGTTGCCAAGAGTATTTGCAACCATTGTTTAATTCACGCGGGTCCGCATCATCTCCAAATATCATTGATTTTGCTTTTCTTCTTTCAATCCCGTATGATCTATCATATAATATTCTTTTATGCCCTGAGTGTACGGATGAAAATAGGCTTGACCCAGGTCCTACAGCCTAATTTGCATAAAGCCTAGCCTATATAGTAAATAGATTAGATCTAAGCCTATTTAGATAAACAGGCTAAACATATTTTCATAACGCTTAGCCTACAAACTTGCAGGCCTGACCTATTTAACTTTTCTTAATTTATATTATTATGTAAGTATATATAATATCATATCAAAAAACAAAATATAATATCATCTAAATACTTTTATAAATTATCTATAAATTTATCAACTTAACATTAATTCTAAGTTTCATATCACATCATCATTACACTAAACCCTTACTTTCGTATCAATCATTCACCCATATCTCTTTTCTCTTCGACTGCTCGAGATGGAAACACCAACACACTCCCTCTCCCATGATTTGTGTCATTAGCTAAAGCATAATAATTGTTATTGGTTTATTTTAGTGCCTAATAAAATATTATAATCTTAGTAGGAAGAGTTTGTCCCAATTTATGTGGGAAGAGTAAAAGAGGTAAAATCTATTTTTACATGTTGCTTGTTATGCTTAATCGATTTTAAAAAATATACACTACAAGTGAACAAGAATATATATATATTACCTCTCAAATGGATACATCCACCTATATTGTTGCGGACCTCCTACCTTTGCTTCATAGGCCAAGCGAATAGGAAAATGTTCCATTAAGTCAAACATGCTAGGAGGAAACACCATCTCTAACTTGCATAGCGTTATTAGTATACTCGCCTCTAGGTGGCGTAACTTTTCAACATTAAGTTCAGAAACACAAATTTCTCTAAAGAACATGGAAAATTCCGTCAGAATAGACCATATATGCTTCGGAAGTGCTTTGAAGGCCCACGGCAACAATCTCTGGAAAAAAACATGGCAATCGTGACTCTTCATCCTGAATAACTTTGCCTCGTGCAGATCAACACATCTTCTCAGGTTTGACGCATAACCGTCTGGGAGTTTCATATCTTTAACCCATTGCAACAATTCTAAATTCTGTTGTTTGTTGAATGTGTACGGTGCTCTAAGTTTGGAAGTCCGTCCGTGGCATTCTCCACCAAATGCAAATCGGGCCTTCGCAAATCGCTTCTATGTCCCATCTTGCGTTGATCGTGTCCTTCGCCTTGCCCTTGGTGTCCATCACGGTACAGAATATTGCAAAACACATTCCTCTCAATATGCATGACATCAAGGTTGTGTCTTAACAATTGATCTTTCCAATATGGTAGTTCCCAAAAGATGCTGCGTTTGTTCCAATGATGATCAACGTCGTATCCCTCAGGTTCACTTGAACCAGCCCCTTCTGCAACACTTTGAATGTACTTGACCTTGTCCCATACCACTTAAACGACGAGGTTGATCTGCTCTTTCGACCACATTCCGCATGAAGTCTTTTTTATATCTCATAAATTGATGCTCAGGGGGAAGGAATCGTCGGTGCCTGTCAAACCAACACACCTTGCGACTGTAATCCAAGCTAAAACCCATGTTTTGTTCAAGACATACCGGGCATGCAAGCTTCCCTGACGTTTTCCAGCCACTCAACATCCCATATGCAGGGAAATCATTTATCGTCCACATTAAGGCAGCCTGCATGGTGAAATTCTGGCTCAATGATACATCATACGTAAGAACACCTTCACTCCACAACATCTTCAACTCGTCTATCAAAGGCCTAAGGTACACATCTATCTTATTTTTTGGGTTGGATGGCCCAGGGATTAACACGTTCAGAAACAAAAACTCTCTTCTCATGCACATAGAAGGTGGGAGGTTGTACGGAGTCACAATGACAGGCCAACAGGAATAATTCCTGCCCGTATTGCTGAAAGGAGTGAACCCATCCGAGCATAGACCAAGACGGACGTTACATGGATCCATAGCAAAGAAAGGATTCGCCTCATCAAATTTACGCCAAGCTTCAGCATCGGATGGATGCGTCACAAAGTTTTCATCTCTACGATGCTCCGAGTGCCACCTCATATGCGCAGCTGTTTGTTCTGATACATACAATCTCTGAAGTCTGGGCACGAGAGGAAAATACCACATCTTGCTTAATGCTTGACACGTCGTTTTCTTTGCATTGCTCACAACTTTGTATCTATCATGTCCACAGAATTTGCAATTGGTCAGCTCAGCATCATCCTTGTAATACAACATACATCCTCTAGGGCAGCAATGGATTTTTTCACATCCAAGACCAAGCTCTTTCACCTTTTTCTTTGCTTGGTAAAAATCATTCGGCAAATTACTGTCTTTGGGAACAATCTTATTCATGATCTGCATCATTTCGTTGTAATTCCTCTCACTCATATGATGATCAGTCTTCAAGCTTAGTGTTACTAGGGTAGCCGATAGCGATGGATATTCACTATTTTCAAAGTGTTCGCAACCTTCCCATAACAGACATTGCGCTTCTTGAAGCATTTTATAGAACTTACCGGCTTCCGGATGAGGATCCTCTCCCATGTATTGTGGTTGAGTATGTGTATCGATCTCCTCTCCCATGTATGACGGTTCAGCATAAGTAACGGGATCAAAATATTGGCCGATCGACGGTCCCGCGACATCCATAACCAACTGCTCATATTGATTAAGGTTGTCTCGATGACTACTGTCCCCGTAATAATCACTCGGTGTCTGTCGGACTTCGCCATGACATTCCCAACATTCATAATCCTTCATGAATCCCTTTTTACACAAATGGATTTTCACCGTGCCAGGATCTTTAAATCTTAAACACCTACATTTGACACACGGACAACTGATCGCCCTGCTTGAATTAGTTGAATGTGCTAAAACAAATTAGATGAACTCTTTCAAACCCGCCAATAATTCTTGAGTTAGTTGTCTTCTATCAGTTAGACGATTGTACATCCAACTTCTATCATGATTGCCTTCCATATTTCCTAGCTAGTTCAGTTACCAACATAATTAACATGTAATTCAATGCCAGAAATCTATATAAGTGGCTAGTACAACTGACCACTTATACCAATCAATTGTCACTCAATCAAATGTAATTCGATGCCAGAAATATGGGCTAAATTAAAGAGATTATTTAACATCCATAATATATAAGACTTAATCAAGATTATATAATATGCAAAATCAACTTAATCTTTTTGTATTTATAATAACCTATTTATCTAATTTTTATAAGACATTAACTCAACTAACTAATTTAACTAATTTTTATAATACATATAAATTTCCTTATTCCCTAAACTCACATCTTCTTTCTACTTAATTAATTCTCTTGTCCATAAATATCACTTTACAATTTTTTTTTCAGGTCATCACAGTTTATTGTATAACTAGTTAATTTTTCTAATACATAAAAATTTCATAAATCCTTAGAGTCACACCTTCCTCGTACTTTATATTAATTAATTAATTTTTGTATCCCTAAATATTACTTATTAACACTTCATTTTTCTTATTTCAACATCATCCTATTTATAAACTTATGTATCATTACCCACTAATACAAAATCATAATTTTAACACACAATTTTTCAACTATACAAAACCGACTATAAACAAATAATGCAACATTAATATTTTCACTAATGGTCACAAATCAAAAATGAAGAACCAATAACAAATAATTTAATCAACATTAAAGAAATAACACAAAATATTATCACACATCAACATTTTATCACAAATCAACATAATACTCAAGAAAATACAAAAAATAAAAAACAAATCTTTCCATATATACCGTGGTGAAAAAAAGAGAGAGAAGAGAGGTAGGTTACTTGGAATAGAAGTGCAGGAAAGGAAGAGTAGAAGGAAATGACGCCTGAAACTGATCGGTCGGGATGGGAGGGAATGACGCTGGAAACTGATCGACCGGAGGAGAGGAGATGACGCCGGAAAGTCGCTGACCGGAGCTCATGGAATTCACTGGAGTTGGGAGAAGAAGAGAGAAACGGATGAAGAGAAAGAGAATGAAGAGAAAGTGAAATGAAAAGTCGGGGGGGGGGGATTTCACGGCATTTTGCGACGGATTTTGGAGTTCGTTGCAAAAACCGGTTTTGCGACGGACCGTATCCGTCGCAAAACGGCTGATTTGCGACAGACTCCACGGTCCGTCGCAAAGTTGCGACGGATAGTGGAGTCCGTCTCAACTGTCGGCGTCGGACAGCCGACAGTTGCGATGGACGGGGTAGCCCGTCGCAAATTTGCGACAGACTACCCAAGTTGCTACGGAAAAATGAAGCCGTCGCAAATTTTGCGACGGATCCTTTTTTCCGTCGCAATAATTTTTTTTTTTTTTGCGACGGATTTTTGTTTCGGTCGCAAATTTGTTGAAATTTGCGACGAAATATTTTCCGTTGCAAAATCCGTCGCAAATTGCGAATTTTCTAGTAGTGATATCTCATTTATCAATGTTTGTCCAAAAAAAAAAAATTTATCAATGGACAATTAGTTTTCTCATTTTGTCACTAGTCATTCTTTTTTTTTTTTCCTTACTAAGCTCTAATATTAAGACAAGAATGGATGTTACGCTTTTAAAGCTTTTAAAACGTAAATAAGTGTAAAGAGTTATATATATATGAACTTAGAGTTATATGTTATGAATATTATATTTGTGGATGTCCATATCTCCCATTATTTTCTATTCTCCATAGTTTTCTATTCTCACCCATTAATCACTATGATTATGGAATTACATTAAGGGTTAAGGTGCAAAAATAGACATGTGCTTTTGTCAAAAGAGCGCCCAGTAGCAAATACTTTTTTTAGGTGCAAAAGTGACTATGTGGTTACAAAAGTGGAGTAAAATTATCATTGACCGTTAGTTTGACCAAAAACATTAACATGGATGCTGACTCAACAACGTTTTATCCTAGTTGGCAGTAGGGGTGGGAATAGGCCAGGCCCCTAACAGGCGGCCTATGGCCTGGCCTGGTTAGGGCCTGGTATGGCCTGGCCTGTTTGTTAAAAAGGCCAGACCAAGGCCTATTTAAAGGCCTGAATGTGTAAATAGGCTAGGTCTTTTTTGTTAAGGCCTGGCCTGTAAGCCTTCAGGCCTGGCCTGTAAGCTTTCAGGCCTGGTCTGTTTGCACATTTAATAAATATAATTATAATTATATAATATAAATAACAAAATATTTAATTTTTTTCATACTTATATTCTAATTTCAAGTATAATTAATTAATTATAATACTAATTCTATTCTTATATAGTTAATTATGGCCTTTAAGGCCTATAAAATGAGGCATTTTTAAAAGCCTACATTGTAAGTAGACCTTTAAATAGGCTTCAGGCCCGAGCAGGCCTTATGAAGGCTCAGGCCTGAGCCTAAAAAAAAGCCTGTATTCAGGTTCAGGCTCAGGCTCAGGCCTTTTACCTCCATTACAGTCTCAGACCTATTTAGCCAAAGCTTGGCCGGCCTATTTCCATCCCCTAGTTGGCAGTGAAAGAAGAAAGAAGAAATTAAAAAAAAAGTCCACCAATTAAACCCTAAACATGAGACAATGGAAGGAGGAGGAGAAGATGGCGGCGATGGTGGTTGATGATCGATGGTGAAGGCCGTCTCCGTTCTCTCCCTTCTTTCAAAGTCGCTGCTGCTCTCTAAATCTCGTCTGCGGCCTTCTGGTTCGTCGCTCTCGTCCGCCTCCTCCCTCTTTTAATTGACGGTCAGTATCCTCTAACATATTTGCACCCTCTTTAGGTTTATGTTGGGACAAAAAAAAGAAAGCATTTTGCTCCATTTTGACAAAAGCATTTTAAATCTCGTTTAGAATATGCTACTGGGATTTTCATCAAATTTAGATTGTTTCCCAGCAACAAACTTCTTAGATTGGGGAAATTTAAGGACGGTGGATGGTCTGTAATGAGTGCCAGAAAGATCTTATAACTCAAGATTTGGGAGTTCCCAAATTTCTTGTGGCAGTGTGTCTCCAATCGCTCACACCTAGACAACCTCAACTCTCTAAGATTCTCAATCTTGTAGAGTGTAAATATTGCTTCTGGGAGTGTTTCCACCATACAGCCTTCCAATTCAATTCTTTAACATGAGGCAGGGCATTTACAGCATATAAATTTCGCATGTGAGTGTTGGATAAGTTTAACACTTGAAGGTCTGAAATTGCTGATTCTAATGCTCCTTCACTCAAGTTCTCAGGCATATCCTCCCCCAATGCGTGTAAGATAATTTTAATATCCTCAGGCAATTGGATATTGGTGTCTTAAAATTGCAGTAAGAGAGAATATTCCATGAAATTTTGTAAGATATTTTTTGCTTCTTTTGTGTTTACTAGTTCTTCAGAAAACCAGCGATCAAACAATAGACATGTTCAATAGGAATATCTTGGCATATATACATGTTTGTTGATTATGTTATGGATTAAGTCCAAGTCTAATAAGCTTCCAAGGGAAAACAAAATGATCATTACTGAGGCAGGCCTACTTATAAGTCCTCTAGTGGGCGTACAAGCCCATTAGTTTGTCTTGTCTTATATTTAAATTTTAAAATAAAATATGCATGTAAATACCAAATTTTTAAATGTTTGATTTCTTATTTTCCCTCGATGGGAATTGGTTATACACTGAAAACAATTTTGTGAATGTCTTCATCATTTATTTATTGGTTTGGTTAATGTGTGGCCTACTGAAAATTGTTGTTGTTGTAATTAGTACCGACAGATTTTAATGTGATTTTCATTTACCTATAATAGCCCTCTCGATGTAATTTTTGTTGCTTGAATTAGTTGTCCATTTAATATTTGATCCTGAATATTTGCTGGAATTCTGTAATATGTGCAAACACACATTCCCTCTAAATATTTTCAAGTTCGGGATGTTTTAAATCAAAAAGTGCATTTGGGCTATTGGCTTCATTCTCCCATCGTTACATTTAAAGTTGGGACTTATTTACATAACAATTTTGCTTCAAGTTTCTAAATGGACCATAACCAAAAACTTTGATGGATGCCTTATGGCACCTAATTGTGACAAGGTTGATTTAAATGATTTATTTATTGATAGACATTTATGATTGAGTTTGACCTTGAAAGGTAGCTTGCTCTTTATGAAGATTTATAATAAAATGAGTGCATTTAATCTTGTGATGTTTTTGACATGAATACACACACACACACACATACACACACACACACACACACACACACACACACACACACACACACAGATATGTAAGTTGTAGAGAATATATTAGTTAGTTAGTTAGAGAGTTGGTTGTATTAGTTAGTTAGTTAGGAGGGTTAGTTAGTTAGTTGTTAGTAACCATTTTGGATTAATGGGTTGAGGGGTTGCCTATATAAGGCATATGACTCTTCATTGTATACTATGCTTTTATGTTGAATGATGGTTCATGATGAATGAAGATGCACAGTGATGTGATTCTGTGTATTCTCTCTTCCCCTCCCTCTTTCTCTTCTCAAATCCTCTAATCTTCTACAACTTCTCTATCAGTGGTATTAGAGTGAGTCATCCTCGGCTCCCCCGCTGTGATTTTTGTAAATTCTTGAATTAGTTCAGAGTCTTTCTCCTCTTTCATGGCTCAGTTCTGATCAAGAAATAACCAATTGACCAAGTGCAAGGTGAACCTTGTGGAGTCATGACCCTAATGGTTCAGTTGGCATCTGAGTCAACCTGAAACTCCAAAAAGAAGCATCAAGAAATATATTCTTGAGATTAATTCTGGTCCTTTCTTCCACTCTCGGTCAGCTTTTATTTCAAGACTAAACCAAAAAAGAAGAAGAAGAAGACAAACCAAGAAAATTCAAAGAAATCAAGAAAAATTCACAAAAAGCGCTCGGTCTTGACACATAACGTATAGCCTTGGTTATTTCTGAACTCAGTTCGATACTTTGGAGTCAAATATCGTCTGCTCGTTAGGAATTCTGAGAGCCAAATCAAGGATTTCAGTCTTGACAAAAAAAAAAAAAAAGTAACCGGTTGATTCTGGGCTCTGCATGTGGGATTCTGACGGAAATGTGAGATCAGTTCATTAAGTCGCTGAGTTCGTGGTTATGGGTTTTGAACGTTGGGGTTCTGACGTCATTGTTGAGTTCGTTGATTCTGAATATCGTCTGACTTTGGGCTCTGGTCATCATCGGAAGTGTCACGTCATTCTGGTTCTCGCATTTCGATTCTTGACTGCCGCCGCTCTGTTTCAACATCGTTCTCGGGTTACTTTTCCTTAGCGTCGTTTATGCTACTAGGTTATTGTTCGTCAGACTGGGTGTTGGTTTCTGTCGGCTCTGCGTATTGGCATAATCGGAATTCTGGGTATGTTCTGCGTTCTTGGTGTCTGATGTAAAAAAAAAAAAAAAGAATTGAAAAAAAACCCTCTTCTTGTTGGTATGGGACAATGGGTGAAGGGAAACCAGAAAAATAAAAATTTTCTTCTTGTTGGTATGGGACAACGGATGAAGGAAAACCAAGAAAATCAATGGTGTGTTCTTTGAGAAATGGCTAACCGGAGAGGGCTACCTACGAAGGGTTCTGACCGGCTGACCGGCAAGTGGTTGAGTAAAGTGCCGCGTAAAGTATCGTGGAGTGAAGTCGTCTGAAAGTGGGCTTTCGAAGGAGATGTTTTTGATTGATTCAAATTTGTATTCTTTGTTCTTTAGGTTTGTGTTTTTGTTGTTTCACATCCTTGAGGGCAAGGATGTTTTGGGGAGGGAGTATTGATATGTAAGTTGTAGAGAATATATTAGTTAGTTAGTTAGAGAGTTGGTTGTATTAGTTAGTTAGTTAGGAGGGTTAGTTAGTTAGTTGTTAGTAACCATTTTGGATTAATGGGTTGAGGGTTGCCTATATAAGGCATATGACTCTTCATTGTATACTATGCTTTTATGTTGAATGATGGTTCATGATGAATGAAGATGCACAGTGATGTGATTCTGTGTATTCTCTCTTCCCCTCCCTCTTTCTCTTCTCAAATCCTCTAATCTTCTACAACTTCTCTATCACACACATATACATATATATATATACATACACACACACACACATCTACATATACATATATGTATATGTATATGTGTGGGTATATATATATTATGAATATTAGTCAGGTTATGGAAATTCTATTTCTAAGAAGAAATGCAATATTGCTAAAAGAAATTATATATAGTAGTCCATTTGATTGTAAGAGAAAAATTTCAATGGGTCTTGTTGGATGTGGTGGTGAGTGCTTGTATAATATGAAAAATGATTGTGATAATTTCGCTTCGATTTATTACTGTAATATATATATTGTTATGAATATTATATTTGTGGATGTCCATATCTCCCATTATTTCCTATTCTCCATAGTTTCCTATTCTCACCCATTAATCACTATGATTATGGAATCACATTAATTGTAGATTAGAGAGTTGTGCCTATAAATAGAAGGCATATGTTATGTATTTGAGACAAATTGAAATAAGAATTACTCTCCTCTTTCTCTCTTCTCTATTCTCTTGTTCTTATTCTCTATCTCTTATCCCAGATATATCTTTATTTTCATAACATTATAGACTTTATAGGTTATTTAAAGGCCTATTAAGTAGCCCTTTTAAATACGCTTCATGCATTGTTAAACCTTTTGAAGTCTTGGACTCAACTCAGGCCTAAAAAAAAGCCGGCACAGCTCTGGCTGTGAATTTGCAGGGCTATTTAGGAGGGTGCTTCACTTGCTCTCAAGAAACAGCTGGAGGAAGAAGCTCGTGACCTTAGCGGTGAAGCTTTTTCTCGTTTCATGGATCAGTTGTATGATCGAATTTCTGGTCTTTTAGAGAGCATTGATGTGGCTGAGAATTTGGGGGCTTTAAGGGCAATTGATGAGTTGATTGATGTGTCACTTGGAGAGAATGCTTCTAAAGTTTCAAGATTTTCCAGTTACATGCGGAATGTGTTTGAAGGGAAGCGCGATCCTGAAATTTTGGTTCATGCTAGTAGGGTCCTGGGCCACCTAGCTAGGGCAGGGGGAGCAATGACCGCAGATGAAGTGGAACGCCAGGTTTGTGGATATTGAGAGGACAAAATGCTTTCTTTTTTTTGAAGCAGCATATTCTAAACTGTTTTATCGTCAGGTTAAAATTGCTCTGGATTGGCTTAAAGGTAACAGAGTGGAGTATCGTCGATTTGCTGCTGTTTTGATCTTGAAAGTAAGTGTCATTTCCTTGTTCAGTTGCGCCAGGTGAATTTGGTTGATAAAGTCCGAGTAAATCGAATTTATTTTATTTCCTTTGGTTGGACCTTCTGGAGGCTCTTAAAGTTTTTGGTTTAACCGACTACTTTAAAAAAAAAACTGTGAATTTATTTACGAGCAAATTCTCTTCATATGCTTTTATTTTGGTGGTCAATATCTTTCAAATCTCCCATTTCCCCCAAATATATGGACTATATTCTGGCTGCTGCAGGAAATGGCAGAAAACGCTTCAACCGTCTTCAATGTTCATGTACCTGAATTTGTTGACTCTATCTGGGTTGCTTTGAGGGATCCAGCATTGCCAGTTCGTGAACGAGCTGTGGAGGCATTGCGTGCCTGCCTGCGTGTAATTGATAAGCGTGAGACACGATGGCGTGTTCAATGGTCAGTTCATACTTCATTCAGTCTGAATCTGGTTGTAATGTTGATATTACCTCTGGTTATAGTTGACGTCCTTTGTTTGATCATAATGTTTGCTAACATGGTACAATTCTAAACTCTATCACAGCCCATTTGGCACATACGTTCTTAATTTTAATCCTCATTTAAACGTCTCTATTAGGGAGTAAGTTCTTGTTTTTTTTTTTTTACTGGCAGGTATTATCGAATGTTTGAGGCAACACAAGATGGATTGGGTAAAAATGCCCCAGTGCACAGCATACATGGTTCATTACTTGCAGTTGGGGAGCTTTTAAGGTCAGTAGAGTTTCCAACATTTGCATTACTATGCAGAAGTTGTGTCCATTTTTCAAGATGGTATTTTGTATTTATGATGGATTTATAATTTGGTGAGTTCAAGCTAATGCATGCGTTTTATTTTGGGCAGGAATACTGGTGAGTTCATGATGTCAAGATACAGAGAAGTTGCCGAAATTGTTCTCAGATACCTAGAGCATCGGGACCGGCTTGTCCGTCTAAGCATAACTTCACTGCTTCCTCGAATTGCCCATTTTTTGCGTGATCGTTTTGTTACTAAATACTTAACAGTATGTTAGCTTTCCCTAATACTTGATTGTGCTTTTCAAAGCTGGGAGGAAAACATTTGAGAATGGGGCTTTTATAGTAATTTCTAACATTTATTTTGTTGAGTGCCAATCTCTTGCAGATATGCATGAATCATATACTTGCCGTCTTGAAAATACCTCAAGATCGTGATAGTGGGTTCATTGCTCTTGGGGAGATGGCTGGAGCCTTGGATGGGGAGCTCATGCATTATTTTCCGACAATAGCTACTCACTTACGTGACGCAGTATGTTGCTGTAGTTGTTGACTTGATGTCTTTCCTCAGTCATTAGTTATCTTAGTGCCTTTTGCATGTCCTATGTGGATTTTATGGTTGGTTGATTAGTTTATTTTCAGATCCCTTCATGTGTTTGACAGGTGAAACATTTATGAATGTAGATTGCTCCGCGTAGGGCTAAACCTTCACTCGAGGCCTTGGCTTGTGTTGGAAGTATTGCAAAAGCAATGGGGCCTGCTATGGAACCTCATGTACGTAGTCTTCTGGATATTATGTTTTCTGCTGGTCTTTCAACCGTACTTGTGGAATCCCTGGAGCAAATAAGTAACAGGTACATTGTTGTTTTTTTTTTTTTTCTTTTTGGGTTAAAATAAGTTTTTAGTGGTTAATTTGATAGTTTATTACAATATTGTTTAATTCATTATCATTTCAGCATTCCATCATTGCTGCCAATTATCCAAGACCGGTTGCTGTACAGCATATCTTTGGTTCTTTCTAAGTCCCACTATCCTCTGTGGAGGCCTGCTGCAAGCATGGGTAGAGGAACAATGGTGAATGCACCTCAGCAAGTTTCAGAGCTTAGTGGTCCTGCCTTAGTACAACTTGCTTTGCAGACTCTTGCTCGTTTCAACTTCAAGGTTCTGTGTGTTTTGTTGTTTGTAATTTATCGGACTCATTTTCCATTTTAACAGTGATGCCACTTTTTCACCTCCCTTTTGTATTCAAGTTGTTAGAATGCTGCCAGAGGGTTTAAACTTATTTTATGCTATAATATAGGGCCATGACCTACTAGAGTTTGCCAGAGAATCAGTTGTTATCTACTTGGATGATGAGGATGGAGCCACTCGAAAAGATGCTGCATTATGTTGCTGTAAATTAGTTGCAAATTCCTTTTCTGGCATAGCATGCGCCCATTTTGGTTCTAGCAGGTCAAATAGATCAGGGGGGAAGAGCCGCTGGCTTGTTGAGGAGGTTTGATGTTTACAAACACTTTTTATTCTATGTGGATAATTTATTTCTTAGATTTTGTTTGGCATTGTCAGTTGATTTATGTTTTTTGTGCTGATAATTTAAAAAAAATCTACCGCTAAGTCATGGAACTAGTTTATGGCCACTCCTTTATGGATTTTTTGTGTGTCTATTTATGATAAGCTCTTAGTGTTCAATATTTCATATTTTTTTATAATATACTCTTAATTTTTTATTAAAAACATATATATATATATATACATATATATATATATATATATACATATATACATATATATATATATATTTATATTTATCTTTTTAATATCCACATGATTATTTTTGTTCAAATCAAGACTAAAAATAGGATATGGTCCTTTTCAAAGGGGAAAAAACGATATGGTATGTGGCAACAAAACAAACCTCCGAGGAGATGAATGAGTTGGTTTAGACTTGGGGGGTGGGGTGGCAATTAAAACTCAAGTCAAACCACGGGTACAGCCTATAATTTTGCCCCCATGTTAATGCTGCTAAGTGCTGCTATTTGATTGGGAGACTTCATTTTTGTGGGACCTTTGATTCCCATAAGGGTGCCAGCATTTAGGGTATGCTTAGAAGTTTTAGATCCGAAGGGATGGAACGGAAAAGGAAATGGGGGGATTACTAATAAGAAAATGTGAAATAGCAACGCAATTTGGGATGGTGGTTGGGGGGGGGGGTGGAATTTGGTAATTTTAATCTGAGATATGATTTTGCAGAAGGATATTCCTATTTAATTTCATCCTGCAGACTAGCACTTTTGTATTGCAAATGTCAGTCTTTCAGTGCTTTTGTTATATTATTGGATATTATTCTTAAGTGAGTAATTCACACTTAGTTGATATGCTTGTTGCTGATTGAAATTGACACAATCCAGCTTGTGGAGAAGCTTCTCATTTGGGCTGTAGCAGATGCTGATGTTACTGTCCGTTACTCTATCTTTACTTCTCTGCATGGAGATAGAGGTTTTGATGAGTATTTGGCACAGGCTGATAATTTGAGTGCAGTATTTGCTGCTTTAAATGATGAGGTATGACTGCTAGACTTTTAGTTTCACCAAGAACACTGTCCCCTCCCTTCCTGGGAATTTAAGAGGGGTCAGGGCTTGTGCGCAAAGTATCTACTTTGTAGCGTTTTGCCTATTGAGCAAAATCCATCATATTTGGAAAGGTGTTTGATGCTATTGCCTTTTGATTTTAGTTTTGTTTTCTTTGTCCTCATTTTTTCGTTAAGCTCTACTGGGTGAGTGATTATTATTTTTTTGGATAGGCATGTTTTTGGTCTAAGGTTGAGTCTTATCTTGGTGAGGATATAACATTTTCTTTCTGGCTTGTAGCTATCTCATTGATTGTTTTCCTCTGTTGTACCCAAGTGAATGTCTCATGAATTTAAAGGAGGGTGGTGTACAGCTTGAAAGGTTCTTTTTTGGGTTTAGGGAGTGCATGTGCTTTTTTGTTGGTTGTTATGTCTTTTCCTTCATTTGTTTAGAGTAAATTATGTTTACCTTCCCTAGAATTTTTTTTTTTTTTTTTATAATCTATGTTTACATCCCTTGAGTTTTTAAAATGTTTGAGTAACCTGCCTGACTTTAAGTTTCATAAGCATTAACTTGGCCTTTTGGTGATTCATGCTGCATTAGTGCATTGAACTAGGTATTGGGAGTTTTTGGGAAGAAAGTGCATCTGGTGTTGGGAGAATATAAGCTCATCTGACTTCTAAGTTAATGGAGATGTTTTAGTATCGCTTACAATTCAAAGAAAGAAAACTAAGTGCTTCTTTGCACTTGTGTAGAACTTTAGTTTCCTGCAATTTGTTCTTGAACCTCCATCTTGTTCTTTTTTGCCTCCTGAAGCTCCATCTTGTTGATAATTAAGCCTAGTTCTGCAGGATTTTGATGTTCGAGAGTATGCCATTTCTGTTGCTGGAAGGCTATCGGAGAAAAATCCTGCATATGTTCTTCCAGCTCTTCGCCGCCATCTTATACAGTTGTTAACATACTTAGATCAGAGGTGATTGAAGGACTTATTCTGTTGGTTGATGAATAAACATCTGAAAATATCTTGGTTGTGTGAGTGAGTTGCTTTTGTGGGACAAGGTTTGTTTTTTATTCAATGTCTTTGAATTATCTTGTTATGTCAGCAGTGCAGATAGCAAATGCAAGGAAGAAAGTGCAAAATTACTTGGTTGTTTGATAAGGAATTGTGAAAGGCTAATACTTCCATACATTGCTCCAATTCATAAGGTTTAACTAGTTGTGACGTTTGAGATAAATTCTTGTTTTGTTTCATTTTCTACTTTCTTTGTAAATTTCTGATTATATCAGGCACTTGTAGCTAGACTTGTTGACGTCAGTGCCAATACTGGAATTATAAGTGGAGTTCTTGTTACTGTGGGGGATCTTGCCAGAGTGGTGAGAACTTTTTCTCTTTTTATGATATGCTTGCTATCAGTTTTTTCTTCAAAAAACTTACCTACATATCTTGGGTTGTGATTCTGATTAGGGTGGTTTTGAGATGAGGCAATACATTCCTGAACTTATGCCTCTAATTGTTGAAGCATTATTGGATGGAGCATCTGTCTCAAAACGTGAAGTGGCTGTTATTACACTCGGTCAAGTTGTGCAAAGCACTGGGTATGAACTTATCTTTTGTTTGTATGACAAGAAAGTTACTCGTTTATTTCTTCATTTGATGAATCTTTTTTGGGATATATAACATTATGTAACAAACTGTTAAAAGTCACGCAGCCCCAAGGCATAAATAAATTTTTTGAAGAGCACTCTGCAGTCCATTTGTTTTAAAATAAAAATCTGCAGCCCAATGGACTCACTATTCTATTTCATGGCTATGGAAAAGATCTCTGGCTAAGAATTGTCTATTTTGGTCCAGCTTTTAACAGCACAAAGCTTTGAAAAAACTACTCTTCTTTTTAAGAGTCAAGAGGCTGGGCAAATCAGTGGCTTAAGAAAAATATCCCACAGTTCATTGCAAGGCTCCTATCCACCTTCATGGCGCAAAATAAAATGACTGTTTGTCTCTGAACTCTGAAAGCACATAAAACAAATATCCTTAGAAGGAGGCTCATGAAGCTTACAAGTCTGTAGCAAATCGTTTAAGTTAATTCCTAACAAAATTGTTGAGCTTAGAGGGAACTTTAGCCTTTTAAAGGGACAAAGAAAAGATTTGCAGTGTGTGTATTATATAAAACTCATTAAAGAAGGAATTATATGTAGGAGGATGGGGTATCTTCTCAGGAAGAAGCTCACCTAAACTGAATAAGAAAAGAAAATGAAACTAAATGTTAAATGTGCAGCAAAGCTGCCCATTCCCTTTGCATACTTAAAGGAGATTCTCCCTTGAAAATGTCCCAAGATGAGCACTGCTTAGAATTCCAAAACAAACCCTTTCCTAAGGTGCATATAAAGACAAGGAAACCTTTTAAAATATAAGCGTTCCATCTCTGCCAGATATTCCAAATTATTGCAGAAAAAGGCACATTGCCATAGAGTTCCTACCTTTTGTCTGGTCAAAATGTTCAGACTGACTATGTGAGGAGAAACTGCCTTAAAGAAAAAAATTATGATTGATGAACTCATGTATCATTTTGGGAGTGTGGACCATAAGTAGAAAACTGTTTCCGGTTTGCTTGTCTCTCTGTATTTTGTTTGTATATGAATTGTAATTTGAATTCATTTTCTCATTTTCTGCTATGTTGATGGATGTCAAATTTGTGTCACGTACAGTTACGTCATAACTCCATATAACGAGTATCCCCTGTTACTTGGCTTACTCTTGAAATTGCTGAACGGTGAATTAGTTTGGTCCACCAGACGAGAAGTATTGAAGGTAACTTTAGAAGTTAGAACTACGCATATAATTCCTTATGCCACACCCTCAGACATGTAACCAAAATATCCTTGGGTTCCCCAGGTACTTGGGATTATGGGTGCTCTAGATCCTCATGAGCATAAACGAAATCAACAAAGATTGCCTGGGCCTCACGGAGAAGTCACATGTCCTACCAGTGATTCTGGTCAACATATGCCGTCTATGGAAGAATTTCCCATGTTGGACCTGTGGCCTTCTTTTGCATCATCAGAAGACTATCATTCCACGGTAGCTTATGAAAATCCCTTAGGAGTTATTTGTTTCTATTTTTTTATTGTAAGTTTAAAAACATTCTTTTATTATTTCAGGTTGCAATTAACTCCCTTATGCGTATATTGAGGGATCCATCACTTGCCAGCTACCACTTAAAGGTGGTGGGGTCCCTCGTGTTCATATTCAAGGTATGCATAAAGGTGTTATCTTTTTTCTTCTTAGGAGAGACTGGTTGTTGGACCAAAAGAGAAACGCACAGAACACCAATTCTTTATCCTCCATGAAAATGAAACTGCTTTTATTTGTAGATGTTTTGTTTTTCTAAAAAAAAAAAAAAACTCATTGTTGAAGCCCTCGTTTTGGTGAAATTATTTTAGCTGTGTGAATGTGAAGCATAATTAAGAGTGCTCTTTCTTTTATTAGATTATATGTTTAAATAATTACTATAATTCTTCCTCACTAATTGTTGTTCTTGGTGTTAATTTTGATTGTATTTCTTCTTTGTGAGGATAGTCAATGGGACTTGGCTGCGTACCATACTTGCCAAAGGTTAGTCTTGATCTTGCACTTTGTTATTTATGTTACATCCTTTCTACGTTCATTCCATCAAAGCTTGTGGAATTTATGAGAGAAGAATTGTATTCTAATTTCATTGATAAATGTTCTGATACAATACCTACTTATATAATAAGTAGAGAGATAAAATTAAACAAATTAAGGAGAAAATAAAGGAGTAACTAATGGAGAAAATCTAGGAAAGAATGTAGGAGAGGTTACAACAATCTAGGGAGAATAATATAATATAATAATATTGTATAATATTCCCACACTCCCCCTCAAGTTGGATCATGGATGTGAATCATGTCCAACTTGCTTATACAACTTATTGGAGCCTCGACGATGTTGGGAGTTATTGCTGTGACAAGATGAACGAGCAGCAGATACACGACAACTTTAGGAGTACTCGGCTTCGACAAGATCGACAGGCAGCGGCTGCGACAAGATTGACGGGCAGGAGCTGCGACAAGATCGAAGATGAAGGTCCCATAACTGCTTGAGTATTCAAAATCATTAGGCTTGTACTTCTTGAGTCTCAGAGGTCCATTTATTTTGTCTGGACTTGTACTCCTTTTTGAGTCTCAGAGGCCTACGAATTATTGAAATGACAATTTGGTCCCTCAATTTGATAAATGACAGATTGGTCTTTAAATTTCCAAAATGACAGTTTGGTCCTTGAATTGCCAAAATGACAGTTTGGTCCTCCACTAGCAAACAAAAGATGCACAATAGCGTAGATAAGTGGATGAGCAGCTAACTGTGAAAAATTAATAATTTTCTCCCGATATGAGACGAGATGAAAATAGACGCTGGAGATTACACAATATCCTGAATTTAACTGATCCAAGGACGATGGACTAGAGCGAGGATGACGAGTTTGAGAACTAACCCGATACCCGATATTAGACAATCACGGTAGCGTCACTGTAGGACGTCGGAGCTTGCAGGGGAAGGCCGACAGTCTGAACTGGGATCGTCAGACGAACTTGACAACAGGGCTTCGACGGACGTGTGACGAAGCGGTCGACGATGAGACAGAGGATTGGTCTGGTTTGGCAGAGCAGTCGATGACGAGAAGTCACAGTGACGTGAGATGGCGGGACTGGTGACCAGTCGACTGGTCATGACGACGCTGTGCGTGGAGTAAATGCAGATACGACGCAGTGACGGACTCAAACCGCGAGAGGTGGCGAAATTGCACAGTTCGGACTAAGATGGCGAGATTGCACAGTTCGGACGAGGAAGTCGCGGGAGATGACGTTGAGAGAGCTAGAGGGCGCCGATGCTGACTGAGAGACGGATGAGCCGAGGGTCTGCAGAGGCTGTGAATAGGAAGTATCTGCAGAGAGGCTGGGAGGCTCGGCTATTTGTCGGACCAGTCAAGGGTCTGCAGACGCTGAGAACAGGACGGTTCTTTAGAGACGCTTGGCCGCAGAGAACGAACCAGGTTGATTAATTTCTTCTCTTCTCAGTGTCTCCTGGCGCTGTGTGTCTCGCTGGCTCTCCGACTGTGTCTTGATTCTGTGCTCAAAAAAATACTCGCCTTACTTAGACGGTGGAGCACAGAGGAGAGAACTCTAGGAGGCAGTGAGGTACCAGCCAGCGCCGGAGGACAACAAACAGAACTCTAGTTGTCTTCAAGGCTTGATTAAACCTGGCTCTGATACCATGTGGAATTTATGAGAGAAGAATTGTATTCTTATTTCATTGATAAATGTTCTGATACAATACCTACTTATATAATAAGTAGAGAGATATTAAACAAATTAAGGAGAAAATAAAGAAGTAACTAATGGAGAAAATCTAGGAAAGAATGGAGGAGAGGTTACAACAACCTAAGGAGAATAATATAATATAATAATATTACATAATATTCCCACAAAGCTTACTGTATTTTGTGTCATGCTTGTATTTTTGGTGACACTTTTTGGCACATTTCATAGTTGTTTTAAGGGAATTTCTTTTTCTGATGTACATAGAGATCAAATAATTTTTTGAGCCACTTTGGCTTATGTTTTTTTGGGATGATTAATTATCCTCCACTTTGAGTACATTTATTTCCTTTGATGTTATCCTTTTTCCTTTTTATTAAAAAAATAGTTATTTCACTTGGTAGCGTATTCAACTATGGCATTTGAATTCTTTTTTGACACTGAGATAGTGGTACATTTGGCTGTGGAGATAAAAAAATCTTCTCACTTGTTTGTTACACATTCTCTTAACTTTCTCTTTCATCTAGGTTTTACCTGATCTCTTTCATACTGTCCGGACATGTGAAGATAGTCTGAAAGACTTCATTACGTTGAAGCTTGGAAGTTTGGTGTCTATTGTGCGCCAGGTACATTTTAACATTAATAAATAATAAATTGCTAAATGATCAGCTGTTTGGTTATCATATGTTCATGTAATGTGATGTGGTTGTGCAGCATATTCGTAAATATTTGCAAGAGTTGCTTTCTCTAATATCAGAATTGTGGGCATCATTTACTCATCCAGCGCCAGCACGTCCTTCCCTTGGCTATCCAGTAAGTTTGGCAAATTTTCCAAATTGGTGGATTTTGTATGGGTCTTCACATGTTTGATCCGTATATATTTGTCATTGTTTGAGTTCTCCACCTAGTTGAACAGCTTTCCCTTGCTCTCAATGACGAATTCGAAACATATCTTCCAGTTATTCTCGCCAGGCAGTATTCGAGTCCTTAGTGATGCAGAACGATGCAATGACTACACTTATGTTCTTGACATTCTCCACACCCTTGAAGTGTTTGGTGGTTAGTGCTATTTTCTGTGGTATATTTTGTATTATACGTACCTTTGACTTTTCTTTTGACCAATTGGTGGAAGAAAGAACTTATGATTTGGGCAGTGTGCTTTTATGTGGGGTTGTGGAGCTTATGGCTGGAGTAGGATAAGTTTTGAATAACTGATTTTTTGTTTGTGATGCTAATTGTTAGGATTCAGGAAATATATTAGAATCCTTATAAATTAGGGATTGGGGAATAATCCTCATTAACTACTATTAAGAGGCATTATGATTGAGGCTCTCATCTCTTGTATATATATGTAACTTCTGTACATGGATAGATCATGACATTGAGATTATTTACTTACATGGTATCAGAGCACTATGTTATTCCTTGGTTCGGCTTCGTCTCATTTTCTTTTTCCTGTAGACGATCTTAATCGAACGGTTCAAGGTGTATCTTGGTTTTGTGTGAGATCTTTCTGGGGGTGGAGTTAGTATTTGGCTCCTTCTGAGTTGCTTCGAGGTTCATTGGTCTTTCTTTACACTCTTGATATTTGTTGTTTGGAACTTCATCTATTGTTTGGTGTGGAGATCAACTTGCTTCTAGTGAGGCTTGATGGCTACATCTACGTCCAGTTCTTCAGTTGGTCTTGTTAAATGTAATATTGCTTCTAGTCTTGCTACTTCTTCCTCGAAGTGGATCATCGATTCCGGTGTTACTGATCATATGACAGGAAACCACCATTTGTTTTCCTCGTATGCGTCTTATGCCAATCCTTCTAGAATAACAATTGCCAATGATTCTTATTCTCATGTTCTTGGCTCTGGCACTATTCAACCTACCCTATCTGTTTCCTTATCCCATGTTCTTAATGTCCCTGACCTTGCATTTAATCTTTTGTCTCCTAGCAAGCTTACTCGACAATCAAATTGTTTTATCACTCTATTTCCTGACTATTGTTTGATTTAGGATCTCGCGATGAAGCAAATTATTGGTAGGGTCTATGAATCTGGTGGCCATTACTTTCTTGAGGATCAGGTGTCGCGTTCAGTTGCGTGCTCTGGTGGTTCGTCCCCTTTTGATGTTCATTGTTGTTTAGGTCATATGTATCTATCTTCTTTGAAGAGAATGTATCCTCAATCCCATCATTTGTCGTCCTTAGAATGTGAGTCTTGTCAGTTTGCTAAACATCACCGTGTTCACTTAGCACCTCGAGTTAATAAACGAGCTGTGTTTCCCTTTGATTTAGTCCATTCTGATGTTTGGGGTCCATGTCCTGTCGAGTCCAAGCCTGGTTTTTGGTACTTTGTTACTTTTTTTTATGATTTCTCTTGTACCACCTGGCTCTATTTAATGAAAACTCGTTCTGAGTTGTTTTCCCACTTTTGCAATTTCTGTGCTGAAATCAAAACTCAGTTTGGTGTCTCAATCAAAACCTTACGGAGTGACAATGCAAAAAGAATACTTTTCTGCCCAATTTCAAACTTATATGCTCCAGCATGTAATGCTTCATCAGTCCTCTTGTCCAGATACACCGGCTCAAAATGGTGTTGCAAAACGTAAGAACCGACACTTATTTGAAGTCGCTCGGGCTCTCATGTTTCAAATGAATGTTCCTATGCCTTTTTGGCCTGACGCCGTGTCTACTGCGTGCTTCCTTATTAATCGTATGTCCTCTCCTGTCCTCAATGGTGTCACTCCATACACCACATTGTTTCCTTCCAAACCTCTGTTTCCTGTTGACCCTAAAATCTTTGGTTGTGTTTGTTTTGTTTGCGATGTTTGTCCCATTGTTACCAAACTTGACCCTAAGTCTCGTAAGTGTGCCTTCCTCGGGTGTTCTAGGGTTAAGAAGGGTTATCGGTGTTATTCTCCTACTTTTCAACATTATCTTGTGTCTACAGATGTCACATTCCATGAGTCGACTTCGTTTTTTCCTGTCTCTACTCCACCTCCATCTCCTATCTCTACCAATGACCCCTCTGATAGTCTTGATGATCTCTTGGGTCTATACAGTTCAATTACCACCAGTGCAACATCTGACCCGACACTTGCTAAACCACCTATCTATCATGTTTATCGGAAACGTCCTAGGGCGAGTAATGTAGTTGATCAGGTTCATGACCCGTCAATGACTGCTTCGATGTCTGATCCAACATCAGTTCCTTTCGCTCCTACTTTTAAACCAGCACCAGTGCCTGATATTCTTGATACTCTTGATCCTTCTGCTTCTAACTCTGAATCAGGCACAGTGTCTGATACTTCTGATGACTTGCCTATTGTCTTACGTAAAGGTAAGCGTACTTGCACCTATCCTATTTCTTCCTTTGTTTCCTATAACCATTTGTCTCCTGCATCCTATTCCTTCATAGTCTCCTTAGACTCTCTCACCGTTCCCAATACTCTCCAACAAGCCTTGACCCATCCAGGTTGGCGTGCTGCAATGGAAGAAGAAATGGTGACCCTTGATAAGGCCGGTACTTGGAATCTCGTTGATTTGCCTCTTGGCAAGAAGGCTATTGGGTGTAAGTGGGTGTTCACGGTCAAAACGAAAGCTGATGGCACCTTGGAACGTTTGAAAGCTCGACTGGTTGCCAAGGGTTATGCTCAAACCTATGGTATTGACTATTCGGAAAAGTTCTCTCCTGTGGCAAAACTGTCCTCTATCCGTCTCTTCGTTTCTATGGAAGCCAATTATGGCTGGGATCTTCATCAGTTGGATGTTAAGAATGCATTCTTGAATGGTGATCTTCTTGAGGAAGTATACATAGAGCAACCACCTGATTTTGTTGCTTAGGGGAAACGTGGGAAAGTATGTCATCTTCAAAAGTCTTTATATGGCTTGAAGTAGAGCCCTCGTGCTTGGTTTGACAGATTTAACTCTATGGTTAAGAAGTTTGGTCTGAGTCAGAGTAAGTGTGACCATTCTGTGTTTTATCAGCAAACAGATGCTGGCATGATTCTGTTAGTGGTATATGTTGATGATATTGTTATTACAGGTGGCAATGCTTCGGGAATCTCATCACTTAAGGCTTTTCTTAAGTCTCATTTCCAAACAAAGGATTTGGGTCCGTTAAAGTACTTTCTTGGGATAGAGGTTATGAAAAGTAAGAAAGACATCCTTTTGACACAGGAAATATGTTCTTGATCTGTTAAAAGAAACCGGGAAACTCGGAGCAGCATCAAGTAGTTTTCCCATGATTCCTAATCCCTTCTTGGACATTGATGACCGCATACCATTTGATGAGTTACCTGAGGATTTAAGAAAGAAAGTTGATCCGGAGAAGATCAAACCGTTTGCCTACCCTGAGAGATACCGTAGATTAATTGGGAAATTGAACTATCTCACGGTAACTTGCCCGATGTGACCTTTCCAGTTAGTGTGCTTAGTCAATTCATGAGTGCACCAACCGTTGCTCTGTGGGAAGCTTTGGAGCATGTTTTACATTATTTGAAGGGCTCACCCAGTTGTGGTGTACTCTATACAAATCATGGCCACAACAAGATTGAATGTTTTTGTGATGCAGATCATGTGGGGTCAAAGGCTACCAGAAGATCCACCACAGGATATTGTGTGTTTGTGGGTGGAAATTTAGTATCTTGGAGGAGTAAGAAGCAAGATGTGGTTTCTAAGTCTAGTGAAGAAACTGAGTATAGAGCCATGTCTCAGTCAGTACAGAAAATTGTGTGGATTCACCAGTTAATGATGGAGGTTGGTCTTGTCACGTCATTACCTGCGAAATTGTGGTGTGATAATAAAGCTGCTCTACACATAGCCTCCAACTCTGTGTTTCATGAACGTACGTTACACATTGAGATTGACTGTCACTTTGTACGCGATAACATCAAGGAAAACTTTATTTCTGTAGGGCATGTGCCGGTCTAGTGACCAATTGGGTGACCTTCAGATTAAGGCCTTAAATGGGACTTGGGTTGACTATCTTTGTAACAAGTTAGGTTTGATTAACATCTATGCTCCAACTTGAGGGGGAGTGTTAGGATTCAGGAAATATATTAGAATCCCTATAAATCAGGGATTAAGGAATAATCCTCATTAACTACTATTAAGAGGCATTATGATTGAGGCTCTCATCTCTCATCTCTTGTATATATATGCAACTTCTGTACATGAATAGATCATGACATTTAGATTATTTACTTACACTAATAAAGGCTATTTCTTGAATCTTTTCTTATAGCTAAACTTTTGTGGTAAAATGATCATGAATCTCATGACAAATGGTTGTAGTTTGTTACTTGCCTCCAAAATTAATATATCAGGACAGGTATGGTGGGGTCAAGCTTTATCCATGCTTCAAGACCAAAAAGATCTTTTGTATCGAGAAGTTTTGGAGATAATAATAGAACTCTTCATTGTCATTGACCCGCATTTTAAGCTTTTGACTTAAAGTGGTTATTGGGAGCTCTTTCATACCATTTTGATTTAAGTGCTTGATCTATAAACAGATTTCTTTGATGAATTTACAGATGGATTGGATGGCTCTATTGAACTCATTTTCATTTACTTTTTTTTTTTTTGGTTTTTTCTGTTTTGTCTTTGTACTTCTCTGTTAACATTATTTCCTGAAGAAGATGGTCAGTATTATTCCAGTGCAAAAAACATAATATTGAATAAAACTTTGTTAGCTTAGTGCCAAGCTTTTCATAGGTGTAAGACCTGGTTAATTTGATTTTGCTGTACGAACATGAATTAGCTACTTATATATATAGATCTTATGTTAATAAATGACTATATATTCTTTGTTATGTAGGAACTTTGGATGAACATATGCATCTTCTGCTTCCTGCACTTGTGCGCTTATTTAAAGTGGATGCCTCAGTAGACATGAGACGTGCTGCAATAAAAACATTGACAAGATTGATCCCCTGTGTGCAGGTAAGTTACCATGCATTCACTCTGTGTACAGATTTAATTTGTTTATGCAAGATAAAATGTTTTTTTTTTTTTTTTTTTGGTTTTTTGTCATGATTATTCTGGCCGGTTGTCAATATTTTTCTCTTCCATTGTCAGGTCACTGGTCACATATCTTCTCTTGTGCATCACCTGAAGCTAGTTTTTGATGGGTGAGTCCTCAGTTTCTATCATTTAATTTCATATCAATATGATTATCCCCATTTTGTTAATGTATTCTATGGTATTCTTCTCTGTCATTTGGTCTTGTGACTCTAGTAATTTTACTTATCATTTACAGGAAAAATGATGAGCTCCGAAAGGATGCCATTGATGCACTTTGTTGTCTGGCTCATGCCCTTGGCGAGAATTTCACACTTTTTGTTCCATCCATACACAAGCTTCTACTCAAATATCGCTTACGGGTCTTGACTTTTCCTTTTTTCTTAAAAAATTATATTAATGGGTGATTAATATCTATTTTGCATTGGAAAGTTGTAAGAAAGTTTATGTTTCTTCAGCACAAGGAATTTGAGGAAATTGAAGGGCATCTTCAATTTTGTTTTACAAATATGTTTGTGAGAAGACGTCGATCAGAGAGATGAGTCTGAGAGTACGATAGTTTATTCATTCGCTTAACTTGGAATTATATACAGATGCTAATAATAATTAAATAATCTTCTAACCTAGGCAGTTCCTATAATCTAGGGATTACAATCAGGAATATAATTTCGAAATTCAAAAACCATAATCTGCTAACTTAATTCCTAAAATCTCTCTAACAATTTAATTAAGATAATTGCATATAATCTGCTAACTTAATTCCTAAAATCTCTCTAACAACTTAATTAAGATAATTGCATAATCGCATATGCTAACTAATTAAATCTGGACTTCCAACACTCTTCCTCAAGTTGTATCATAGATGATGATCATGTCCAACTTGCTAACATGATGCTCGAACTTGTCTTTGGTTAACCCGTTGGTCAGCATATCTGTAGTCTGTTCTCTGGACGGGACATACTTGAGACTAATAATCCGACTATCGATCTTCTCTCTTACGAAATGTCGATCTATTTCAACATGTTTAGTTCGATCATGTTGTACTGGGTTGTGTGAGATGTTAATAGCTGCCATGTCAGAATAGAGCCTAACTGGGAAACTTGCATTCATCCGTAGTTCTTCAAGTACCCGTTTTACCCATATTCCCTCACAAATTCCTAGTGCTATTGCTCAAAATTCTCCTTCTGCACTGCTTCTTGCTACCACTTTGTTTCTTGCATCTCCACATAACCAAATTACCACATACAAACATACAATAACTTGAGGTTGATTTTCTGTCCTCCTGGTCACCTTCCCAATCTGCATCTGTGAACATTTCAACGATCCGTTGAGTGGATTTCTTAAAGAATAGTCCACGTCCTGTAGATGCTTTTGTTTGGGATCATGAGAGTGTTGACTTACCACACTGACTGCAAATGCTATATCAGGTATGGTATGTGAGAGATATATTAACCTTCCTACCATACGCTGATATCTACCTTTATCGACAGGTTTTCCCAACTCCTCATCTTCCCCAATTTTGTCAGCCTGTATAGGAATATCACTAGGTTTGCAACCCAACATGCCTCTTTCCTTTAAGAGATCCAGAATATACTTTCTTTGAGAGATGTAGATGCCTGTTTTTGATCTGGCTACCTCCATTCCAAGAAAGTATTTCATTTCTCCAAGGTCTTTGACTTGAAATTCCCGATTTAGAGCTTGTTTAATTTGATTAATTTCTTCATCATCATCTCCTGTTAGGACAATATCATCTACATATACAGCTAAAACAACTATCTTCCCATTTGTATGCTTGAAGAACATAGTATGATCACTTTGTCCCTGAGTGTATCCTTGATTTTTCAAGACTTGGGTAAATCTTTCAAACCAAGCTCTGGGAGATTGTTTTAGACCATAAAGTGACTTTGAGTTTGCATACCTAGTTTGCTTTCTTTCCTGGGAATGGGAACCCTGGAGGAGATTTCATGTATACTTCCTCCCTTAGTTCTCCATTAAGGAATGCATTCTTCACATCCATTTGGTGTAGGCGCCAATCTAAGTTTGTAGCCAAAGATAACATAATTCGGATTGTGTTTAGTTTTGCAATAGGGGCAAACGTTTCAGTATAATCCATCCCATAGGTTTGAGAGAAACCTTTTGCCACAAGCTGTGCCTTATATTTATCAAGGCTTCCATCAACTCTGTATTTTGGGGTGAAGACCCACTTGCAGCCAACTGCTTTCTTCCCTTTTGGTAGATCCACAAATTCCCATGTTTCATTCTGGATCAGTGCTTCCATCTCAGCTAAGACAGCTTGTTTCCATTCAGGATCGTCTAGTGCTTCATATACGTTTTTAGGTATTGTGATACCATCAAGTTGAGAGACAAAAGCATGGTATTTAGACGATAGTTATTAGAGCGGGCAGCCAAGGCCGACAGTTCTGGACTTATGATTTGTGGGCCGTTTTGAGGTCTTGAGGCCTCCTTAAGCATAACACGTTTTCTGGATTCTTCATTCCGGAGTGTTGCAAAGGCTTCTCGGACACTTGGAACGGGAACTTGACTTAAAATTCTACCACGAATGTCATCATAAGATTTGTCTAGGCTTGCAAGGAGTTCAAACAGCCTAGCTTTTTCTATTTTCATAGCATGGGCAGCAGCATGAGATGTACAACAGGGAGTGTCATCACTTATGAGATCGAGTTCTTGCCAAAGCGTGCTTTTGGCAAGATAATAATCACCCAAAGGAAGACTACCTTGTCTAAGATCCCAAACCTTTGCCTAGAGATCGAAAATGTAGGAGGAATTTCCACCGTCACTATATGCTTCACGTATAGCGTCCCACATCTCACGGGAAGGCTGCATGAACATGAAGTAGCATTTTACGGAGGGCTCCATGGAGTTGACGAGCCAGGAACAGACCAGTGCATCTGCAGCTTTCCAGACTTCCGTTGCTTTCTCATCGGAAGATGGAGGTGGCAGTGTCGGCCGGTGATGTGGCCCAGCTTGCTGCGACCTTTGAGGGCGAAACTGACCGACTGAGCCCATTCTCTATATTTCTCACCATTCAGACGCTCTGGGATGATGGTGATAGCCGATCCTTCAATGGTGGTTGTCGTGGAGCACGAGACGCCAGTTTCAGAGGACTCTCTCGTTGCCATCGTTGCTGAGTGGTACGTCGAGGGGTGAGAACTTGACTCCTGCTCTAGTGGGTGATCGTCGGACATCATCACAGATGGAGATATGATCGACGTTGCAGCGGACCCTCTGATACCATGTGTGAAGACGCCGATCAGAGAGATGAGTTCGAGAATACTATAGTTTATTCATTCACTCAACTTGGAATTATATATAGATGCTAATAATAATTGAATAATCTTCTGACCTAGGCAGTTCCTATAATCTAGGGATTACAATCAGGAATATAATTACGAAATTCAAAAACTATAATCTGCTAACTTAATTCCTAAAATCTCTCTAACAACTTAATTAAGATAATTGCATATAATCTGCTAACTTAATTCCTAAAATCTCTCTAACAACTTAATTAAGATAATTGCATAATTGCATATGCTAACTAATTAAATATGGACTTCCAACAATGTTGCTTATACAATTTACTGTGTAACATATGGTGACAGGCAGCTCTATAGTATAAAAATTTAATTTTAGTTCAGAATCATAAGAATTAAGAAGACATCTCGCAAACTTTAGGGGGACTAGGGAATGAGCATTGTGTGGAACAATGAGTTAAGCACCGGAAACGGACTATATAGGAACACAATCCTGTCTAGTCTGACACTCTGAAGAAATCTTTGGCATATTTTTTGTATTAGGGGCTTAACTTTCTTTCACACAGGTCAATGATGGTCGATTACAGACGGCAGGGGAAGCTTCTCAGCGAAGTACTAGAGAAGACTGGGCAGAATGGATGAGGCATTTTAGCATTCAACTGCTAAAGGAATCTCCTTCACCAGCCCTACGAACCTGTGCTAGACTCGCACAATTGCAGGTTTCACTGGCTATTGATGTAGCTGATTGACTGAAGTTTTTTCCTCATTTATTTAACTTTTGATGTGCTTTTCGCAGCCTTTTGTTGGACGAGAGTTGTTTGCAGCTGGATTTGTCAGCTTTTGGGCACAGCTGAATGAGAGTAGCCAAAAACAGTTGGTCAGAAATCTAGAAATGGCCTTTTCATCTCCAAACATTCCTCCTGAAATTTTGGCTACTCTTCTTAACTTGGTATGCTTACTCATCTTTACCTTGATGATGATAACATGTCTCAGGAGTGTTTAATGTTTTCATGCATAGATTCAACTCATCTACTTCAATAATGGCAAGGGTGAGAATTAAATCCAAGGATATGTTAAATGATCTGGCACGGAGGCCTTTAGATGTGATCAATTGTACTGCTTCTGATTTGTAATTCTAATTACATTCATAGAAATTATTCTCTCTAGTTATTTATGGAATCCTGAGATGTTGATTCTATATTATTTTATTTCTCATTTGTTCTTAATGATTTCCTGTCTTTGAAATGCAAATTTTTAAACTGGTCAAAGAAAATGCTTCTGTGGGCTCATGCAGTAGATTTTAAAAGTAATAGTGGATTTGTCTACATTGCTTGACCTGAATTACGTTACAGAAGATATTACGGTTTGAAAATGACTATGCAAACTTTGATGCCTTTAAGTATGTCCGTTTTTTCCCTAAACGATCTTGTTTAAACAAACTTGTCTGTCAAATAACTGTTATCCTTTAAACAAGATCTTTTGCTTAGTTTTGAAGTAGTTAGTTCATGTACGAGGTCATGAAGCTAGCAGCTGGAATTAATTAGTCAGCAAAAGTGCTCATTGGTGATTGAGAGCTGAAGCCCTTTTTGTTCCTTATTATCTTTCAATAAATGACTGGTTTTGAAAAATAAGTTGTATTATTTTCTTTTTCATTTAATTATTGAACTAAAGGTGATAAGTTTGTGAACAAAAATTTTCTGGCAAGGTTGTTTCTATTTTTCAAAAACAAAGGTTTCATGTCATTCATCTTTTAACCATGGGAAAGAGACAAAATTATGATCTTTTATTCGTTCGAAATTTACCCCCTTTTCAACCTATTTATTATTGGACTGCAGGCAGAGTTCATGGAGCATGATGAAAAACCTCTTCCAATAGACATTCGCCTTCTTGGTGCTCTTGCTGAAAAGGTCCAGACATCTCTTATTATGTGTTTTCACCACATGCTGCTTAAAACATCCTTTAACATTGCTTTGCCTTTTCATTTTGTGTCTTTTTCACACGCTTCAACTTTTCTATATCTAGTGTCGAGCATTTGCAAAAGCCTTGCACTACAAAGAAATGGAATTTGAAGAGGCACGTTCTAAGAAGATGGATGCGAACCCAGTTGCTGTAGTTGAAGCTCTTATTCATATAAACAACCAATTACATCAACATGAGGTTTGTGTGAAGATAAGTTGTTTCTGATAAGTTTGTTTATAGGCTTGCTGCTCTCTTAGTTGACTTTGTTATCTTTGATGGATATGGTGAGTTATATTTTCATCCAAATCCCTTATTTTGTAGGCTGCAGTTGGGATATTGACCCATGCTCAACAGCAGCTAGATTTTCAGCTAAAGGAGTCATGGTAATGTTTAACACTTCAATCTTTATATTTAATTAATACTTTCTTCTTTTGCATACGCAATTTTAATATATCACCAGAAAGTTTTGGAAATATTATGGGCTTATAATCAATCCTTTAGGTATGAGAAACTGCAGAGATGGGACGATGCCCTCATGGCTTACACTGCAAAGGCTTCACAGGCAACAAGTCCACATCTTGTCTTGGATGCTACTTTAGGTCTGTAGTGATATCTCTACCTTTAATCCTTCAGTTTTTGTTAATATGATTGTATTTGACTATTTATTGAATCAGAAATAGAACAGAGTACAATAACGTGCACTCACATTATTGTTGTTCAAGTCATAATTGATTAAAGAATTTTAAATCCTATTTTCCAAGTCCCAACCATATCTACATTCTACAATAGGTTTTAGGATTGAAAATATGAATTTAAGATTCTCTAGAATATTGTAATTAAATTCTTATGATATTCACCACCTGTTTGGGATGTGAAGATGAAGTTAGAGGAAGGTTTCTTTCTGGATCATTAACCAGGATTTTATAGCTTCATGTGTGCATGCATCATTTAATAATACAAATAAATCATTGGAAGGAAATAGGTAGAAATTGTTGCTTATGAATGGAATACAATGTTTTTTTTCCCCAATTGCAGAAGAAAAAATATATCTTTGGGATAAAGTAAATGAGTTGCATGACAGAGGATAAGATATCATAATTAGGTAAAACAATTGACGAGTTGAAGCTAAAACTCTAAAGACGTCCTTCATATATGTATTTATGCATGCATAATAATATTAACAATAACATTGCTAATAACTCTAATAGTAGCAGCAGTTCTCTATTTCCACCACACTAAAAAATATGCAAGAGAACGTAATGGTCCTTATGTTTATTTTTTAATAGAATGTTCCTTCCTTTTCCTATTCTATTGCCACTTTTAAAGCGTTGAAACCTCACTGTTCAATTTTTGTTTTTTGTTTTTTGTTTTTTTTTTTTTGCCTTTTATGTAAAAGAACTGCCTTTTGCCTTGACACGATTATTTTGATGATCTGTGAGCGTGAAACTTCCTTTGCAGGCCGAATGAGATGTCTTGCTGTGTTGGCTCGCTGGGAGGAGCTGAATAACCTATGTAAAGAATATTGGACCCCAGCTGAAACAGCTGCTCGTCTTGAAATGGCACCAATGGTTTGTTTTATATAAACCATATGATTTTCTAATTTTTCTACGTGCATGGGTTCCTTACATGGTTTGTGTTAGGCTGCTAATGCTGCATGGAACATGGGAGAATGGGACCAAATGGCTGAATATGTTTCTCTATTAGATGATGCTGATGAAACAAAACTTAGAGGGCTAGGAAATACTGCTTCCAGTGGTGATGGAAGCAGTAATGGTACTTTCTTCAGAGCTGTTCTCTTGGTTCGTAGAGGAAAGGTACTTGCTTGCTTGAGACATCTACTACTTTTGATTTTCTTTTGCTGAAACCTTACTCTTTCTGATCCCAATACATTGGCAGTATGACGAAGCACGTGAATATGTTGAAAGAGCTAGAAAATGTTTGGCAACAGAGCTTGCTGCTTTGGTGAGTGTGATTCATAAACCTTTCTCTCTAGTTTTATTGCTGCACTTGGATTTTCAAGACTGTGGACAAAAGAAGTTTTAAAATGGGGTGGGAAGTGTTGCTATTTTTCTTGGAATCCCATCTCGATTCCTGGGAAATAGAAAATGTTTGGCAACTGAGCTTGCTGCTAGCTGGATGGGCTAAGTCATGGTCGTAGACTGTAGGTTAATGCGTTGAAGTCACTCTTATTTCCTTGTTGAATTACTTTTTTTTTTTGTGAGGCTTTATTTTTCATTTATGTGGCTGTTGTTTCTTCTTTGTGGATGTTGATTGATTTTCTGTAGCTTCCGTTTCATCTTGCTGCTACTTTTTAGAAATAAAACAAGAAGTTCTATGTGAATATTCTCTGAAATTCTTCAATTGCTGTATCATCTTTTTTGATAAATACCAATTTTTGTATCTTCACCTCACCTACATTGTTTTGAATTTGTACTCAGATTTATCTGATAAGTGGTGCCAGATTTTAAAGTGAAAAGGGGCAAAAACATTGGGTTCAGTTCATGAATGTTGTTTTACATTTACTCTGTCGTATTTATGCTGGAGTTGTTCCTATAACCGAAGTATTTGTATGTCACGTGTTTCCTCTTCATTGCTGTAATTCCTTTATGATAATTAATGCATCTGATAGGCAAAACAATGGGACCTCACGTCTTCTATGATTTGTCTTTTTTTTTTTTTTTTATTATTTAAAATTGAAATCATTTTTTAATTTGTATTTTGTTGTGGCAGTGATAACTGTTTAGACTTATCATTTGGATCATTTTTCCTTGTATACTTGTAAACTTTGCTAATTGCCTAATTATGATGTAACATTGTTTGATGCTTCACTGGCTGACAATTCCTGCTTATGCCTAGTCATTGTGATATTCTTCTGGCATTACTTGTTGAGTTTAATTTTTATGATCTCCTTTCTATTGCATAGAATGTTGTGTATTCTCATCTTCTATTCATTTTAAGGTCTTGGAGAGCTATGAACGTGCTTACAGCAATATGGTTCGTGTACAGCAGCTATCAGAGCTAGAAGAGGTTGCTCTTTGTATAGTTAGAAATTTAAATTTTGGTGCTTTGCTGTATTTTGAAGTTGTTAAATTTAATGTGGGAAAATATACTCTTTCCAGGTAATCGATTACTGTACCCTTCCAATTGGAGATGCAGTTGCTGAAGGGAGACTTGTTCTTATTCGCAATATGTGGACTCAGCGTATACAAGGCGCAAAACGCAACGTTGAGGTACACTGTTTTCGCTATGAAAAGTGCATATACATAAAAATAAGCATGGAAGTATCTTATGCACACTTTCAGTTGAAAGCCTGGATATGACCACTGCATACGATTGTGATCACAATCTCCTTAGACTTCTCAGTTTTTACTAGATGCATATGCTTATGTTTCTTTGAAGGTTTTGGGGATTAAGATATAGCTAATTTGTCATCTTGTATCCTGTTGTCTGTTGTGCGCTCTTTGTAGTGTTTTTGTGGCTGTGCTACTCCTATTATGTTGTGAATGTGTTGAACTGTTCCAGGTTTTGTTTTGGGAACAATATGGAACTGTTTTTATTACTTCTAAGAGGAAGTTCCAACAAGTATTGTCACTTGTTTAATTATTTCCTTTCATCGAATGAATAGGTTTGGCAGGCACTTCTGGTTGTTAGAGCACTTGTGCTGCCTCCTTCTGAAGACATTGAAACTTGGCTTAAGTTTGCTACACTATGCAGAAAAAATGGGCGCATTAGCCAGGCTAGATCTACTTTAGTTAAACTTTTACAGGTTTGTGGTGTTTCTCTAAGAAGGTTGTGTTTACTATCATTCATCTTCACTTCACTAATTTTTTTCCTTTCCCTTTCATTTTATTAGTATGATCCTGAAACTTCTCCTGAAAATGTACGATACCATGGCCCTCCACAAGTAATGCTGGCATACTTAAAATACCAGTATTCACTTGGAGAAGATCTGAAGCGTAGGGAGGCTTTTGTCAGGCTGCAGGTATAATATATCTCTCTTCGATTAATAATTACATGTACTTTAGTTACCAATAATCTCTGGCCTACTGCATCCAAATTGTTTGGTACAGAATTTGGCTATGGAGCTTTCCAGTACATCCAGTATTCAGCCCGTTACACCATCAGGCTTTGCAAATGCTGTCAATCCAAGTGTTCCTCTCCTTGCTCGTGTGTATCTGATAATTGGATCTTGGCAGTGGTTGCTTTCGCCTGGTTTGGATGATGCTTCCATAAAAGGTTTGTAGATGTTTCAATTTCAACTTTGAGATGAAAGGGATGTCAATATCTTTTCTGATTATGTTTTCACATCTGTAGATATACTTGCTGCATTTACAAATGCTACTCTGTATGCAAATAAATGGGCTAAAGCTTGGCATAAATTGGCATTGTTCAATACTGCGGTGATGTCCCATTACACTATAAGAGGTTTTCCTGATGAAGCAGCGCAATTTGTTGTAGCAGCTGTCACTGGATATTTTCATTCAATAGCATATGGTGCAAATGCTAAAGGTGTTGGTGATAGTTTACAGGTATGCCACATTATCTGTTGCAACATGAAACCATGTTGATATCTTGGGAGATTGATGGAATTGTTTGTATTGATATTTTTGCTTTTAGTTGTTACTTTGGTTTCCTTTTTGTGATTCTTTTTTGTTGTATTCTTAATATTTTAAATTTGGAATTCTCCTTCCTTTTCATCTTATAATTATCTTCTAATCAAATTGAAGAACTCTGCTTGTCCCATTGTTTAGCATTGGGTAAAGGTAAATAAAATTAAGTGGACATCAATATTGGACTCATGTAAATGTGCCGTTAACCTTTACATTATCTACATCTTTACATTGATTATTTCCGAGTAATGCTATATGTTTGCTTGTGCTTTCCAATCTGCTTTCGTGATTGTTTTTAATATACTAGAACTCCAATTTTCATGCTTTTTTGTATTTGATTCAGGATATTCTGCGGCTTCTAACATTATGGTTCAACCATGGTGCTACAATAGAAGTTCAAACGGCCCTAAAGAAAGGATTCTCCCTTGTTAACATCAACACATGGCTAGTAGTTCTTCCTCAGATAATTGCCAGGATACACTCTAATAACCATGCTGTAAGGGAATTGATACAGTCAATTTTGGTGCGAATTGGGCAAAGTCACCCACAGGTTTGGGACTGATGTTGGATTTGGACTTTTTACTGCCTGTCAGCATCTATTTAGAAGTAGCACTCTAGAAGCTGGAATTTAGATCTTATGTGAACCAAGATATCGGGATGACTTTTAATTTCCCTAGTAGATATTTCTTTGTTCATATCTCTATTGGCAATTCGGTTGCTCCATCTCTACTGTGTTCCATTTGTCCCCCAGTACATGTGGGGCGGGAGGTGTTGAGTATGTTATATGACTTTGCAATTAATGCACTTGAATAATTCTTAATTAATGCACTTGAATAATTCTTAGGGTCCATTATGGAGGATACGAATGATAAACTAAATGTGATTTGAGCAAATTGCAAATAATTACAAAGATTTCCTTAGTCAAGAAGATTGTCCCACACAGACTTGCAAACTACTTCTAAATGAAGGATTTTTTCTATGAAGTTTTACTGGAGGCAGTTGTACTTTGTAAACAATGATTAATGATTCAAAATAAATAAAAAATTGATTTGAAAAGCCTTTTGAATTTATATTTGAATTTGAAAGATGGCGCTCTAATTGGTTAAATGTCAGATGGGACTGTTAGTTTTCTGTACTGTCAACTGTCTTTCTTGATAAAATGGTTATGTTTGCTCAAAGGTAGTAGCATTTGAATGACTATTTTAATGTTTCTGATGTTCACGTTGGTTATATTTTTATTATTAGCTTACGTGATATTGGCATTCATTTTTATCCATAGGCTCTCATGTATCCACTCCTTGTAGCATGTAAATCAATAAGCAACTTACGCAAAGCTGCAGCTCAGGAAGTTGTTGACAAAGTTCGCCAGCGTAGTGGTGTTCTTGTGGATCAGGTGTGATAATGAGTCATCTACATTTTTGTTTTGTCATAGTTATTTGCTATTTATTTATAAGCTGCTTTTTTCTTCAGGCTCAACTTGTTTCAAAAGAACTAATCAGGGTTGCAATACTTTGGCATGAATTGTGGCATGAAGCACTGGAAGAAGCTAGTCGTTTATATTTTGGTGAACACAACATAGAAGGAATGTTAAAGGTGTTGGAGCCATTGCATGAGATGCTTGAAGAAGGAGCTATGAGAAACAATGTCACAATAAAAGAGAGAATATTTATTGAGGTTGTGCCAGAATTTTGACTTATTTGGTGGTCCAGGATTAAGATGGTTGTCACATGTAGATTTCTGTCTTAACATTAGCTGTAATCGACTTATGCATCTGTGTGCGCGTCTGTTGTTTGTATTGCCATGGTTACATAAAAGCTTTTCAATTCTGAATTTTTCAAAGCTGAAGTCCAGTCATTTCAAATTCAAATATTGAATATGACTTTGTCAATATTTTCTTGTTATTTCAGGCCTATCGACAGGAGCTGTTAGAGGCTTATGAATGCGTTATAAAATATAAGAAAACTATGAAAGCTGCTGAGCTAACCCAGGTTTGAAGTTTGCATGTGTATATTTTTTCTAGTTGCTTATTATGAAGAAGGTCCTGGGTCGATGGGAGCCTTCAATATATGTTACAAGTGATAGAGGGTATATATCAACCTCTCTAGCCTTTTTCTGATAGTTTAAGCTTTTGGGATGAATTGGTTCTTGGTGTGAATTACAACAATTCACTTCTGAATAAGAATGAGACTCTAGACCTCCTTTTCCAATATTTGAAGGCAATGGAAAAGAATAAATCAAGATAGCTTCCTCTCCATATGTCTTGGCTGTTTTAGATATTCTGTTTTAGGCATTTTTGTTTGGGATTGAATGAAGGAAAGAAATGTTGTGTGAAATAATGAAAGAGCATGCATTTGTGCATGCAGATTTTCATCTGCGAAAGAAATTTTAGAGCTTCTTTCTATTATTTATATGGTTTACATTGATTTTTTAAATTGTATCTTGATCAGGCATGGGATATCTATCATCATGTGTTTGGAACGATAGATAAGCAGCTCGAAAGTCTTACAACCTTAGACTTGGAGGTAAGAGGGATGGTTACTTGTGTATTTTTTTTTTTTTAAAAAATACTTACATATTTATTTACTTCGTCATTGTCATGGGGTTAATACTTTGTGCCTATCCATAGTCTGTCTCTCCGGAATTGCTAGAATGCCGCAATTTGGAGCTTGCTGTTCCTGGGACATATGTAGCTGGTAAATTGCTTTATGGTTTTCCAAAAATATGCTTGCAGTAAAGTGGCTTTAGTCTACTAATCATCCACAACCATATTTCAGACGCACCAGTGGTAACAATTGCATCGTTTGCACGTCAACTTGTGGTTATAACATCTAAGCAGCAACCCAGGAAATTGACCATTCACGGGAGTGATGGTGAAGACTATGCTTTCTTATTGAAGGGACATGAGGACTTACGCCAGGATGAACGTGTCATGCAGGTACCCTCATGATTTTTTTCCTGCACGCTTCTTGTATGATTTGGCATCTGGAAAGGTTTTCTTCGTGGTTGTTCATCTTGACAAGTTGGTAATACACTTGTTATTTTTTGCTAGCTTTTTGGTCTGGTGAACACACTGCTCAAGAATTCTAGGAAGACATCAGAGAAAGATTTGTCCATTCAACGATATTCTGTAATTCCTTTATCTCCAAACAGTGGATTGATCGGATGGGTCCCTAATTGTGATACCTTGCATCAACTAATTCGGGAGTACAGGGATGCTAGGAAGGTCAGATATGATAGCTGCTTTTATATGTCCATTATTCTGTTAATTCTCTTGTGCTGTTGTGTGATCTGGGTTTGGCTGTAGTGAGATTGTCATAACTTTATATATAATGGTGTTCCGTAGTTTTAATCACTTCCAACGTTTTTTCCCCTGCCGCACAGATAACGTTGAATCAGGAACACAAACATATGCTCAGTTTTGCACCCAATTATGATCATTTGCCTCTTGTAGCCAAAGTTGAGGTGTTTGAGTATGCTTTGCAACACACTGAAGGAAATGACTTGGCAAAGGTAGGTAATATTGTCAAACACTACCTGGTATATAGTCTTCTACAGCATGTACTTATTTCAAGGGTCACAATGTTCTGTTTTCTAGGTACTTTGGTTGAAAAGTCGAACATCTGAGATATGGCTTGAGAGGAGGACAAATTACACTCGGAGCTTGGCTGTCACGAGTATGGTGCGTGCTAAATCATATTCTTTGCCATGAGTTGAAATTGACTTAGTACTTAATGCCACATTATATAATTAGTGTGTATTCTCGGAGTTTTAGTTTATTACTCTGCAAGCAGTTATGAGATCCCATGTCAATGTTTGACTGAACATTCATTATCTAATCTGAAGAGGCGAACACCATTGCTTTTTAAAAAACTTTTTGTTTTTTTGGGGGGGAGGGGGGGGGGGT
Source organism: Acacia pycnantha (assembly GCA_025563575.1). Classification (NCBI taxonomy): domain Eukaryota; kingdom Viridiplantae; phylum Streptophyta; class Magnoliopsida; order Fabales; family Fabaceae; genus Acacia; species Acacia pycnantha. The sequence continues at coordinate 907,340 of JAMWYP010000069.1, read as the reverse complement.
GGTGGTGTTGTTTCCTTTTAGTAGCATCAAAATGGTTCACTTTCCATTGAAAGATCTTTCTCATATGCTGTAATTTTAAGAAGCCGCCTTATTTATCTCTACTACAGTGACGAAGATTTAGATTCATGATGTACACTAATAGTTGGGTCTTGCCAGGTTGGTTACCTCCTTGGTTTAGGTGATCGTCATCCAAACAACCTTATGTTACACCGGTATAGGTAATTGATAAAAACTGAAAGATACTGTTTGCTAGATTGACCGAATTAGTTAATTTAAAAGTTTGGAGTATCTGATTGTTCTTCTCTCCTGCAGTGGGAAGATTTTACACATAGATTTTGGAGACTGCTTTGAAGCATCAATGAACCGTGAGAAGTTCCCTGAGAAGGTGCTCAAGAATGTTTTATTCCTTGTTTTCTGGGATTATTTTGATTCTTGATGTTATTGTTTCTTATCTTACAATTTCTGGATCAGGTTCCTTTTCGCTTGACAAGGATGCTTGTGAAAGCCATGGAAGTTAGTGGTATTGAGGGAAACTTCCGCTCAACTTGTGAAAATGTAATGCAAGTTCTGCGATCTAATAAAGATAGCGTTATGGCTATGATGGAGGTAAACCTTTTTTCATTCCCCTCTCTCTACTCTGCAACCTGCTCAAATACATGGAATAGATTGTATAACGAAGAGAAAAAAAAGACATACATACTTTAGTATTGCTATTTCTTTATTCATCTTTACTAACCAAAGCCTTTTTTTTCTAAGTACACCAGTGTAATTTATTCCTTATATTAAATAATCTCTTGTTTGGATACATAGTTTGATTAATTTTTCTTCCTGCACTTAGGCCTTTGTACATGATCCTCTCATCAATTGGCGTCTTTTCAACTTCAATGAAGTTCCACAAATGTCAATGCTTACCGGCAATCATGTTCCTCCGGTTGTGAATGCTGAAGGCCCTGCCACAAATAGAGAGCTTCCTCATCCTCAGCACGGTGCCTGTGAGAGGGAACTTCTTCAGGTATTTTAAATTGTTTCCCCCTTTTTGATTCCTTCTCTATGTTTATTATGAAGCTTTAATTATTTTTACTTGTACATATAGGCTGTTGGTGACGCTAATGAGGTCCTGAATGAACGAGCGGTAGTTGTTATGGCTCGCATGAATCATAAGCTTACAGGACGAGATTTTTCAACTTGTTCTTCAGTATCATCCGGCTCTATTCAACATGCAGTAGATCATAGCAACTTGATTTCTGGAGACACTCGTGAAGTTGATCATGGCTTATCAGTGAAATTGCAAGTCCAAAAGTTAATTGACCAAGCAACCTCACATGAAAATTTGTGCCAAAATTATGTCGGGTATGATTCCAAACACATCACTCATCTGCTTCTGTGTGTTGTTAACAATAACATTTGTCCTATGCATTTTGGAGTGACTAATCTACAAGCTGTGACTTCCGAACCTTAATATAAAACCTAGATAACTGATTTGTGAATATGAAGGAAATTAGTTTAGTTAGTTATTTATAATAATTGAGTGTTGGTTTTACTAAACTACCCTCTTTAATAATGTGCATTGGAACTACTCGTGGATCGAAACCCACTGAATATGTGTAATCGATATAGATACTGAGGTGAAAATTTAGAATTTGGAAGACTAAGTGGATTGAGATACTATATTTTTTATCAAAGTAAATTCCTTGTCTGGTTCTTATATACCAGAGGGAGTATTAACCAGTTGCTTCCTCCTCTGTTTTTCTGGAAATAGCCATATTAATCAGCATTAATAGGCTTTAATTGTTTCCCTTCTTTTCTCAGTAAATAGTCAGAAGATATGATTTGATTATGTTTTGCTGGTTTCTAATAAACTATTTCTGTTAAAATGTGGCAGGTGGTGCCCTTTCTGGTGATGCAGAGGAGCAGAGTATATAATGTACATGTTGTACATAGTGAAATTCTTTCTTCTCCGAATGTATAATTTGTAGCATATGAAGGGATGATGTTACCTACCTTGCAGGCTTTTACAGTCATATTTATCTTCTGCCAGCTCGAAGGAAATGGATTAGGGTTTAAGCAGAAGCTTCGTCCTGTAGATTATATCTTATTTTTTAATTAGGTCTTTGTAAATCTTTCTAGTGTTTATTTACCCTTGTAATTCTGAACCCATGAGGTGCATAAAGTTTTAGCTGGAGATACTAGCTGGGAAGCAAATGTCATTATTATTGTTTGAAAGTGAATATAATTTAAATGTTATCGCTTCATTTTAGAATATTAAAATTAATTGAATATTTTTTCCCAACTGAATTTCAATAGATATAAAGCATTACAAAGTGTGAAAATGACAATGACCAAATTGTCTGAGAACAAAACATGAAATCCAAAAGCAATACATCCACCAGGATCAATGTTATCTCCACGCATGTCTTCCTCCAAAATGTTTTGTAGCTGCAACAGTGGATGCAAGATCAATCTGTCAGGAAAGACTCTTTCAAAGAAGCTTTATGGCCTTTTTAGTATCACTCTCTGGTCCTATTTATAAGTCTCTGGTCCTATTTATAAGTCTCTTTTGACTAAATCACATATACTAAGAAGTAGTTAGTTCAGTGATTATGGGGTAAATTTTCAATTTTACCCTCATTTATGAATGAGTGTCTTTCAACTCTTTCTTTTCTCTCTATTTTCGAAAGTACAATTAATATGGGCAAAATCATCACTATCTTTGGGAAAGACCCTTTCAAAGAAGCTTTATGGCTTTTTTGGTGCTACTCTGGTCCTATTTACAAGTTCATTTTGACCAAATCACACGTACCAAGGAGAGATAGTTAGCTCAATGATTGTGGGGTAAATGTTCAACTTTACCCTCATTTATGAATGTGTATCTTTCAATTCTTTCTTCTCTCTATTTTCATAGGTACAATTAATATGGGAAAAATTGTTACAATGTCATTTATTTGGTCAAAAAGAACTTATAAATAGGATCAAATTTTTTGGTTAAAATGGACTTATAAATAGGACCAGAGTGGTACACGGATTCGGTGGAAAGAGAAAGAAAGATTAGCAAGTTCTCTCGTTTGGTACACTTTGTGTCAAATCTTCTCAGAAACTCAAGTTCCTGGGTCCATCAATCTTCCCTTATATGTGAAAAGATAAGATCTCACCAAAATTGGTGGGATCTCAAGTTCCCACGTGAGCAGTGATACTTTTTGATAAATTTACCCCTCAAATTTGAACTTGGCGGGAACGTTCGAACTTTGCGGGAAAGTTCGAACTTAGCAAGAATTTTTTTTACACAAATGCGAACTTGGTAAGAGGATATTTTTTTAAAATATATTTTAGTAAAAGAATTATTATTCTTTTTAATTTTAAATTAATTACTTTTGAGGGTAAAATAGACATTTCCTGATTCTTTACCAATTACTACCCCTTCATTTTCTTTCAACCAAACAACTCATCTTCCCCTAAACTTTCAAAATCTTCCCTTCCTTTCCTTTCCCTCCTCAAATTTTCCCCGTACCAAACGGACCCTTAGTTTACTACCAAACTTGCTTCCCAAAAAACCTAAACACAATAGTGATTTTTTTATAAGTTCTCGAGAAAATAATATTCTCAGAGAGCCTCACAGCTCGAATCAAATCAGGTGATATTCTTTTCTCATTAACACAATTCATCAACACTAGAGCTTAGCATACATTCCTTAACATTTTCTGTACATAAATTAAAGACTAGAAATGTTCATAATTTACAGAAATTTCCAGCAAAATCAACAAATGACAATGAACCCATTGAGTTCCTTTGGTGTTTTAGTACTGTATTAGACTTAAGCTTGCTCTGCACTAGGCTTAGTAGAAATTCAGTAAAAACGTGCTCATAATCTGGCATTTATCTCAGATGATTCAACCACTGACAAAGACATGGCTTTTTTTTTATTCTTTCTACTCAAAGACTCATTGAGGATACCAAGCTCTGATCCTTGAAGTACATGCTCTCAAAATGGTATCCACCTCGACAAGACTGGATTATATTAGACACTGATGGTTTCGTGAACCAAGAGAGTGAAGCTACTTGTTTTTTTTTTTTGTATCCCACCCGGTTTGTGGGAACCTTTGGTTCCGACTAATCCGGATTCACCCCGCGTCGGGCCCAAGCAGGGGCGGAGGCACACTAGTGCCCAATGTTGTCAAACACTAGTTTCTACGTAGAGACGGAAAGGGGTGGTAGAAACGTAAATCGTAGAAACGACACAACACGTAAAGTTTTTACTTTCTACTACTTAAGATCAGAACTCAAAATTATATATCTATGCATGAAAAAAAAAACATAAATCAGTAAATAACTACTTAAAATTCAATGGAAAAAAAAAATCATAAATCACTAGTTAACTAGTGAAAACCTGATAAGTCATATAAACATAAACATAAGTCCAAATACACAAGTCCAAAAACATCATAATAATAAATAATAAGGTATTATAAGGTGGATATTTTTGGAAGACTACTAGGCCCTATTTTTGGGAGTGACAAGTTTAGAATCAATATTTTATGGTTTATTGAGGTATTATAAGGTGGATGTTATGGAATCAAATACTAGGCTCATCCAAGGTGTGACCCATCAGGAGACATCTAATACACTTGGGCTTGGAGGCACAAGAGGCCCAACAAGTCCAAACCCTAACCCTAAGGTAGCCTCTATATATAGTTGGTTAACCTAAAGAGGTACACATCTTCTAGGCTCTCTTTGAATTGCATATACTACACACAGAGCACACACACCACCCCCTTGGCCAAACGCCTCCAGTAAACCTCGAACTACGTGGACTTTGATCCCTCTTCAGGGTACGTAGGCACTAGGAATCGCTCCTAGGTCAAGTCCCTGTGCTTTGTGATCTCTGATCCTCTTAGGTATCCAATCCATGGATGCTTGGGAGAGAGCTATTTGATCCTACATCGACATCCTAGCCCACCTAGGGCTAGGGATTTATGTTCTATGACCGAACATTGGCGCCGTCCGTGGGGAATCGGTAAATTTCTGATTCCCGCGACCGAAGAAGGTCAATAATTCCAATTTCCAATTGGTAGACGAACGATCCCAATTGAAACGATAGCAAGGGCGTTCCATCTTATTATCTCTTCTCAGAAATTAATTTTATGCTTTGCTGCTGGTGACTCGATTTAAGAGCCCAGTTCGATCCACAAAAGATAATGGGCGTCGAATATTAAAATCTTCAAAATCGTCATCCCTTGCAACCAGTGCCATTGTGCCGTCAATTCTCCCGTGATGAAATCCCATTGCATCCTGAGGAATTGAGTCTGTCAGAACCTGGATTCTGTATTTTATTATATGACTGCAGAACCTCAAGGGCTGTTGATTTTAGATAAATATTAAAAGATGTTGGGAGCGTAAAAAATTACCAAGTCCGCCGGAAATCAATTTGGCGTTGGTGGTTATTTGCTGGAAAGAACTTGTTCGTAGCTTTAAAATGGACCCCTACTTGCTGAATCCTTCAAACAAACCAGGATACATTAAATATCCTCAGGGCTTGGATTGAAGCGAGATACCTGGGCAGAGGGGCTTCATCTGGAATTATAGCTGATCCAATGTCGGGATTCAGTCTCGGATAAACACGATGCAATGCAAGGTTCGTATAATGCCAAGATTCCTCATTATATTCCAGTCCACTGGTATCTATAGAGGAGATATCAGCGGTCGCTAGTGGATCACTGTGCTACACGGGGTTGGCTTTTCGCCTGAGGGTGATGTGTGTGCACAGTGGAACTGAACTGTAAGAATGTAATAGTCAACGTGGAGAGCGTACCTGGGAGGCAACCTCCTATATATAGAGATTACCTAGGGTTTCGTTCTCCTTACCCTGAGTCCATTTCCCTGTGATCATGTCGTACCTTGAATGAAGAGATGCATGCCGAGATACATTCTGTGTTCTCCTATCAGTCCGGTATTCAGAGAATGTCAGGATGACATATATACAGGACCTCAAAAATTACCTAATCTCTTTTGGAATTTCTTTGAATAATGCGGATTTGCTTTGCTTGCATCACCTCTTTTGTCATGAGCAATAGTATCGGCCATTTTGGTTTGATCTTTGTATTATATGGGAACAAGGCAATGAGCCGTTCATCAACTTCTGCATCAAGATTCTGTGGCTTTGTATGGTTGGTATGAAGCTTCAAAGGCAGGACAAATTCAGAGCGTTTTTGTGGCTGTAAGAAATGGTATTTATTCCAGCTATCTCCAGGTATTTTCTAAACTGAAACTTTGCAATGAAGAGTTAGGGGAAAATTATTTGGCAGAATTATGGTATTTTCGATACTTCTATATTTTTTGCGGGATGAGTTGTTACGTTGCACCTATTAATTAATGGAAATGAAGCAAGAAGACTAGATGGAATACTTCCTTTACCTGAAGATTGCTCTATCACGGGTTGTGGTCTTTTGCTTTTAGTTCTTGGTTCATTATATTCTGTTGCATTTGATGTTGGTGAGCCATTGTTTATAAGTCTGGCAGCTCCCTTTATTGGTGACAATGCCCCAGTTGCTCAAAGAACATTATGGTTTTCAATATTTTACATATGTTTACCGGGAAAAATATGCTGATGGATAGGTTTTAGCCGTGAAGAAACTCCTTATATGCTCTCTAGAGGAATCCTCTCAGATTATATCAGAAATTCGTTGGCAATATTACTCCATTGGTGTTGGGTGCTTTTTGGTTTTTGGTGTTCAAATAGGAAGGGAATTATACTCCTTCACCATTGCATAGTTTGTTTACTGGATCCAATTAAAGTCATCATGAATCAAAATATGGAATATGTTTCTTTTCAGTTTGTGCAAGCCGGGGCCCACATTTTTGGTTTGCCACTAGATTATTATTTTAAAGTTGTAGATGTGTTGGCCGCCATTTCAATCAGCAGTGGCTTTCGGCAATGCCATATGTCATGCAAGGATCATTCCATGAAAAAAGGGCTTGCATGAAAAAGTTTTTCCATTTGTTTTCTCAGATGCATTATGTTCCCAATTTCTAGAGGATCTAATTTCCAATGGCGAGCAATATTGGGAGGCATTTTTACTCCTATATGAAGTGCGTGAAGAACTTGGCGCTCATTTAGTTGAAGCAGCTTGGAGTCATCATGTATCATTGTTGTTTCAATTTTCTTTATCATATATATAAAGTCAAAAAGCAATACCAGTGAAGTTTATCAAACTCAAATTGAAAATTATGATGAAATATTTTGTGGGAACGAGGCCTTCATCATGATAATCCTAAGCAAAGCTTGTCTTGAAGAATGCTAAAGGTTGATTTCTTGAAACTATTTCTATTTAGAAGTGTTTCTGAAAAATAAGGGGGTCTAGACTCTAGACTTTAACCATTAGAATTTATCAACAAAATCAATTATATGGTAAAACAACAAAAAAGGATGCTGTTTTTTCTGCACTTGTTGTGGGTGCAAGTATATCTGATGTTACCAGCTTGCAAAGAGTGGCAACATTCCTAAAGTTGAAGGAGGGGCTGGATGTAGTACAATTTGCAAGAAGTACAAGATCCGAATAGCTCTCTTCTCATTTCTTGGGAGCGCATGAGGGGTTTGTCATTTTTCTTGTCGACAAAGACACTAGAAGAACAAAATCTTTATTTAAGGAGCTTGATGAATCCCAAAAATCAGATGTAACTCTTGGTGACAACAAGCATATCCAGACCGAAAGTAAAGGTATTGCTAGCGCTGTTATAAGTCGAGGTAATGTTTAAATTTTACATGATGTAATACATGTTCCTACTCTATCTCATAATCTGCCTAGTGCTGGATAGTTAGTGGATAATGGCCATTAGATTTTGCTCAATGATAACTGCTGCAATAGTAGAGATAAAAAATCTAGGCAAATTATTGCTAGAGTTCCAACGTCCGAGAATATGATATTTCCATGGGATATTTCAATGCTTGAAAAGCATATGATTTTGAAGGCGGACCCGATTTAAACTGAATCTAGTTAAAATCCGGGATCCGTGTAACAACGGCTACGGCTGTCAAAGCTAAACATGTAGAATTCTGAGTAAAGAAACTCGCATTCGAAAATCATGTCCAGTGAAACATGTAGGAATCCGAGGTACATAAACTCGTTTCCGAAAATCATGTTCAAATTAAACATGTAGAATTCAGGGTAAAGAAACCCGTTTTCGAAAATCATGTACAAATTAAACATGTAGGAATCCGAGGTACATAAACCCGGTTCCGAAAATCATGTTCAAATTAAACATGTAGAATTCAGGGTAAAGAAACCCGTTTTCGAAAATCATGTACAAATTAAACATGTAGGAATCCGATGTACATAAACCCGGTTCCAAAAATCATGTACGAATTAAACATGTAGAATTCAGGGTAAAGAAACCCGTTTTCGAAAATCACGTCCAGTCTAAACATGCGTGAATCCGAGGTGCACAAACCCGCTTTCATGAATCATGTCAAAGTCTATTTTATACGATTAAATCCGCGCTCCTTAATTGGATCCCGGATAGATTGTGGAGTCCGTCCTTACGAAAGGGATGAAGGCGGACCTTGGCTTCACTGAATCTGGTTGAAATCCGGGCTCCGTAGAAATAACGGTTACAACGTACATCCTGGCAACTCAGAGGCCTGAACTACCAGGCTGGGGGCAACAGAATGGATTATGAGTTGTTAGTAGAAAAGCATGGTAACAACAACCGAGGTTAGTGCAAATTCGACAAACATCCGGAATCTCGGTGTTAAAGTTTAATATCCCGGAATCTCGGTGATAAGGTAAATACACTCGAAATCTCGGTGTTAGGAAAAATAACCCGGAATCTCAGTGGTAAAGTAAATAACCGGAATCTCGGTGTTAGAATAAATAACCCGGAATCTCGGAGTTAAAGTATCTAAACCGGAATCTCGGTGTTAGAATATATAAATCCGAGATCTCGGAGTTAAAGTATCCAAACCAGAAGTCTCGGTTTAAAGTATGTTAACCCGGAATCTCGAGGTTACAGTTTATAAACCTGAAATCTCAGTTTAAAATAAATAAACCCGGAATCTTGGGTCAGCACGCACGGAATCCCAACAATCGCGAGCACCTCGTCCGAATTTGGAAAGTAACGCATCCTGGCAGCTCATAAACCTGAACTACCAGGCTGGGGACAACAGAGCGGACAACGATTTGTTGAATGGAAAAGCGTGTTATCAGTAACCGACATTAATGCAAACCAACAAGTTTAATGCAAGCTCGGACAAGTATCCGAAATGAGCACGTTGAACGATTTGCACAAACAGTAAGTATTTTCCATTTATTGTGATTTTCTTACATGTTATTAAATGCAGGAATATAAACCAGAAAATTAGCCCGGAGAAATTGCTACCAAAGCAAATTCGGATTCAGCGGATCTCGGAAAGCAGTCAGTTAATCTCGGTAGCTCAGAGACCTGACTACCGAGCTTGGGGGCAACTGTTATGGAATCAAATACTAGGCCCATCCAAGGTGTGGCCCATCAGGAGACATCTAATACACTTGGGCTTGGAGGCACAAGAGGCCCAACAAGTCCAAACCCTAACCCTAAGGTAGCCTCTATATATAGTTGGTTAACCTAAAGAGGTACACATCTTCTAAGCTCTCTCTGAATTGCATATACTGCACACAGAGCACACACACCACCCCCTTGGCCAAACGCCTCCAGTAAACCTCGAACTACGTGGACTTTGATCCCTCTTCAGGGTTCGTAGGCCCTAGGAATCGCTCCTAGGTCAAGTCCCTGTGCTTTGTGATCTCTGATCCTCTTAGGTATCCAATCCATGGATGCTTGGGAGAGAGCTATTTGATCCTACATCGACATCCTAGCCCACCTAGGGCTAGGGATTTATGTTCTATGACCGAACAATGGATATAAAATATATTTATATAATTGTTAGATAATAATATATTATATTATTTTATATATAATATATGTGTGTGCGGTCGGCCATATGTGTAGTGTGTTGTTAGGAGAGGAATAAGTGTATGTGTGTACAGAATGTGTGTGTGTGTCGGCCACGTTTTTTGAGGAATGTCAAATGTGTAATGCTATTATTATTATTTTATGTTGTAGTGGGTGTAGTGGGATATATGTATTATTTTATAGTTATTATTTGAATGTAGAAGCAGATGAAAACGGTGTAGTGGGTGTGTGTATTGCTTTAAGTGAAAACGGTGGACTCGGTAGAAACTTGCGTTTTTACCGAGTTTACGTTTTTACACTTCGTTTCTACCCGTGTTTGCTCCAGGATGACTCTACTTGCGTTTTAGCACGTTTAGGCCAAGTAAAAACGTAAAAACGTACGTTTTTACGTTTTTAAGCTAGTTTTTAACAACACTGCTAGTGCCTATGTGGGCAAGTGAACCCATAAAAAATTTAAAAAATATATATTTTGTGAAGGAATCTTATTACAATAGATCTGGTTGGATTAATTGGTTAAAGTTTTCGTCATCTGTGTAAAGGTCCCGGGTTCGAACTTCTTGCTTATCCTTTTTTTTTTGTCAATTTCATTTTCTCAACCCTCAACTCTCACGCAGTCACGCTCCGCCCCCAAATCGATCCGCCATTCCGCCAATACTCTCATGCTCCGCCCCCAAATCGATCCGCCATTCCGCCCCCAAATCGTTTAAATCGTTCAATTTCATTGTATCAACTCTCACTCTCTGTCCAAACAAATCGATCCACCCCCAAATCGTTCAGCCACGCTGCCGCTCCTCCGTTGTTGCATCGTGATTTTCGATCCACCCCCATTTCTGGGCATTGCAAATGAGAGGGTATTACTTTTGGGACATTGACAAAAAAATGCAACAGAAGCCAGTGGGCATGCAAGGTATGATATATTTTCTTAGAATCAAAGGTTAATTCTCGAGAATCCTAAATCCATTCTCGAGAATTACAAACTGTTTAAATCTGAAATACGAAGATTCTGCTAATACTTGAGAATGCAATCCTATTCTCGAGAATCATAGGCTAATTCTCGAGAATCATGAAATGTTAGAATCTGACATATGATGCTTCAGCTAATACTCGAGAATCCTATCCTATTCTCGAGAATCCTAGGCTAATTCTCGAGAATTATGAGACCATTCTCAAGAATCAGAAGTTGTTGAATACTAATGTATAAATTTTGATATGCCATTCTCGAGAATCATCAATCCATACTCGAGAATGGTAACCTGAAAACCTTAACAAGTTTTATTCTAATTTCAAGAAATCTGAAAACCTTTTCAAGTTGTTATCATCAAAACATTTAGAGCGAACAACTTCCCTTTTTAGTTCTTCAAGGCTTCCTCCTCCTTGCTTAACGTTGCTGCTTTATTTTCCTTTTGCTGCTGGACGTTCCATATAGTGAAGGATTTTTGGAATCCATTATAATTCTTCATTCTTTGATTTCTTATAGGTTGCAACAAGTTTTTAAATCTTGTCAAACTTTTTTCCTTCCAGAAAATGTCAACGATACAATCTTAATGCATTTAAAACTTTCCTTAAAAAAAAAAAATTCGGGGGTGAACCCCTACACTAATTGTGCACCCATAAACTCTAAATCCTAGCTCCGCCACTGGACCCAAGGTCGTGGGGGAAGAGCTCTCAACACCATTTTCACCGTTTTCACGCCTCGAACTGAGGACATGATGGTGGGAAAGTAAATCCCTTACTATTTGCTCCCAATTGTTATTGGTAGTGAAGCTACTTGTAGTGATTCTATTAAAGACTTGCGTCTCATCAACTATGACCAACCTCTGAGTCATCCACTCAGTATTATTGTGAACTTATTTATTTGAAAAAGCCTTGCTTCCCCTAATGAAATTATTTTGTCGTTTCGCTGTCGTTCCTGCATAGTTTAATACTTCTATTGTAATGCAGTTGCATAATAGGGCTTTTTGACAGTTTGGCTGGTCTACAATTTTGCTAGGATCACTTTATTTGACGCACTTTACTAATTCTGGTATGGACTAACTGAAAGTTGTTGAAGGAATTTTGGATATTATGCATATCATAGTATTTAAAAATAAAATAAAATTCAGTAGGGTATGTTTGGTTTGAGGGGAGGGAAAGTTGAGAGAAATTTTTTCTCTTATCTTTACAAAATTGCCCATAGATAATTTTCAATATTCCTAAATTATACTTTCAACAAAAAAGAATATTCCCTTCATTAATGACAAAATGGTCAATGTCCTATTGATAATTGAATATTTTATACACTTATTTTTATCTCTTGATTAATAATTTAGGACTCTTTAGTTAATAAATAATGGCTTTTATGTTCATTTGGGCTTTGGGCCTTAGATTGCATTTTAGGCATTTTTAATAATAAAATTCCAGTTTTATATTGCTTCACTATTTTTACCATAACTCTTGAACCAGACATCTGATTTGCCTCATTTTTGTCTCATATTTCAGATGATTCAGAGAGCTACAATTGTTATGAAGACATAAAGAGCAAATTCGGACAAGAGGGCGGTCAATTTTGGAGCCGAAGTCGGATGTACAATTCTGGATTTTATTTGGACCCGAATTTTGTAATTAAAGTCCAGTTTTATTTTATTTCTGTTTTGAGCTAAAATCATTAGAGCCCATTTCGTTTTTAGGTTTATTTTAAGTAAGGCAGCAGCCACAAACAGAATTCATTCACGTTTTTATATTGGAGTGGATCAAAATAGAAGTTTTTAAATTCTCTCAACTGTTCTTCACATGTTCTTGCGTTCTTCGTGTTCTTCGTCCGTTCTTCGTTTTTCCCAGCCATGATTGGCTAAACTGCTGTGATTGACCCAATGTTGAGGACTCCATGATTCGTCCAGAGCGCTTGTGGTTAATCGGTAACTTACTCAATTCTGTTTCCATCTTATCGGATTCGATTTCTGGAAATAGTTCGAATATTAGATTTAATATTCGGTTTGGTTCATCCCAAGGACTGAGTTCGGACTAGGTTACAGTGTTGCTGTGCGATTGCACAGTGAGACGCCACTGTTCGGACATATTCTAGGCGATCGTCTAGGCGAGGGATTCTCTGGATGAATGCAGAGATTTCGGTTCATCCAGAACCAAACGTGAGTTAGCTATATTTCGTTCAACGATGGAAGTTTCTGGAATCTGAACGTTGGGTTGATCATTTGTCATTCTGTTTCTGCATATTTCATTATGTTTCATTCTGTTTATGTTATTTCGTTTTGTTTTAATCTGTTAAACCAAACCTCCCATTTTACTGTTCTGTTTGACTATTGTTGTTAATCAAACCCGCTGCAAGTTCGTTGGGGAAACGACCCACGTTCCCTATTTCTGCAAATCATTTTCGAACTTGGTTATTTTGGGAGATACGACAATAATCTTTCCAAAAATGGCGCCGTTGCCGGGGAATTTGCATCGGTTTGATTAGTAACAGCATTGTAAATAGCTTAGTTTAGGTGGTTCGGGGGTCGGACATAAATTTTTTCTGACTCTGATCACTCAAACCAGGTCTTATTCACAAGGAATTGGGCATTCTAAGCAAAAGTCACTCTCCTTAGGAGTGAGGTCTACCCTAATTTCCCCAAATTCCAATGTTTAGACCACTTTTTCGCTGTTTTAAGTTTCGATTCTAGGATTTCTACTAGTCTCATTTTTTTCGAGTATCTCTGATTTGGCTGAAATTTGGTACAGTGATAGAAAATGGCAAATCATTGACCCCACATGAGAATCTTTGATTCTTCATGTGGTATCCTCCGTTTCGACAAATTCCATCATTTTGACCACTTTTTCAATTTTTGAAGTTTTTTTATTCCATTTTTGGGTTTCCCAATTGTCTAGGAGTTGCCCTGTCCAAGTCCCAAAAATTTTAAAAATCATTTGATAGAAATTTAAATCAAGAGGTAAATGCTTCACATACAAGATAGTTCACAATATCAACATACCATGGCAAACCACAACTACTCATAATAAATAATTGTTCATTAGGGAATTATTCATTCACAAAATCAGAAGTGGTCATTATCCTAGACAAGTGATAATCAACTTTAGAATGTTTTTAAGTAGCATTTAGTATTCTAAATTAGTTTTTGGTGCATTCAGATACTAAAATATTTCTTCAGTATTGCTTTTAAAGTATTGTTTCTAAGCAACAATGAGCATTCTAAACTTAGGATAACATGTACTATTGGAAAAATGTTTTGAGGTGCTGGATGCACAATTTTTTTAATTTTTAATTTATTTTTATAGTACACTGAATGTTGGAAAAATATTTTAGAGTGCTAGATACACCAAAATTAGTTTAAGATCGGATGCTGCTAAAAAAAAAAAAAATCAGATGTTAAATGCAACTCTAAGAATTACATAGAAAATGAACAAATTAATGTTTACATGTAAAATTTATAGCAAGTAATTTCCCATAAATAAATAATTTATTTTTTTCAATTTTTTTTTTTTGTATAAGCCAAAGAATGCAGTTAATTACATTTTATATGGTGTGGATTTTAATCTCGAACATTATCCCCGAAATGTATGTAGTGGCGGACCAAGGGATTTTAATGACGGAGGGCAAAAATAAAAATATGATATCATAAATAAAAGTATTTGAAATACAACACAAACCTAATATATAAGAAAAGAAAAAAAGAAATCTATTATAAAAATTAAAAATCACTTCATTTGACTCTTACTTTATGTATTTTCATATTGTTAAACTCATCTATAATTGAATCCGTGTTAAAACTCAACAATTTCTTTTTCAATGTATGTAGTCAAAGAATCATTAAGAAATTCGTCTTTCATTCTATTTTGAAGCCTGTTCTTGATTATCTATTTCAATGTATGAAACTCTTGATCCTTCCTGGTTTAGGAGCAGGCTACGTCCCATGAGAAGCGAATATTTAGACGTGCCAAATTAATCGTATGATTTACCGGAGGACCTTAATAGATGACCAGTTGAATGCTGATGATGGCTTCTTTTCAAGTGTGTGTGTGTTTTTTTTTTTTAAGGAAAACATTGTCTATAGTTTCTCATAAATTCTCAAAAAAAAAGAAAAAGAAAAAATCACATTAAAAAGAAAACGGGGGTGAGTGTGGGGGTGTGAGCCCAGAAGGGATAACTGTGCCAGAGGATTGAGGCCCAGAATAAAGAAACTTGAGAGGGCATTACTAGGCAGGCACATGGTGATCATGTACAGCAGGAGCCTGAACCATAATGGATCCTCTTAACCCCATCGTCGACCATATATATTTTGGGAGAATTACACACAGGTCCCAAAGATGACAAAAAAATATAATGAGGTCCCAACAAGAATTCACATTACACAAAAGTCCCTAGGGACTTCTGTGTAATTATATGTGAATGTAAAATGACCATTATGGACAAAGAAAATTTACAACAGACAAAGTATAAATTTACAACAGAGGCTATTTACAACACACAAAGTATAAATTTACAACTGAAAAAGTATAGATTTACAACAAATTTTAAAACCATCGTTTTTTTCCATTTTGACTTCCAGAGGCTATTTACAACACACAAAGTATAAATTTACAACTGAAAAAGTATAGATGTACAACAAATTTGAAAACCACCGTTTTTTCCATTTTGACTTCCAGAGGCTATTTACAACACACAAATTATAAATTTACAACTGAAAAAGTATAGATTTACAACAAATTTGAAAACCACCGTTTTTCCATTTTGACTTCCAGAGGCTATTTACAACATACAAAGTATAAATTTACAACTGAAAAAGTATAGATTTACAACAAATTTTAAAACCATCGTTTTTCCATTTTGACTTCCGAGGCTATTTACAACACACAAAGTATAAATTTACAACCGAAAAGTATAGATTTACAACAAATTTTGAGAATTTTGACAGCATATAATTTCATATAATTTCAAAGTATTAAGTTGTATGAGTAAGTGGCTATTTGCACCCACTCCTTATGTATATATATACAACCCAACCCATTGCTTTCTACTTACAAGTCTTCTTCTACAATCGTATCTTTCCAACGTGTTTTCGCCTGCCAGTTGGATTCTCGCCGTCTTCGTCGTCATCTTTACCTGACGAACCAGTCCCTCCGGCGAGCAACTTGCGTGATGAGGTTGCTGCAAATCCTTCATCTCCATACACGTGAAGTTTAAGATCGCTCCTTGTTGCGTGAAACAGAGTGAGTTTTTATTTGCACCTTGTCGTAGCACTGGAATTCACCAATTCCTGAAAACCTCCAAGTTCCATTGGAGTAGAAGAAGGAGAGAAGAAAGAGAGAAGAAAAAGGGAGGGAGGAGAGAGAGAAAACATGGCGGAGAGAGGAGTAGAGAAGGAGAGAGGAAAGAGAGAAGAAAAAGGGAGGGAGGAGAGAGACAGGAGAGAGGGAAGGTCAAAATGATAGTTTTACATTCACAAATAATTACAACCAGGTCCCTTGGGACTTTTGTGTAATTTCATGATTTCAAGGGACTTTTTTGTGATTAATTCCCTTCCTTGGGACCTGTGTGTAATTCTCCCATATATTTTTGCCAACAGTTGTATGCATTTTGTGTTTGTTCTTCTCACGGTAGAAAGAGATATTAGACTTTTTTTTCCTTTTAAATTTAGGGGAAGGGGGGGGGGGGCACCCTAACCCCCTAGTTCATGAATGTATGGCATGTTACATTTAATTTGTTCTTAATTAAATAAAGGAGCCTATGGATGTATTTATATTATAGATTGATGACGTGTTGAGAAATAGATTTCCATTTCTTGTATAATTATTGGTTTTCATGCTAATGCGCACATGGTCAAAAATAAGTCAAATTATTTAGCTTATTACCTACCACACTCCGCGTACTGTTTGTTTATAATTCTGTTTTATAAGAAGTTTAATACACAAATTAGGAAATATAATTATTGTGGGAGTTTTCTTATAAAAGCATGTTTAGTTTCCTTGGTCCAAGCAACTAACCAATATGTAATTATATTATGAACTATTAAAAGGCCTCTATCAAAAAAGCTCAAGAACGTTGTTATGAGAAATTAGAGTGTCGCATTAAGGGAAAGATGCATGGTAATGACTTTCTAACTTAATAGTATGAGAATTCCTATATATAAATGTGAGGTCGTGAGTTTGATCTCATTACTAACTTCAAGATGTTAGTGCCTGCGCTATAATTTAAAAAATATGATTTGACTGATTTATTAGAAATGTCCCCAAACAGCATTGTGTGTAATGGTGAAGAACTACCAACAAACAATAATGGAAAAGATCAATAAACACATTGACACTCTCTAGAGATTCCTCTGCTTGGTTTGACTTGGGTCAACCAAACATTAGCTGGTTACATCTTCAAGAAGTAGCCAAAAATCTCTCAACATCATTTCCTATGACAAAATAATTTAATTAATACTCCCTCAAGAGATAGTTTGGAGGTTGAATTTGATCTAAAATATAATATCCCCAATCATTTTATCTCTTTCTGTATTTATATTTTTTCCTAAATTAATTTAACTCACTTAATTATACATAAGTACTTTAGGGAGATTGAATCACACATGTTATAATTAACTAATTTATTTTATTTTCTTAATATATATATTAAAATTAGTTGAGTAGATCTTATTATACTTCTAGTGGTTTTTAATACAAGGCATATTTAGAGAATTGATATTAAAAGTCCTACATATAATATATAGTTTTTATGAAAGAGTCTATTCATACGTGTACTTACACCTTAATTGAATTAACAGACACATCTTTTTTTTTAAAGATTCTTCTTGAACAAAGGCAAACGTAATGGTAAAAACAAACATAACAAGTTGAGATCCCATAATATTAAAGTAACACTAACGCACTTTTTACACATGCTTCATTTCCTCATAAATTTAACATTTTTTGTTGCTTTCACCATGTGATGCTACCGACTTTTGGAAAGAATCAACAATGGCAACAAGTTGTCGATGCTACCGACTTTTGGAAAGAATCAACAATGTCAACAAGTTGTCAGTATATATATATCTTTGTTTGTTGTCAGTATTTGGATAAGTTTAATGCTGGAGTTGATCTTAATGCATAGAGTAAGGAGCTAATTAATGAAGTTAATTAATCACTCAAGTTGCTAATAATTAATTAATGAATTTTGAAAATTTTCTTTTTGTGGCAGGAAAACTGCACAGATACAAACATGGGTGGAGGAATCCAAGATGAGTCCAAAGGAAGATGGGCATGCATGGAGAAAATATGGCCAAAAAATCATCCTCAATGCTAAACATCCCAGGTTTATTATAGCTTGTTCGGGATATCAGTGGGAAAAATAACTTATAGTCAATCTGACTTATGGAAAAATCAGATTGAGTAAAAGTCAGATTGTGAAATGTGATTTATGTTTAGATTGACGGTAGCATAAGTAGCTTTTGTAATTTTAACTTATAGTAGTTGAAAAATACTTCATGATCTTGAAATACTTAAGAATACTGAATAATTTCGAGCAAAAAAAAAAAAAAAAAGAATACTGAATAGTACTATAAATATTTTTAGTATCAATCAGTACTCTGAAATATTTTATAGGATACTGACTAGTACTAAAAATATATTTCAGGATATTGAACAACACTACAAAAATATTTCATGATCTCGAAAAAATATTTTAGGATCTTGAAAATATATTTTAGTACCAGTCAGTACCCTGAAATATTTTTGAGGGTACTGATTGGTACTAAAACATACTTTACATGACCTATATTCCCACATATATCAAATTCTCTCTCTCTCTTTCTAGCTGAAAAGGAGCTAAAAGCTCCAAAAAAGTAACTTATCAAATAAGTAATTTTTGGTCCATAAGTTCAGTTGAGACAACTTCTCAACCAAACATCACCGGTGCATAAATCCGATTCAAACAGTGTATAAGTCCGATTGAGCCCTCCAAATGGTGTACCAAACATGCACAATATTAATTAATTTCCCCTCTTTTCCATGCACTTTTTCCTTCTTCAGAAAAATAAAATTAATTTTCATATAGTTTATTTGAATCCTACTCCATCTAAACTTCAACTTACATACAGATCATCATCCTCTTATTTTTAATCTGATTATAATAGAGAATTACTTGGCACAAAGTTCAAATTTCATATGACACAGAACCTAAAGAGCAAGTTGTCTTATTTATAATGATTGTTATATATATAATTCGATCTGAGTTCGAAAGAGTCATCTAATAACAGTTTTTTCCCCTATTATCACCAGTCACAACCTTTCAAAGGTTTTTTTCCAAATAAAGAAATATGTATAGGTTATCTATGATTTAATCGTTCCTTTAAGATTAGACCATTATATTCACTACCTTTCTACAAGATGATTAAGTTAATGTTGTATATATATAAATGCAGGAACTATTGCAGATGCACTCACAAGCATGACCAAGGATGTGAAGCAATAAAACATGTTGAGAAAATCCAAGACGATCATCCTCTTTTCAGAGAACCACTTATTTTGGTCTCCACACTGGCATCAATCCTCATATCTTTCTTGATTCCTATGACCTCATTAATTCAACTTCAGCTTTTATTCTCAGCTTCGAAAACAATAATCACAATAACAACAATAATAATCTTATTGCCACCGTTGACCCAGAAAACAACAACAACAATAGCTCCTTCTTTGTCTCGTCTGGCTCTTTATTTCCGTCTTCTAGTTCTGTGAAAAAAGAGCAGCACTGTGACAACAACATCAAGCAAGAGAAGAACAATAATTACAATGATGATGAGATTATTAACGTTGTTGCTTCATGTTCATCCAATAATGATTGCTTTGTGTCTCATCCTCATGAAGAAGAAGTTGTTCTTCCTGCTTTTGGATCTGGAGATTATGATCAAGTGGATGTGTTTAATTCTTCTGCATTTTATGATCCTCTTGGCGGGTTTGAAGATCTCTTATTTGAGATTATTTGATCAGTCACTCTATTTTGAATCTTTTTTTTTTTCCGGCAAGTTGTAAGCTTAATTAAGCTTCATGCATATGTCCTTGAAACATTATATATAGGCTTCGGCTCCATCAAAGTATATAGGATCCATAATTAGTGTGTAATTTTTTTTTAAAAATATAAAGTGTGTTAAGTGTGTACTTTGCAGAAACGTTTGGGAAGTAAATGTGCTATTTAACAGAAGCGGAATTAGAAATCTAATTAAGGAGACGAAAATTATAGAATAGAACCCAGTTTTTCATGAAAGTATATTTTTAACCCACAAAAATTTCAATATTTTCATTTTAGTCTCTCCATAAAACTTTTAAAAGAGACTAAAGTGAAAATATTGAAATTTTTATAAGGCTAAAATATAATTTACTAAATTTTGGGTTGGATTCTGTAATTTTAGGGGGGTGGGGGTCACCCCTAATTTTACACTCTTAATTATGAACCATTTGAATCTTATCATTCTTTTTTTTTTAAAATAAAAATCACTCTATAATTTAGATCATTATTATTATTTTTTTTGTGATGGTGAGATCATTATTTTTGATAAGTAGTTGGTATTCTATTTTTCATCTCTAAATTGTATTTTATTTATTCTTGTGAACAACTTTGCAGTGTATATATCAATTTAATGAAGATTTTTCCCCCATTGTCAGAAAATCAACTACAGATTGTTTACTGACAGATTTTTCCTACTATATATATATTTTTTGCTGCAACCGAGTTATAGATAGAGAAAATTCTAAATAAATACTATTTGAACTTGGAAAACCCCAAAAAAGTTTGTTGACACATGAAAATGACAAATAGGCCTCAATGAACTAAATTATAAAATTCAAGATAGTTTATCAATTCGAAACTCTTAAAATAAATTGGTAAAAAATGGTTTACCAAATTACTTATTGATAAGCTCATTTAGATAGAGTTTAAATAGAATGAGAAATAGAGAAGATGCCGGTAATTAGAAGTATACAAAAGATCAATAAACTATTTGTTAGTTCTCTATGTGTTTTGATGATAACTGACAATTGTAAACTTAAATGAAGGTTGTCTTTGTTAAGTTGAAAACTTACTGTACTTACTGTCAAAGACAAACTCGAGTTTGAAATTGTCAAACTTGAGTTTGACCTTAACAGAGACTAAATCAAGTTGTTTTAGCTTAACCAAACTCGAGTCTTCTCATTTAAACTTGAGTTTATCGTTGGCCAAGAATTCTCAAATCTTTTCATGAAAAGTAAACTCAAGTCTGTCAGTGTAAACCCGAGTTTACGCCATACCGAGAGTTTTCAAGATTTTTGGAATTAAGGAAACTTGAGTCTATTTCTTAAAACTCCAGTTTGAGCTTTTATGAACTTAAACTCATTTTCAGTATGAATAGTATCAAACTCGAGTTTGTCACTTAATGACTCGAGTTTGCATCTTGTTCAAAATTTCTTTCAAAGCTCGATCACGATGTTCATTTTCAGGAAGAACTAAACTCGAGTTTGGGTAATTAAACTTGAGTTTGCACTTGAGCAAAATATTTCAAACTTCAGTTTAAAGCGCTATGTTTTAAAATCATCTTACTCGAATTTGCGAAATTTTCATGAATGATCTAGATACTTCCTATCATCACTCATTACTATTTCTAACTATGTTTAATCAGTTTGTTAGTGAGTTTCAGATGATCAAATGAGCATTAGATTGAAGATTAAGCATAAAGCAAAAAGTGATGTCAGAACATTTATTGCTGGTCCAGAAAACTTAGCACCCTTTTGGCAAATCATTCTCTGGACGTTGCAAAGGTTTAAATGTTTTCTTTCCTCATATGAAAGCCACATCATCCAATGGATTTATTTCAAGGAAAGTCAACAAGAATATTTGGGCATCTCGATTATCTCAAAGCATGAGAGAGAATGAACCTAGTTACAACCTAACAGCTTCATTAATGTCTCCAACGGTTACATTAATGAATCTAACGTCATTTAATGCTTCCCTCATATATAAGCTGAAACATTTATTTCTCAACACCTACCAGAATACAGAAAATGAAAATCTTTCAAGTGTTATTTGCATTTACTGTTTTCTACTTATCTATAAAATATCTTTTGACACATTGAACTTCAGTGTTTATTTCATATGCTCTTTTAGAGAGTTAACCTTTGATTATCAATCATTGTAAAATCTCAAAGTTGTGGGACTTTGAGATTGGGCTATCAGTTTACAACTTGTAAGGGGGAGTGTATCCTAGAGAGAGGATAAATTTCGAGTACAGAGTGTGTAACTAATTGAAAGGATAGTGAAAAATCCCAGAGTGTCTGGGGACTGAACATAGGTCAAGAGTTGAGACCGAACCAGTATAAATCTTCTGTGTCAAGCCTTCTCTTTCTCTCTCTGTTCTACTTTGTTTTAGTTTGCCATTTCTGGGAAAAGTTTGAAATTTTTCAAAATCCTCAATTCACCCCCCTCTTGGTGATATTCTGCCATTTACACTATTGGTTGATATGGTAGGCGACCTCACTTCTAATCTGTATTTTGTGGCAAATTGGTCCTCTAATCGGTATGCTTATCTTGAACCAGTAGTTTTGTCCACTGAGTTGATTTTCAATGATATATTTTCTTGGGAAAATTGCCGAAAAATCCCCCATTGATATTTTAATTGGTGAGAAGCACTTGATAAATTTTTTAACATTGAAAGTACCAGTATTATGCAAATTTTGCATACATAGAGTATTGGTACTTTGATTTAAGTCCTCACCAATAAAATTTTCAATGTGGGACCTTTTTCCCCAGTTTCTCCAATTTTATTAAACTAGTTGTTTCGTCTAGCAAAGCCAAAGGTTTATGATACAAACTAAGAGTTAAAGGATGAATTTAAAGCGCAGAAAATTCAAGGGATCTAAAGGAAACCTTGATATGTGTTGTGAATAGTGTAAGAATAATGTGTAATGGCTATTATTAGGTTCATGATTATTTGGTTTGTATTTTATGTAGATTGTGTAATTGGGCTGAGTATATTAGGCCAATGTTGGTGTGGTTGTTAGTGTCTAGTCAATAAACACAGAACCCAACTACAATATATTTTTCAGTTAATTCAATAAGTGAGTGTTGCTCAGCTCATATGACTCAAGTCATTCTAGTTAACATGGCATCAGAGCGCCAGGCCACAAGTCCAAGTAAATGTCTCAAGCCTCAACTTTAGAGGCCCAAAAGCAACAGACAGCCCAACAAGCAGGCTGTCATCACAAGATCCACCACAACACAACTTGGATCTTCAATAAACTACAACCTGAGTTCGCTTTGGACCTTCAAGAAACTTCACCCTTTTTTGGCGATTCACGAATGATGCTAAGAATTCAGGGACCAAATTCTCTCGGAACTTCAAGAAACTCAAACTTGAGTTCATTGGTGATCCAAGAATGATGACACGCCTCAAGAAATGGGCACGGATTGAATCTCCATCCAAATTTCTTCCAAAAGAGTAAGTCGGATCCCTAACTTCCTCAAGAAAAATCGAAGATGATCAAAATATTCCTTCACCTTCACAATCTCTAGAACCCAAATTATTGCGCTTGTAAGTTCTCCTTCACGTTTTTGTTTTAATATGTGTAATCGTGCCTCTACCTTCTCTGATTAGCAATGGCAGACAAAAGGACGAGCTCACTAAAGATTCCCTTCCATTTACTCATCCTCTTTACCTTAACCCTTCCGATACACAAGGGTCAACCCTTATACCACAAGTGCTTATTGGGTGTGAAAACTACACCGTATAGAGCCTGTCAATGAGAATTGCTCTTAAAGGGAAACAAAAATTGGGATTTATCGATGGGATAGGAACCAAGGATGCACAGGATGATCGTCACCATGATTAATGGGAACGATGCATCTCTATCATTCTTTATTGGCTATTGCATTTGGTCTCTAAAGACTTGGCCAACACAATGTAATATTTCATCAGGAAGCTCACCTTGTTTGGCTTGATCTGCAAGAGTGTTTTGACAAGGTAACATGATTGTGAATTTTTAGTTTTCATAGGGAAATCAACTCTAAGCAGCAAGGGACTCGCATAGTTTCACAGTACTACTCCAAGATGAAAGAACTCTAGCAAGAAGAATATATTCTACTACATGTTCCCTCATATAAGTGTCGTACTTCTCAAGTTTATTCACAATGTTTGCAGCAACAAAAACTGTTACAATTCTTGTTCAGACTCAATGACACTCACATTGTCCCTAAGAGTCAAAATCTATTGATGAGCCCCTTATCGACTGTAAATCAATGGTTTAATATGATCATAGAGGATGAGGCTCAGCATCACCTCAAACACACTCACTTGAAGGAGTTGCGATGGTTTCCCATGGAAGAGGGCGTGGCAGAGGAAGAGGAAGAAATACTTTACTGCCAGGGTGCTCCTACAATAATAGGAAAGGATATGTCAAAGACAATTGCTGGAATTAGATAGGATTCCCTACTGATTTTAAGGGGAGCAAACCAAAGATGTTTTAGGCAGCGAATCTCAGTCAATCTAAAAAGGAGGGAGTTGCACACAATGATGACGTGATTGCTCCAACGTTCACCCATGAACAATACTACAAGCTCATGGAATTTCTCAAAAGGAACACTGACCCGAGTTGAAACATCCATGCATTGACTCTATAGGTTTGAATTTCTCTTATTACCCTTACTCACATGTTAATTGGGTAATAGATTCTGGTGCAAATACTCAATTGGTTGTTGATTTATCTTTATTTGTTAAATTCATATGAAAAATATACAGGGCCCATTAAAACAATTAAAATTCTTAATGGTGATAGAGTGTTGGTTAGTCATGTAGGACATGTTAAATTCTGTAGTGATTTTGAGTTACATAATGTTTTATATGCACCACAGTTGCAATTTTATATGATATCTGTCTCAAGGGTTACAAATGATGCAAATTGTATGGTTACTTTTGTAACAGCCCAAGCGCTTGCTTGTGGATATTGTCTGCTTTGGCACACAAGGCTTCATGGTTTTGTTTTCATCTGGGCTTTGTTAAGCCCATAAAAAATGTCCACAAGGGAAATATTTCTGCATCCTTATAAGGCATGCTTCGTTCTCTTTTCCAGTCGATGTGAGGCTTCACAATCTACCCCTTGGGGCCCAGTGTCCTCGCTAGCACAACGACTTGAACCCTGACTCTGATACCAACGGTAAAGGAGAACGAAGCATGCCTTATAAGGGTGTGGAAACCTTTCCCTTGAGGACATGTCTTAATGGGCATAATGAAGCCCAGCCAAAAACAAAACTATGAGGCATTGTGTGCCAAAGCAGACAATATCCATAAGCGAGTGCTTGGGCTGTTACAACTTTCTTCCCCAACCACTGTATTTTGTAGGGCCTTCAAGTTGGGAAAATGAGGGCGTCTGGTAGATTAATTGAGGATCTATACATTCTAAAAAATGAACCACACACTAATCTTGTAAACTTGGTTGATAAAGGAATTATGATCAGAATGAGACCGTAGATATCTGGGCGTTACATAATAGGTTGGGTCATGCCCCATTGTCGGTTTTTGAAGCCTCTCAATTTTGTAAAAGATAAAAGTTTTGATATGAATAAAAGTTGTGAAGTTTGCATTCAATCTAAGCAAACAAAACTCCTTTTTGCCTCCATTTGTATTGAATCTGCTTATTGTTTTGAGTTGCTTCCTATGGATGTATGCGGTCCATATAGGACACCTACACACCAAGGTCATCAATTCTTTCTTGAAATTGTTGATGATTACTCAAGAGCAACTTGGGTATTTATAATGAGATATAAATCTGAAACTACTGGATACGTAAAGAATTTTGTTGTCTATGTTCTTAATCAATTTGCTTTTCATGTTAAACGAATGTGTGGTGGTAATGGAACTGAATTTGTAAACATTAATCTACAAACATATTTTCTTGAAAAAGGTATTATCCATGAAACATCTTGTCCATATACTCCAGAACAAAATGAGATTGTGGAGAGAAAGTATATGACCCTTATGCAAGTTTCTAAGAGCCTTATGCTTCAATCTCACATACCCATTCGGTTCTGGGGGGAGTGTGCCAAAATGGCAGCATACCTAATTAATCGGGTGGCCCCTAGGATCTTATGCTTTCAAACTCCCTATGAAAGGGTGTACAAGAAACCACATGATTATAATTGTTTAAAAAAATTTGGTTGTTTGGTATATGGTACTAATTTGACTAATTGTGAAAAATTCTTATGCCATTCCTTGTGTGTTTCTTGTTACCCGAGTCATCAAAAGGGCATTACAAAAATATATCAATTAGTAGCAATCAAATTTTAGCGAAAAAAAAAACCGCTACAAAAATCAAATTTTGTAGCGGTCTAAACCAAAACCGCTACAACTTTGCAATGGGAACACTCCCGCCAAAACGTGCACTGGTTAAGCAACAAACCTTGTAACAGTTAAAAGTTAATAACTGCTACAAAATATGGCGCCAAGCTGGTGCCAATTTTGTGATGGTTATTTTGTAGCGTGTAATACCCTAAAAATCCGTATTATAATTTAGTAAAATATACCTATTGAAAATAGGTGAATATGAGGTCTCAAACACCTTGTATTGAATTTATCTTATTATTAGGACAATTTCTCTTGAGATAAGATAATGTGCGAAAAGGTCCCTAAAACGTTAGATAATTTGCAAAAAGGTCCCTAAAATATTTATGGGTTATAAAATACCCTGAAAATATTATAAAGAGGCAAATAAATATTTATTTGAAATAGGAAAGAACATTGTCCCTAATTTAGAAAATTTATTAAATTATTTCCCTTGGAAATAAAAGAAAGAAAAATCAAAAAGTATTGTGGGGCCATAATTGACCCTATGATTTTTAATATTTTACATGGAGCGTAAAATACCAATGTCAATCCAATAGTTGTGAGATAATAATTAATCCTAAATAAGGAAATTGTCAACAATTAGTAAGGGATTAATTAAATAATTACTGGCTAATTGATTAAGCACAATTAAGAGAAAATCTAAGGGTAAATATGTAAAAACCTTTAAGTAAATGTTAATGGCTAAAATTAGCATAAAGTATATTTTCTAATTAATTGGAAAAGATTAAGAAAAATGAATGAGGTTAAGTACATGGAAATCCCTAATCCTAAAAGGTTGCTAAACATAGGATTAGCCAATGGGATAATCATCTAATTAAAGCATGGATTAATTAAATAAACCAAGAGTTGAAAAATCAACAATTGGGAAAGTAGAAGGCAACATCTTTTTTCAAAAAGATGCCCTCATTTTCGAAAAATAGGAAGGAAAAGGAAAGAAAATGTTGTAGTGTGAACATGAAAATGGTTTAAGAATATTCTATGGAATATTCTGTGAAAAAGCAAACGGGATAAATGAGAACCAATAGAAAATAAATCCTAACTCAAAATCCTTGGATTAGGTTGCTAACAACCGAACATATTATGATTCAGTATAATTTTGTCCAGAAGTTGACATTACCCGAAGCGATTTCCGTAACCGGCGGAACGGTTAGGGAATAAGACGAAAATCTTCGGCAGGCAACGGAATGCCCTGAATGGAATCAAAAATTTAGTTAACCGAGGTATTTTTAAAGAGGAAGAATAGACCATCAGGGCTATGTTGCCGGTTTTCTGAGATTCTCCAAGATTACGCGATTAGAACACCGAACAAAGACTTTATCGGTAAGACAACTTCTTGAACAAGTAGATGACATCACCTAGGTGACATCATCTTTTGAAGAATGACATGGGGGAGGACGGTTTTATGGTGGAGATGGAGGAAGAAACTTGTTTCCTAAGTTTTCTAAATGAATGGCTAAAATTGAAGGAAAGGAAATTGGAAAGTTACGAAAATGCCCTGACTTTTCTTCTATAAATAGACCCTTCCTCTTCACTTCATTCCTCACAAAATCCTCTTGCAATTCGAAATAGAGAGAGGTTCTAGAGAGAAGGAGGAGTCCGGAGGAAGAAGAAGCGAAGCTTTGGGTAATTTTTCGGTACCGAGTCTTAAGTTCTAGTTTTCGATTCGGTAGTTATAGTAGAAATGTTGTTTTGATCTTTAATCTTCCAAGTATTATTAGATATCATGTTTTAGGGGTAATTAAGGTATTAATTTCGAAAATAATGTTGGAGGAAGAGTTATGGCAAAATTTTGGAAGATTAGAGTCAAAGTAACGAAGTGTTGGCGAAATTCCGCCGATTAGGGGCTCAGGGGTAAAATGGTCATTTATGACTAAAATGTCCGTCGTAATGATAGATCCTTAATAAATGCGTTGTTATCTTGATAGGATATCCCTGATCACGTTCTGATCAACTGTCGTACCGTATTCCGACAGAAGTACCGTTTACCGTCAACGAAGGTACGTCCGCTTACTGTAACACTAATATGATGTTTATTGTATGCCTATTATGGTAGTTTATAGCTCTGTGGTATGTTTGTGTGCTGTTAATATGTTTACATTTGCTATGGGCGATATATCTGCATGCTTTTGGGCGATATATGTGTGCATGCTTTTGGGCGATACATCTGCATTGGTTGCATGCTCATATATTGTTTATGTTGTGATTGTCTGTAGTCCATATGTTGTATATGTAAATATGAGGTTAACCGTTACCTGAGATCCGGTGTGGATCTCAGCTCTTAATATAGCGTCAGGGTCGGGAGAACCAAGGACCAAGGAGAGAGGGAAGCAGCAAGCTTAGAGACCTATGAAGACTTTCTGTTGTTGTTCTTGCTTTTGAAAACTCTCGGTTACTGTACCACTTCTGTAATTAGCTAGTGGGCATTTTGAATATATATATCAGTTACACTCTTGCTCCGATGCTCTACTCTGATGAAAAAATTTTATACTGCTTTTGAAAAACGGGATGTTACATAGCGTTTCTATTTAAGAAATCACCACAAATGTGGCACAAATTAGAGCTGAAAATCAGAGCCAGCCCTTTTAGGCTCGGGGTAAGAAAAACATATGTTTTTCAAAGCCCAGCCTGAAAGCACCATGGCCAGGGCTGGTCCTACAAGGCCTAAAGTTATTATTCCAAATTTTAACTATTTTTCTTCCGTTTGTTTTAAGAAATATAATTAGTAAATTACAACAATTAAAGTTCTAATTTATCAAATAAAAGTTGTCAACATTAATATCCAAACAACACACATCATACAACAAACAAACATACTAATTCATAATTATAACTGAGATCAACAATACAATATACTGATGAAATGATATGAGCTTGTGAAAAGGCTCATTCGAACAGATAAAACAAAAGCGTCATGGTTTTTTTTTTTTTTTGGGTGACAGAAAAATATCATTATTCTCAAAACAAACACCCATGAAGTTTCTCTACCCCAACACTCTTGGTCTCGGTCAAGTTAATTGAAAAAAATAAAATGAAAAGGCCTAATGCGCCGATCCTTGGCCCTGCAGGGCCGACCTTTTTAAGCACTTGGCCCTACAGGGCCGGTCTTATAGAGCCAACTTCATTTAACAGCTCCAATTTACAAGCTTAGCCCTTGAAGGGCTAGGGCTTAAACGGGCCGGCCTGATTTCTCGGCTCTAGCGCGAACTAGGCGCGTTATGACGCAAAGGTTGTGATAGTTTTTCTTGGTGGTTGTTATAAAGTAAAGACTACTACATAATGCAAAGATTCTGATACATTTATCGCGGTTATGCCGTATAACCACTACAAAATGCAAATAGTCTTGCAAATTTGTGGCGGTTGTACTTATAAAACCGCTACACAGTTTGAAACTATATAAACACTTCGCCCCTTAAATCATTTTGTGAAGGATTTGCATCATGAAGCCAAACAACATTGATTTTAAAGTAGTTTCCTCCCTCCGGTGAAAAAAGACAAATGTGCAGTGGTTGGTAACATGATATATGTGTCAATGGCAAATGAACCCATGTCAACTAAAAGTAGTAAGACGAGATGGGTGAAAAAAGGAATATGAAATTTTAAAATAATAAATATTGGCATCCAGACCATCTAATTTGAAGAGCCAGCCCAAAATCCATTCCGGTTTGATTTGATGTTGGGATTGCTTTACTTTGGTTAGACTAGATCGGGTTTCCTTGGTCTAGATTAGGTTACGTGGACCACTGAGTTTTTTGTTCATCCCAATATAAAGCACAAATATAACAGTGTCTTTTTATTTTTTTTAATAAAAACATCATTTCAGTTTCAGCAAAGGAAAAAATTATAAAATTCAATATAGTTTATCAATTCAGAACTCTTATAAATTGGCAAAAAATGGTTTACCAAATTACTGATGTGATAAACTCATTTAGATAGAGTTTTAATAGCACAAGAAATAGAGATGGCGTCAGTAATTAGAAGTACACACAAAATCAAGAAAGTGTTGCATTTCTATAAAGAGAATATGAGTTTGAATTTTAGGAAGCACACTTATTAGGAGAAACAAAAAAAATTTACGATCTAAGTTTCAATACGAAAGACCCTTGATTAAATAAGAAAAAAGAACTACACACCAAAATTTGTTGGTGAAATTTGAAGTACCAGTTGATTTTATTTATAAGTTTAAATTAATAAATTTTCACATAAAAAAAAGTTAGTTAATTCAATGAATATGAATTAAATTACTAAATTTTTTCAATTTTATCCTCTACGAACGAGTATAGACTGAAAACATGAATTCAAAACAGTCACGAGTGGGATCACCTTAGCTAACTGTGAGACCCTTGATCTATGACCACCCTGATCTTTTCCATTCGCAACTTACTCTTCCGACACTGCTATGAGCCTGGCCCTAATCACAAGGCTATTGATCAAAGCCCTCTCTGTCACGTTCCGCTTCTTTCCCGATGGTGGAGATGGAACCAAAGAAAGGCGATTCTCACTAATGCTTTGAGTGCTCTTTATTGATGGATTTCTGTCTTGACTCGGAGATGAACCCGAAAATCATAATGACGTCACCCATTTTCATACCACCCAAATTAAAGTAGGAAAAGGGCTAAGCTTATCGGATCGGTCTATTTAGGCGCTAAATTTATAAGTACTGGGTTTAAGATTTTTTCGTCAAAATTGAAAGCCAACCCAAAAGGGTCGGTCTTGTAGGGCCATGGGCCATCAACATGTTTCATAGAAATTAAAAACTTATAAAAAAAATTTCTTATTTCATAAGTATTCTTACTAATTTTATATTTTTTAACTTGTTTTTTAGTAATTGTTTTGTTCATATTTTATGTTGTTTATTTGGTTGACTACTACATATATTTTTCAAAACATATTTATAAGAAGTATTTTTAATTTTGTTAAGTATTTTATTTAATTATTTGTAATTTTGGTATGTGGACAATAGTTTATCTTTAATTATGACTTAGTGACTGTGTTTGTGTGTTGTATAATACGTATCATTTACATCCTAATTTTGACAACGTTTATGTGTTAAATTAGGACTGTCATTATTTTTTTTAAAAAGCTGAAAAATATTAAAATATTGTTAAAATAGTTTCAGCTTTCTAGGGCCGGCCCTGACATTGATGGTCAACGGCTAAGCTTCGAGAAATGATTGTTTTTCTTTATCGGAGCCAACTGTTTTTACCGACTCTAATCCAAATACATCCCTGCCCAGGAAGTAATAATGACGTTACTCCAGGCCCATACCCTCTACAAAATCGCAACCCTCGGTGTTACTCACGCACATAAAAGCACGTGAAACCATAGTAATTAATCCTTCTGGATTTTTCTCACGGGTTTCCTCCACGTAGGAGTGGAAATAGGCTAGGCCCCTATCAGGAGCCTAGGTCTAGCCTACTTTAAGCTTAGCCTAACCTATTTAGTAAATAGGTCAGGCTCAGGCTTAGGCCTATAAAATGTTTTTAAAATGTTTTATTATACATAGTTATATATAATTTAATCTAAATTAATTTTTAGATTATTTATAAAATTAATAACTTATTCTTAACCTTAAATTTCACATTTCTCCATTTATCAATGAGCTTAACCTTTTCATTCATCAATTGATCACATATACTTCTCTTCTTTTTTATCGCTCGAGGTGGCAATGCTAGCTTACTACTCCTTCATTGATTTACGTCATTTGATGTAACATAAAAATTGCATTAAGTTTATTTTAATGATGCCCAAATGAAAATGATCCAAATAGGTAGAGTTTTTCTCATTTTCTACAAGAAAAATAAGAGGTAAAATCTAGTTTTACATGTCATTTGTCGTGCTTGGTTGTTTTAAGAAATATATCTTCTTAGTCAATAAATGATTGATTTGTCTTATTCATACTTCCTCACAATTGATGCCACCAGGTGTTCTTTTAATTTCTTTCACTTACTAACTCTTTTATTTCATATGAGAATGAATCCTTAAACTTTTTAGATATAACGTAGGCATTTAAATAGATTTGATGAATTATATATGAACTTAAATGCATATGCTTTAAGACTACGTAAAGACCAACATTTTAAGTAGGCCTTTAAATAGGCTTCAGGCCTTGCTAGGCCTTTTGAAGGCCCAAGCTTAGGCCAAAAAAAGCCTACACACAGGCTCAAGTTTTGGATTTCCGTCGCAAGCCCAGACCTACTTAGCTAAAGCCTAGTCTAGCCTAGCCTATTTCCACCCCTACCTCCACGTTGTTCCCATGAATATGCCCAATCACTAATTTTTAAATTTTTTTAAAAAATAGAAAATACTCTTAACAAAATAATATAAGAACCATCCAAAACCACAAGTGGGCAGGCCTAGTCGCTACTCGCTAATATATATACCATCTTATATTTACCCTTCTCCTTCTCCTCATCTTCTTCTTCAATACCCCCCTCCCTCCCTCTCGCTCTTCACTCACAACGGACAAATACACTCTCTTCTTCTTCATTACACAATACTTCACTCAGAGGGATCTAACGCAGGTGTTACACACAGAGAGATACTTAACTGGTTTTTTGTGATCATAGAGAATCTGATGGCTGTGAAGGAGCTAGAGAGAGGGAGAGAGTTTGCGAACCAGTTTCGGAGATTGATGTTTAGGGGTGTAGATCAGGAAGATGATGATAAGGTTAAGGGCTTAACGACGTCGTCTGCTGAGGATCTGGCGGCTAAAGTGTTGGATTCTTTCACCAACCCAGTCTCTCTCTTCAATCACCATTCTGCAGATTCCTCCATTGCTACTTCTTCCTACTCTCACTTGCCTGCTCACACTGATGAATCTCATGAGAGCCCTACGACCAAAAGCCCCACCACCATTAAAGATCGAACAAGATCCTCTCCCAAGAAAAGGTGTGTATATACATACTTTCACATGTATACTTTCATATATGAACCACCAGAGCCATATATATACTTCATCTCTTGCGTTCTTTACTACAACAATACTAACAGTAAAGCCTTAACCCACTAGATGGATTGGCTATATAAATCAAACAACGCTATTGTTGAGTTCAGTCAAAAATCAAATTTTAGGATAAATTGTTAACTAAGAGATCTCATTCAATATAACCATCTCTTTCTCTCTCTCTAACCAACTATACTACTTTCCTTTTTGATACATTTATTAGATTTCACACCAATCTTCAAGTCTCAGTTTAATGCTGGAGTTTATGTTATTGTATAGAGTAAGGAGCTAAGTAATGAAGTTAATTAATCGCTCAAGTTGCTAATAATTAATTAGGAAAATAATAAAAAATATCACTTAAATTTCAAAATCTTGTTGACAACAACAGTAATGAGATTAACAAGAATTATATATAAAGCAATTGACAACTCTTTTTGTTGGGAAATCACCTATTTGAGATCTTGAAGTTCAAGTGGTATTTTTTTTTTTGGATTTTCCCTAATTAATTAATGAATTTTGAAACTTTTATTTTTGTGGCAGAAAAAGTGCACAGATACAAACATGGGTGGAGGAATCCATGATGAGTCCAAAGGAAGATTGGCATGCATGGAGAAAATATGGCCAAAAAATCATCCGCGCTGCTAAACATCCCAGGTTTATACTCCCTCCGGTCCTAATTATAAGACATATTTAACCAATTTTGGGGAGATTAAGGAAATAAGTTAAATTAGTTAATTTTACTCATTTTCCTAAAATGTCCTTATATAAATTTAAAATGACCCCAAGTGAAAGTAAATCAATAGCTCCTACCACATGCCTCTCCAACCTATATTTTTTTTTCTACATGCTATCTAATTAAAATAATGGTTTTACTATATATACATATATATGTGTATATATATAGATACACACATATATATAGGTGTGTGTACATATATCGATAGACACATATAGACACACACACACACAAAGATATATACATATATGTGTGTGTGTGTGTTTATATTTGTACACACACATATTGACAAACACACAAATATACATATAAGTACACACACCCACATATATGTGTGTGTGTGTGTAACTATATATATTTGTGTGCGCACACACACACAAAATATATGTGTGTAGACACACACATACATACATACATACATATATGTAGACACACACATATATGTGTGTGTCTATAGTGTCTATAGATATTTGTGTGTAGACACACACACACATACATACATAGATACATACACACACATATATATCTAAAAGTTTCGTTGACTGGAAGAGTATACGCGTCTACATACATATACTCACAAAAAATCAAACACACTTGAGAGAATAAAATATGGGTATTTTAGGAAAAAATTGACAATTATTAGAATGTTGTCCTATAATTAGGACCAAAATCAACTCTCAAATGTTGTTTTATAATTAGGACCGGAGGGAGTATTAATTAATTTTCCATCTTTTCGAAGCAATTTTTTCTTTAGAAAAATAAAATTAATTCTCATATAGTTTATTTGAATTCTACCCATCTAAACTTCAAGTTACATACAGATAATCATCCTCTTATTTATACTAAAGAATTATTTAGCACAAAGTTCATGTGATACACAGAACCTAAACAGCAAGTTTCCTTATTTATAATGATTGTTATATATATAATTCGATCTGAGTTCGAAAGAGTCATCTAATAACATAGTTTCTTCCCCTATTACCACCAGTCACAACCTTTCAAAGGATTTTTACCAAATAAGGAAATATATATATATATATATAGGTGTTCTGGTGTAGAACACAGATTGTCTAGCCCTGAGGGGCTAGGATGTTGGTTTTGATTGGGACTTGACCTGGGAGTGATTCCTAGGGCCTACGTACCCTGAAGAGGGATCAAAGTCCACGTAGTTCGATGATACTTTGAGGCGTTTAGCCAAGGGGGTGGTGTGTGTGCTCTGTGTGCATTATATGCAAATGAGAGAGAGCTTAGAAGATAGAAGATGTGTACCTGTTAGGTTAACCATCTATATATAGAGGTTACCTTAGGTTTAGGGTTTGGACAGTTGGGCCTTTTGTGCCTCCAAGCCCAAATGATGTGACGTCATATCTGTGCCACGTGGGTTGCCCTTTGCTGGGCCATATATAGAATATGGGCCTTATATAAATCCGTAACAGTTGCCCCCCAGCTCGGTAGTTTAAAGTTTTGGACTGCCGGGGTGTATGCTGTCTTAGATCGGTCATCCGAGGTATTGCCCGTCCCCTGATGCTGCGTCGAGCTAGAATTTGCTGAGCTCATTTCCCTGTGTACGTGGTAACGTCACAAGGTTCGATGAGCCGGGGCGGCGTCCTACGTCTCGTGAAGTGTCATGATGACGACCTATGGCTTGGGAACTGTCGTGGTGAATTCCGACGGCCAACGAGGGAGACCGAGGTAATAACCTCCGGTCCTAAGAAGGCCGTGGTGAGAACCAACGTCCTAAGGGTCCGAGGTGGTAGGCAACTGTCGTGGTCGAATGATATTGCCGGGATTGTATTCCCACGGCCTGAGGATCTGGATTACTAACCGTGGGCCTCAAGTTAATTGATATGACTGAAAGTGCCGGGGTGAGGACCGTGGTTCATGGATCAGCCGGGGTGAAAACCGCGGCTCATGGATCCGGGATGGTCCGTTGTGGCCCCTGCGTAATTTCAGGCGGACCAAGGTACCGGGGTCGTAGCCCGATGTCTGACGATCCGGGATGGTTGGTGTGAATACCGCGTGACTCTTGGGGAGTACCCTCTGATTCGGCCATGATTGCGTGTGACACCTGGCTTTCGTGGATTGGATTTTGTCCATCCGGCTTGATTTGCTTTTGTAGCAATTTATCCGGGCTAATTGTCTGGTCTATATTCCTGCATTTAATAACATGTAAGCAAATCACAACAAATGGAAAATACTTACTGTTTGTGCAAATCACGCTTTTCCACCTAACAAATTGTTAACCACTCTATTGCCCCCCAGCCGGGTAGTTCAGGTTTCTGAGCTGCTAGGATGTGTTACTTTCCCAATTCGGACGAGGTGCTCGTGATTGTTGGGATTCCGTGTGTGCTGCTTCCGGGGTTGGCTCCGAGGGTGGCGGGGCGCCTGTGGACGAGGCAGCCCCTTCAAGCTAGAAGTTCTTTTCTTTTCTTTTTCCTTTTCCTTTTGTTTCGGCGTAGGATGCCGGTTTTGTGTGTACTTTTGAACAATTAACCTTATGAATGAAAATTCAAGTAATTGGTCCATTGTGTACTTTTAACTTTTATGCATGGAATGCACGTAGTTAAGTTCTAGACCGGGCCAAGGTCTTTAAATAATTAGAGTCCGTTTAGTACTCTTCTGGTGTTAGAAACCAGGTGTCATGAATAGGGGTGTCTAAATATTGTCTAAATATACCACGCTACGGGGTTCGGAGTCGTTATCCGGGTTTTTAACCAGGGTAAGGGCAAATTGTCACATGCTTAGCCGTGGTCGTCGTTAGGACACACTTTGACCATGTGGACCTGATCAGGGTCCGGTATGACTATTCGCCTTCTTACTTAGGTGTCAATATCGATGCATCAAAATATTTACCGGGTGCAAGGGCCTCGGTGTCGGCACGGCTTATGGACCTCGGTGTCGGTCTGCTTATTTAGCGAATCATTTAAGCACTCTTAGAATTGAACATTCGGTTAATAAACCCTTTATTAATTCAAGAGATGATTAGCTTTATAAAGCTGACAATCTCGGACATGAAGTGTCCGTTGCGGCATTTCAGCTGCGACTAGGCCTAGCTATAATAGATCCTTAGCTTGTCGCCGTTCCAGGTCCTTTTGATAGGTTTCCTCGCCAGGGTTTCTAGAACGTAGGCTCCTCTGTTGAGTTTTTCCTTAATCCGGTAGGGGCCGTCCCAATTTGCGGCCAATTTGCCATCTCTGGCTTTTTTGTTGCTGACGTCGGCCCTTCGTAGGACTAGGTCTCCCCGTTTGGCCGTAATGAGTTGTTTGGTCGCCATGTCTAGGCCGTGTGCCGTGGTTCATCTTTTGTTTCCGTCAAGACTTTACGCCGAGCCCGGTTTTAACCGGGATCGGTGTAACTGGGTCGCGTTCTTCTATTTTGGAGGTGGATTCCATCCAGTTTAATACGGCACCCTTGCGCCCAGTGATGGGAGGGTACCAATAGCTCAAAGGAAACACAGGTGATATGTGGATTCAAAGAAATATGTAATGAACAATAACATATAAAGAAATAAGATTTAAAAGAAAAAGGTACCTGACCTCCACGAATAAGATCTTGTACCTCGCAATTTATGCAAACTTTAGCATTGACGATGACGGTTGTCATACACCAACAATCCAAGTTGATGTACGTATTAAGTGTAACCGAGGTCCGTTCTGGGTGTCGTGACCCGGAATTCGTTTCTCCAGTTGTGGGTACCTAACCTCCACAAATAAGATCTTGTACCTCACAATTTATGCAAACTTTAGCATTGACGATGACGGTTGTCATACACCAACAATCCACGTTGATGTACGTATTAAGTGTAACCGAGGTCCGTTCTGGGTGTCGTGACCTGGAATTCGTTTCTCCAGTTGTGGGTGTCGTAACCCTTAACTTGTTTGTCCATTATGGGCGTCGTAACCCTGGATTTGTTTATCCATTATGGGTGTCGTAACCCTGGATTTGTTTATCCATTATGGGTGTCGTAACCCTGAACTCGTTTTACGATCCGAGGTCCACTTAAGGAGCGCGGATTGAACTGCATGAAATAGACTTGGCGGCATTGCCGTCTTAACACGGAGCCCGAGTACCGGGGTGCGCCTTCATCCCTTTTGTAGGGACAAAACTCCACAGTTTATCCGGGGTCCAATTGATGAGCGCGGATTTACTTGTATAAAGTAGACTTGACATAATTTTCGAAGACGGGTTTCATTACCCCGAATTCATACTGTTTTAACTTGAACATGATTTTCTAAACGGGTTTATGTACCTCGATTCCTACATGTTTAAAGACTTGGAGGCTGTAATCGTCGTTTACATGGATCCCGGATTTTAACCAGATTTGGTGTAACCGGGGTCCGTTTTCAACTTTTACACGGAGCCCGGATTTTAACCAGATTTAATTTAATCGGTATGTCAACCCGGCTTTCGGTGTGCATGATTCAAGCCCACTTTGAATTGATATAGCTTCTAAAACACTTTAAATTGTCATGGGTTTGCTCTGAATCGGCAAGAAGTACTATGCACTTGAATTGCTCCGTGCGACTCCATGATTTACAAAAGTTTCACTTTAATCCTCTCGCAAAACTTTTTAAGAGTTTCACTTAGGTCCATGTGAGAAACTTTTTAAGAGATTCACTTAGGTCCCCGTGCCTCTCGCTATAATCTCGGGATACCTCCAGTCTTGGCGTCTTCATCGGATGTCGGCTGTCGGCTTTTGGTAACGGGTTCTTCTTCCTGAACTCGGCTGCCGACTTCATCTCGTGATGCCGGCCGACCTCTATCTCAGCTTTTAAATCTGGTTTCAGTTATATCGGGTCTGTCGCCATGGTGGTTTCCAATATCTCGGCTATCTATTTAAGGTATCCCAGACTTCACCTTGAAACTCGGATGGAACTCTCATTCCGATATTGGGATCTCGTCCAACAGGTCTGAGAATAAATGGGTTGCCATCTTGGAATTCAATCCTGCTTTGGCATTCGGCGCATCCCGACATATGGTTCGAGCAAGGTTTCCGGCCCCGAGACCGACGTGCTGGCGGAGTAAGAATCCTGGCCATGAGAACTTCACCGTTAACAATGGTCTCGACACACAGTGACTCTGCCATATATTTGTTCAAGTCGTCCTTCTTGTCATGTGGACAAAACCCAATTGCCCAGCTTATCCAATGGGAGGAGAATGTAAATATTTTGATAGTGCAATTGCAAGTCTAAGAGGATGAGGATCCTTCATACTATCTTCTTGTCATGTGGACCCATGGAGAATTAAAAAATGAACACATCTGGGTTCCCAAGGAGAAAGGAGGGAGGATCCTGCTCTCAAATTTGGGTTCCCAAGGAGGAGGATGAGGATCCTGGGTTCCCAAGGAAAAATGATGATAACATGGGTTTCCAAGGAAAGAGGATGACAATCTTTCCCACTATCTTCTCGTCATGTGGATACATGGAGAATTAAAAGATGAACACATCTGGGTTCCCAAGGAGAAAGGAGGGAGGATCCTGGGTTCCCAAGGAAAGAGGATAATAACCTGGGTTTCCAAGGAAAGAGGATGACAATCCTACCTCACTATCTTCTCGTCATGTGGACACATGGAGAATTAAAAGATGAACACATCTGGGTTCCCAAGGAGAAAAGAGGGAGGATCCTGGGTTCCCAAGGAAAAAGGATAATAACCTGGGTTTCCAAGGAAAGAGGATGACAATCCTGCCTACTATCTTCTCGTCATGTAGACCCATGGAGAATTAAAAGATGAACACATCTGGGTTCCCAAGGAGAAAGGAGGGAGGATCCTGGGTTCCCAAGGAAAAAGGATAATAACCTGGGTTTCCAAGGAAAGAGGATGACAATCCTGCCTACTATCTTCTCGTCATATGGACCCATGGAAAATTAAAAGATGAACACATCTGGGTTCCGAAGGAGAAAGGAGGGAGGATCCTGGGTTCCCAAGGAAAGAGGATAATAACATGGGTTTCCAAGGAAAGAGGATGACAATCCTGCCTACTATCTTCTCGTCATGTGGACCCATGGAGAATTAAAAGATGAACACATCTGGGTTCCGAAGGAGAAAGGAGGGAGGATCCTGGGTTCCCAAGGAAAGAGGATAATAACCTGGGTTCCCAAGGAAAGAGGATAATAACCTGGGTTTCCAAGGAGAGAGGATGACAATCCTTGAGGAGAGAGGATGACAATCCTTGAGGAGAGAGGATGACAATCCTGCCTAAATCTGGCAGTAGTGATGGTTGGAATTGTTGACCAACTTTTGGTCATAGGAATCGAAATTTACGGTTTCCCACGGTCGGCGCCACTGTTCTGGTGTAGAACACAGATTGTCTAGCCCTGAGGGGCTAGGATGTTGGTGTTCATTGGGACTTGACCTAGGAGTGATTCCTAGGGCCTACGTACCCTGAAGAGGGATCAAAGTCCACGTAGTTCGATGATACTTTGAGGCGTTTAGCCAAGGGGGGTGGTGTGTGTGCTCTGTGTGCAGTATATGCAAATGAGAGAGAGCTTAGAAGATAGAAGATGTGTACCTGTTAGGTTAACCATCTATATATAGAGGTTACCTTAGGGTTAGGGTTTGGACAGTTGGGCCTCTTGTGCCTCCAAGCCCAAATGATGTGACCTCATATCTGTGCCACGTGGGTTGCCCCTTGCTGGGCCATATATAGAATATGGGCCTTATATAAATCTGTAACAATAGGTTATCTATGATTTAATCATTCCTTTAAGAGTAGACCATTATATTCACTAATTTTCTTCAAGATGACTAAATTAATCATGCATATATATATATAAATGCAGGAAATATTACAGATGTACTCACAAGAAAGACCAATGATGTGAAGCAATAAAACATGTTCAGCATATCCAAGACGATCCTCCTCTTTTCAGAACCACTTATTTTGACCACCACACTTGCACCAATCCTCTCAATCCTCTTATCTTTCTTGATTCTCATGACCTCATTAATTCAACTTCATCTTTTATTCTCAGCTTCGAAAACAATAATCACAACAACAACAATAATCTTATTACCACCGTTGACCCAGAAAACAACAACAACAACAACACTAGCTCCTTCTTTGTCTCGTCTGGCTCTTTATTTTCATCTTCTAATTCTGTGAAAAACGAGGAGCACTGTGACAACAACATCAAGCAAGAGAAGAACAATAGTTACATTAATGATGAGATTATTAATGTTGTTGCTTCATGTTCATCCAATAATGATTGCTTTGTGTCTCATCCTCATGAAGAGGAAGCTGTTCTTCCTGCTTTTGGATCTGGAGATTATGATCAAGTTGATGTGTTTAATTCTGCTGCATTTTATGATCCTCTCGGCGGATTTGAAGATCTCTTATTTGAGATTATTTGATCAGTCACTCTATTTTGAATCGTTTCCCCCACACACACACTAGATTAGTTGTAAGGTTAATTAAACTTCATGCATGTGCCCTTGAAACATTATATTTAGGCTATAAAGTGTGTGAAGTGTGTACTTCGCTGAAAATTTTGAGAATAAATGTGCTATTTTCACTCTTAATTATAAACTATTTGAATCTTATTATTCCTTTTTTTAAGGAAAAATCACTCTTTAATTTAGATCATTATTTTTTTGTGATGGTTAGATCATTATTTTTGATAAGTAGTTGGTATTCTATTTTCCATTTCTAAATAGTATTTCATTCATTCATTTATTTATTCTTGTGAACAACTTTGCAGTGTTTATATTAATTTAATGAAGATTTCTTCCCCGCTGTACATGTCACAAAATCAACTACAGATTTTTCAGTAACAGATTTTTTCGGTCATAAATTCTTATTTTTGTTGAGTTATATTCATACATACATATGTGTGTGTGTATATGTGGTGTGTGTGTATGCCTATTTTCTATGGGTTTCTGTTGAGAAAATAATTAGAAATCGTCTTCTGGACATGTATCCCTGTCAACATATATCACATCATTTATCATTCATTCTCATGGACAAGGTGTAGAAAATTTCAAACCCAGTAGGACTTTATAATTTTTAAATTTATTTTTAACAAATTGTGCTTAATCAATATTTTTTATTTGTTAACCGTAAACAACTAGAATAGTAACTTAAAAATAATATGTCTAAATAAATTGTATTCGAACTATTTAATAAAAACATTTGGATTATTGAGGAAGCATGTATATTCTATGGATCGACATCAAATGAGAGACAACTTGTTAAATAGTTAGGTGGCTACTTTGCCTCATTTTTCTCTTTGATCATAAGTTGTGTTTGAGTGCCGGTGGGGAAAAATATGTTAAATAATAATTATATAAAAAAATTATAAATTTAATGCATTAATATTAATTAAGTATAGATGAATTCATCTGTGCAATATATAAATAACTGGCGCTCCAAATTTAATAATGTTGAGGAATTGATATTTTTCTATCCAAACATGTCACATCATATTAGGGTTTTGTATGTCAAGCCAACTATATATATGTCTGTATCCATCAGTTTAAAAAAGGTTTATCTGCCAGCACCTTTGTGGTGCAGCGGCATGAGTGCTAGCCTTAGCTGGCCTTTATCCGGGTTCAATCCCTGTCCCACAAGCATTTGCCCATTGCTGTAATAATAATTAACGGGCATACATCAACAACCGTCACAATATATGGTAATGCTTGTATCATATATAACGGTTCCACTTTCACAACCATAATATATATAGTTGATATAAATAATGATTGTCAAATAACAACTGTGATTTATGGTGTCATACATAACGTTTTTGCTTTAACAACCGTTGTATATAGTTGACATAAATGATGGTTCTTAAATAACAACTGTGATTTCTCGGAGCTAATTTTTTTTAATACCTTGCATATACATTTGTACAAAACGAATCATAATATATATTTACATTCATTTATATACAGAATAATACAACAAATCAAAATATATTTACAGTCATTCATGTACATGTATACACTATTAAAACCAAAACTTTAAAACAAACAAATCATCAGTATCTAGAAATTTATAGTAACTCTATATGTATTTACTATTCAAATGAAACTTCTTCCATTTGTGAGTTGCTAAACATCGTGTAGGAGGCATCAAAATACTATGTGCAAAAGGGAATAAGATGAAAGTTAGATATTGTAATATATAGCTGACTGAATGTATATATGAACGAATTGAGCATATAATTTAGCTTTGTTGTATTAATATTTTCAGAACTGTGGGTGATAATATCATTCATGTATTGCATCACACAGTACCCACAATTGTTGCTCTTGTCTAGTTGCTTGGGGCACTATAAAGAAATGAGAATTTTTTTTTTGTCAGTTAGTCATATATATATAAACTATATTGTGTGCTTCGCCAATTTATTAATATTATAGTCATTGGTGAATAATATATATACATCGGACATAGCCCGGCCGCCATTGGAATGCTTTTGTTGCACTTAAGACCATTTTGAGTGTGGTATGTGTAGACAACTCTTGAAGATACAATATAAAATTGTATATACATAAGCATGCAAGATGAACTGAATTGTAAGAAATGATGAATGTATAGCTTCTTGGTTGAAAGTCTCTTGCATGTATGGTTTCATGTCTAGAACCCCTCAAGAAGTAAGTGTCACTTCTTGAGTTAGGGCAACAAAGTAGAGTAAATGATGTTCCCACCCTTGAATTTAAGGTTGTCCTGTTATTGAGGACAATATTAGGGTAAGGTATATATGCATGCTAATTACTTATTATGTACTTGTAAAAAATGTTCATTTGAATTGTGTGCCTTGCAATCTGCATTGTAGATGAAGATTACATTAGGGAATTTGTCATCAGCAAGCCTGGCAATTCACTGCGCTCATTCCGTCATGCATTGATGAAGGCATATTTGCATAATCTTAAAGAGGTTGATGAGACAAAAGTTCTTGTGGATCTTTGGTCCACCATCAAAATGGATGATTGAAAAAATTTTGTCATCTCACGTCGCGACTCGGTATTCTAGGTAATTGTTATTTG
The DNA here is from genome assembly GCA_025563575.1 of Acacia pycnantha. NCBI lineage: Eukaryota > Viridiplantae > Streptophyta > Magnoliopsida > Fabales > Fabaceae > Acacia > Acacia pycnantha. The sequence continues at coordinate 863,406 of JAMWYP010000069.1, read as the reverse complement.
CAATTCATTAGACCTGCATGTATCTGTTTAATATTAACTCGAGTGTTATGTGTGTTTTTTTAGCAATTAAGCTGAGTGAATAGGAAGAAGCTGAAGAATAATAAATATCCCTACAATGGGGGGCGAAAAGGGTATGCTCGGATTGCTGAAAAGTTGGCTGCTGAGAGTGGGGACCGATAGTAGTAGACCTCGCCGTCATGAACTTCGGTCAGTGGCAAGGCAAAATATAGATGGCTCTTATGACAATCCTCAGTTGAAGGAGGTCATTGATAAAATGATAAGTATTAATATTAGTCCTCGATCCATGAAAGTTATGTTTTCAATTAATTATCGATATTAACATTATTGTTAAATGTCCAACAAGCCATATCCCATGAAGTTGCAACATAGGGGGTCTGCCATTGTGGCCTGACCATCTTGATCTTTTTACTCATTCACTCTACTTAACAACATACATATATAGCTTATCTCTCTCACACACTCTTATCCTTATTATAAGGCACATTGTAAAAGAAATCGATGATTCTTCTTATCAGTCACCAAGTGAAGTAATACTTAAAATCTCATTAATTGTTACTTTAACTTTTTGGATGTAATCCATAGTATTAAATGTAACATCCCAATTTCACAAGCAGTATAATTTTTTTTTTCTTTAAACATCATTTCAAAATGATCAGAGTAGTGCACCGGAGCTATTGAGTAACTGAAATATATATTAAACTACCCATGGTAGCATGTTTTGCTGTTTAAACAGCGGTACAAGAGTGATTCAAAAGTATAACGAAAAGAAGTCTTCGATCGCGACTCCTAGGCGTCTTTGCTTGTCCTTCTTCTCGATTCTCGATCCTCCCGATCCCGAAGCTAAGTTAAGAGCCGGAGTCCATGCATCGAACCCTGTGTACGGTTAACCTCATGATTACATACATCATATATGTACAATGTATATTCTTAGACTTTTGGCAACATTTACTATGGTCAGACATAGGGTATACATATCAGATATGTATAGCAATAACAATACAGTCGGATGACAGACAATTATACAGTCGGATGATAGACAACAGTACAGTCGGAGTACAGACAATAGTACAGTCAAAGTACAGAACAATAGTACAATCGGAGTACAGACAATAGTACAATCGAGTACGTGCATGACAGACAATAGGCATGACAGAACAACGGTCACGATCGAGTACGTGCATGACGAGACAATTGGCATGACGAACAACAAGATACGATCGAGAGAATAGGCATGACGAGACAATTGGCATGACAGACAATATACACATACGCATACAATAAACATCGAGTTAAAGTTACCAAGACGCGAACGTACCTTCGTTGACGGTATTCGGCACGTTTACGGAAAACGGTCGCTTTGACAGAAACGCGAAACGTCCCGTCGGACAACAACGACAAAGAAATCGAGTTTCGACGTCCTATAAGAGTAATATCACTTTTATTAGTGATTTGGTACTATATCGGCATTTTAGGTAAAAATTACCATTTTGCCCTATACCCCTAATTGGCGGAATTTCGCCAGCACTTCGTTACTCTTACAAATTTTCTTCCCGAAATTTCGCCAGAACTTCGACGCAATTATGATTTTCGAAATTCTAGACTAAAATAGCCCTATCATATGATATCTAATCATACCTTGAAAGATAAAGGCTATTCTAACTATTGAAAGAACTATGGAAGCTTAAAGCTTACCATTTTAACTTTCGACTTTCGGGACTCAATCCCTACCAAGTTTTACCTCTTTAGGCATTTTTCAATGCAATGAGGCCTAAAACAATAGTAGGAATCTCACTCCCTACTTACTAAAACTATCTAACAATTCTACTAACTACCGAACTAAAAAGATAAAGACCGAAAGACTTACCCGTTGAAGACTTCGTAACTTTCCCGAGCTTCTCTCTCTTGTTTCTCCCTCTAGATTTCGGCTAAAGGAAGAGGATTTTGGTGTGAAGAAAATGTGAAGAGCTCTTGGCTATTTATAGAGAATTTTTAGGGACAAGCTTGGAATAATCAAAGTTGTTTTCACTTTTTATGTCCAACTTTTCCAAAAGATTTTTTCCCTTCATTTTCCCTTCTTGGCCGAAATCCAAGGGTGATGTGGCAGCCTCCCATTGGTCCAAAATGGTGACTTGGCTTGCTTTATGCCCTAGTCTAACCGTTTTCCCCGATCGGTACCCGATTCGCGTGATTTCGGGGAAATCTCAAAATTCTGGATTTACAACTCTGAAGACATGTTCTCACTTAGTAGAAATGTCCAAGTTAACCTAAATTTTGATTCCATATAGGCCTCCAACATTCCAGTTGAAGTTTTCTCGAAAACGTGTCCGAACGTGTCCGGTGTCGAAACTTGTTTTTGGAAACATCAATCTCTTCAGAAAAATTCACCGATTCCAAATATGTCTAAATAAATTCAAACTCATTCCTAGATATTGAGTTAGAATTTATTTTCTTTATTTCCAAAAATATGCCTATATGCATTTTCCCTATTTTGTTTTATTAGGAAAATGCACAAACGGCCTCGGAATTAACTTCCGGAAGAGTTTAACGGAAGATAAAAACCCACTGACCAATATTCTACCTTGACTTTGGAATTCCCATTCCTATATCTCTAGATAGGATCCGTTTCCTAATTTTAAAATTACTATTCACATTTTTACTTTAATTAATTATATTATTAAAATATTTGCAACTTGCAAAATTATTTTTCATTTCATTTCCTTTTTTTTTCTTTTTTTCTGCCCATTTTTTTTTATTTATTTCGTTTTTTTTAATTAATTATTTATTTAATTATTTAATTAATTAAATAATTATTTTTACATAATTTTTACAGAATTTTCTCATTGGTCCATTCTTGCATTTAGGCTTAAAAATACCTAAACTCATATATTTTTCTTCAAAATTTCCAAGTAATTAGTAAATATACTTTTACTAATTTTCAACCATTTTCCATTAATTTTTGAGCTTTACATAATTATCTCGAATTTCCTTTGCCTATGCTTAAGTAATTAGCCAATAAATACCTAATTACTTTCTTATCACTAGTTGATAATTTTCTTAATTATAACACCTCATTACCTCATAACTTTTATACTGACACATTTGTTTCCATGTGTTCTGTATTATCTTAGCATTTACGGGGGTATTACGATCATTTCCTTACTTTTTGAGTATTCTTCTACAATTTCTCCAAGTTTATAACTTAATAAATTACCTAAATTAGGGACAATATCCTTCCCTATTTTAAATAGATTTTTACTTGCCTCCTTTATAGCTTTCACAGGGTATTTATAACCCATAATCTATTTTAGGGACCTATATGCAATTTTCAACATTTTAGGGACCTAATTGCAATTTATCTAATTTCAAGAGAAATTACCCTGACAACAAGGTAAACTCAATACAAGGTGCTCGAGACCTCATATTCACCTATTTTTAATAGGTATTATTTACTCATTTTATGATTTTTACCCTAAGTCAGATTTTAGGGTATTACATTTCTCCCCCCGTTAAACAAAATTTCGTCCTCGAAATTTGCACTCTACCCACACTACCTCGTTCGAACTAAACTTCGTTCTACTCGGACTTTGGACTCCACGCGTCGGATCCTTACTTTGTTTGCCAGCCGCTCCTCTTGATAATCGAGAATTCGCTTTTGGTTTGACCATAAAGATCCTGTCATATCGTACCTTGATATATAGTGTCTCCCGTGGCTCATACACCGCGGTCAACACCACAAATACCAAAATGTCTCCTTGGACTACACCATGGCAACACAAGATACTTTAAATGTTTCCATGGTTCCCACACACCATGATAACACAAAATACCTCCTACTCAATGTCACGATCACGGTCGTATTGTAATAACGAAGAAACATGGAACAGTGATGGTTCACGCAATCATATGATCTAACCTAGAGAAGATTTCTCTATGAAGAGATAGTACCTTGGACCATCTCCGGGAGTTCTCTGTCCTCTGCATTGGTTAGTGCGTACATTCGGCTCGGGTTCTGTGGCCTTGACGCTGTAGCTTTCTCTGGACAGTACACACTGATGTGCCCCGGCTTTTGACACTTGAAACATATCAGCTTCCCATCGCAGCCAGTACTTTGAGGATGATACTTCCCGCATTTTGGACATGGTCGGGATCCTGACGTTCCTGGGTTGTACTGCTGCCCAGTTTGGACTGGCCTCTTGCTTTCTCCTTGAGAGTCACTCCAGGGTGCTTCTCTCTTCCGTGAGGAATTTTCACGGTTGCCCTCACTACGATTGGTACGGCTATTATTTTGATTTCGTAATATACGTAATTCCTTCAGGTTGCGTTCGACCATCCGGCAAGATTCTACGCTTGAGCCATCTTAGGAAAACGTTGGGATACCACCTTGCTCGGATATCGTACTTCACCCCGCGAGATCAATCTGTTTGCCTTCCAGCTTTGGTTGTCATCACTCTTCAAGTAAGATGAATAGCGGGACGATTGGTGAACCGGGCAAAGTAATCGTCAAAGGTTTCCTCTGAGCCTTGTTGTATATGAAGGAACTCCTCCTCCTTGATCACCTGTACTGAGGGAGGAAAATACTGTTCATTGAATTTTTCTATGAACATCTCCCAGGTGACAGGGCAAACATGGGTCCGTAACGTTGTAGAAACACTTTTCCACCATCGGTGCACGTCACCATTGAGTTTGTAAATCGCTAGCTGAGCTTTCCGGTTCCCCGGGCATTCCATTACTTCAAAGATTTTTTCTAGGCTCATCAACCAGTCTTCTGCTAACTCATTCTTACCATGGAAAGCTGGTGGTTTGAGCTTGCAAAACTGAGCGACCCAGTATTGTGTGGTCTGCACAGCTCTCCCTCGTCGTGGAGGTGATCGGGATCTGTCGGACTCCTCAGGTTCCTCATCGTGCTCATCTCTTTGCTCATCTTCTTCTTCTTCCGAATGTTGTTCTTCCTCAGCTTGCCGATCATGCAACTGTCTCTGTCTCTCCTGCCTTTCTTCCAGGAGTACAGCTATGAGAGCCCCCTGTTCTTGTAGGGTTCTTCTCATCTCTTGTATCTCAGTCTGCTCCGGCTGATTTGGTATTTCATTTTGTTCAGGTCCAGGTATTGGTCTTACTCGAGGTTGTCTTCCTCGTCCTCCACCACGGCCTCTGCCTCGGCCTCTGGGAGCTCCGGCTCCTCTCAGATTTGCCATGTCTTTGTTTTTCCTTCATTAGGGAAAACGCTAGTTATACAAGGAGTATAACGATGATCATATCACAATTTCTATCACACTTCATATTTCTACTACTAACGAATAGACACCCGCAACATGTCCCTCGTTAAGAATTTCGTTAGTTCGTTCTTCTCAGAAACGGGTACGGAAACACATATCGGAAGTTCCTATACATGAGTCAAATACTACATGTACTTATCTTTATTGGTCTCGGAGTTTCATCCGGCGTGGCCTATCTTCGCATATAAGCTTGGTGTTAGGAAAGAATCACCATCCAGCACAAACTGGTGATTATCAGAATGACCAGAGACTGTTACCAGAGTTATTGGAAATATCAGAGTTTAGAGTTATCAGAAACATCAGAGTTATTAGAGGCTGATATCAGGGTTATCAGAAACTGATATCAGGATGATCAAAATTGATGTACCGACAGAAAGTGGTACACCGGTTCAGAATTGTATACCGGTTCAAACTGGTACACCGCAATGAGGTGGTACACCGACCTTGGGCTATATCAGTACTCATTTTCAAAATATGCTCCAAAATTTTTGAAAAGGATTTTGAACATAACTCCGTTAACCGAACAGAATGGCCAGGTAAGTGTCTACCATGGGGCCTCACCGACTTATACGGCGACTTATGGCACACCCACGTAGACTAGCCTTGCCTTCGGCACCAAATTGTCCGTAATAACATAGTTAAATTCATGCCAGGACTACTACTCTGATACCAAAATGTAACATCCCAATTTCACAAGCAGTATAAATTTTTTTTCTTTCTTTAAACATCATTTCAAAATGATCAGAGTAGTGCACCGGAGCTATTGAGTAACTGAAATATATATTAAACTACCCATGGTAGCATGTTTTGCTGTTTAAACAGCGGTACAAGAGTGATTCAAAAAGTATAACAGAAAGAAGTCTTCAGTCGCGACTCCTAGGCGTGCTACTTGTCCTTCTTCTCGATTCTCAGTCCTCCCGATCCTGAAGCTAAGTTAAGAGCTGGAGTCCATGCATCGAACCCCAGGTAACGGTTAACCTCATGATTACATACATCATATATGTACAACAGACATTCTTAGACTTTTGACAACATTTACTATGGTCAGACATAGGGTATACATATCAGATATGTATAGCAATAACAATACAGTCGGATGACAGACAATTATACAGTCGGATGATAGACAACAGTACAGTCGGAGTACAGACAATAGTACAGTCAAAGTACAGAACAATAGTACAATCGGAGTACAGACAATAGTACAATCGGAGTACAGGCATGACAGACAATAGGCATGACAGAACAACAGTACAGTCAGAGTACAAGCATGACAGACAATTGGCATGACAGAACAACAGTACAGTCAGAGTACAGGCATGACAGACAATTGGCATGACAGACAATATACACATACGCATACAATAAACATCAGAGTTAAAGTTACCAGTACGCGAACGTACCTTCGTTGACGGTATTCTGGCACGTTTTACGGAAAACGGTCGTTTTGACAGAAAACAGCGAAACGTCCTGTCGGACAGCGTAACGACAGCAAATCGAGTTTCGACGTCTTATAAGAGTAATATCACTTTTATTAGTGATTTGGTACTATATCTGGCATTTTGGGTAAAAATTACCATTTTGCCCCTATACCCCTAATTGGCGGAATTTCGCCAGCACTTCGTTACTCTTACAAATTTTCTTCCCGAAATTTCGCCAGAACTTCGACGCAATTATGATTTTCGAAATTCTAGACTAAAATAGCCTATCATATGATATCTGATCATACCTTGAAAGATAAAGGCTATTCTAACTATTGAAAGAACTATGGAAGCTTAAAGCTTACCATTTTAACTTTCACTTTCGGGGACTGAATCCCTACCAAGTTTTACCTCTTTAGGAATTTTTCAATGCAATGAGGCCTAAAACAATAGTAGGAATCTCACTCCCTACTTACTAAAACTATCTAACAATTCTACTAACTACCGAACTAAAAAGATAAAGACCGAAAGACTTACCCGTTGAAGACTTCTGCAGAACTTTCCCCAGAGCTTCTCTCTCTTGTTTCTCCCTCTAGATTTCGGCTAAAGGAAGAGGATTTTGGTGTGAAGAAAATGTGAAGAGCTCTTGGCTATTTATAGAGAATTTTTAGGGACAAGCTTGGAATAATCAAAGTTGTTTTCACTTTTTATGTCCAACTTTTCCAAAAGATTTTTCCCTTCATTTTCCCTTCTTGGCCGACCTCCAAGGGTGATGTGGCAGCCTCCCATTGGTCCAAAATGGTGACTTGGCTTGCTTTATGCCCTAGTCTAACCGTTTTCCCCGATCGGTACCCGATTCGCGTGATTTCGGGGAAATCACAAAATTCTGGATTTACAACTCTGAAGACATGTTCTCACTTAGTAGAAATGTCCAAGTTAACCTAAATTTTGATTCCATATAGGCCTCCAACAGTCCAGTTGAAGTTTTCTCGAAAAACGTGTCCGAACGTGTCAGGTGTCGAAACTTGTTTTTGGAAACATCAATCTCTTCAGAAAAATTCACTGATTCCAAATATGTCTAAATAAATTCAAACTCATTCCTAGATATTGAGTTAGAATTTATTTTCTTTATTTCCAAAAATATGCCTATATGCATTTTTCCCTATTTTGTTTTATTAGGAAAATGCACAAACGGCCTCGGAATTAACTTCCGGAAGAGTTTAACGGAAGATAAAAACCCACTGATCAATATTCTACCTTGACTTTGGAATTCCCATTCCTAGATCTCTAGATAGGATCCGTTTCCTTATTTTAAAATTACTATTCACATTTTACTTTAATTAATTATATTATTAAAATATTTGCAACTTGCAAAATTATTTTTCATTTCATTTCCATTTTTTTTTTCTTTTCTTTTTTTCTGCCCATTTTTTTTATTTATTTCGTTTTTTTTATTAATTATTTATTTAATTATCTAAATAATTAAATAATTATTTTTACATAATTTTTACAGAATTTTCTCATTGGTCCATTCTTGCATTTAGGCTTAAAAATACCTAAACTCATATATTTTTCTTCAAAATTTCCAAGTAATTAGTAAATATACTTTTACTAATTTTCAACCATTTTCCACTAATTTTTGAGCTTTACATAATTATCTCTGAATTTCCTTTGCCTATGCTTAAGTAATTAGCCAATAAATACCTAATTACTTTCTTATCACTAGTTGATAATTTTCTTAATTATAACACCTCATTACCTCATAACTTTTATACTGACACATTTGTTTCCATGTGTTCTGTATTATCTTAGCATTTACGGGGGTATTACGGTCATTTCCTTACTTTTTGAGTATTCTTCTACAATTTCTCCATGTTTATAACTTAATAAATTACCTAAATTAGGGACAATATCCTTCCCTATTTTAAATAGATTTATACTTGCCTCCTTTATAGCTTTCACAGGGTATTTATAACCCATAATGTATTTTAGGGACCTATATGCAATTTTCAACATTTTAGGGACCTAATTGCAATTTATCTAATTTCAAGAGAAATTACCCTGACAACAAGGTAAACTCAATACAATGTGCTCGAGACCTCATATTCACCTATTTTTAATAGGTATTATTTACTCATTTTATGATTTTTACCCTAAGTCAGATTTTAGGGTATTACATTAAATATGGATAAATTTGGAAGTTTTTTTCATATTCAGACAAAGTTAATAATTTAACCATTTGGTCTTAGGTTTGATGAAGTGGTTAGAGATGCCTTGTATCAAGGACTAAAAGAGCGCAAAAAAAAAAAAAAAAAAAAACTCTTTTTGTAACTTTTGCTCTTAGTTGTTGTAGGCATTCCCGAACTTCTTTGACCAAATATCCATATTCATGGGTTTATATTACTGAATGTAATAGAAGGAATTCCAAATATGAGACCATAACTTTCTCTCAAGTCCAAACCGCCTTAATTGAACTGTTAGATTATTCTGACGGGTTATAAAGATTCGGACTACAATTTAATATTCCATTGTACCCAAAAAATAAAATAAAATAATATTCCATTAATCAATGGGGTTGGGTTTGGGGAATAGACTGGTCCCCAATAATGCTCAACATTAGTGTCTTACCATGCTCAAACATGATTGCTTTTAATGGAAAGATAGATGCAGTGTCCATAAAAAAAGTATTCCCTCCAGTCCTAATTAGGACAAAGTTTATAGTGCAAATTGTACAACAAACTTTGTCCTATAATTAGGACCGGAAGTAGTATTATATTATTTTTCTTATAAAAAAAATCATGCCCCACCCTAAAAATTTCTATTTTGACTTCATTTTGCACTTTATTTCCTTCAAAACAAGAAACTTTTGGGGTTGGGTTAATTCTCATCAGCATCCCTTAGCCGCGTTAAATTTTATTCATCCAGATCAATCCAAAAGCTCTACGCCACATCATCATGCTATTAAAAAATTTAAAATAAATTTGAACCATCTTTGAATATAGATAGATAGATATTTATTTTGCGGCAGATACAGTTTCTTGACCCTATCTCACTCCAACTGGAAGATTTATTGGGGTCTGGACCTGAATAAATCCGCCATTTCTATAGAGTCTGGTTTAGTCTATACTCGAATAAATTCTCCACTTGAAATGATAGGTTCACAAAATTGAAACTACTTGGTGATAGAATTTTGCTGCTCTTTGTAGTAACGTGAATTAGTCAAGACCCCTATCAATTTTCCAGCTGAAGTGAGATGGATGGCTCGTGAAAACTTGATGACCCATGCACAAAAAAGTTAAAAAATTGTTAAAAAAATTATTCAGATTTGCTTTTAATTTTTAATAGCAAGATGAGGCGGCACAAAATAAGCTTTTGATTGATCTGGACGGAAAAGATTCACCGCAGCTGAGAGACGCTAAGAAATTCACTCCTAAGAGTGTCTGTATTCAAAACTTTTGACGTGATAATGACCATGCCATTTTTTATTACTACTTTTAACATTTTTTTTTGGTAATGTAGTTAAGTTAAACATAAAATGGGAACTAACAAATTGTTGGTTGAGATGGTAAGCGGTCTTAATCTTAATCTCGTAAAGAGAAGAACACAAGTTCAAATCTATAAATCGCATTTATTGAGAAATGTGAAAACCCAAATAGGGAGAAATTTAAAACATAAATTTGCAAATTATCTTTGACCTCAAACAACTAAAAAACTCTATGACTTGTAATTATTCCCACCCGGAGATTTCCTGGGGTTACAATATCGGTCAAATAACAAAATAAGTTTTCCATAAATTTTTTACCTCTGATCAAGCTTGTAATACCTAAAATATCGGTCAATGCAGATTAAAATTTGACCAAAGAGCAAATAGGATGAGGAGTTAAAAATAGTACAGAACCCAAGTTTTGGAAAATTTAAACATAGAAGCAATCAAGATTTCCCCCAGGAAGAAGGGGTACACATAAATAAGACCACACAGGAACTTCAGGCTAGTTATCTAGCAGCCAAAGATTGACGAGGGCTTTTATCTGATTCTTTTCAAGATTTTTATGTTATAGATTGATGACGTGTTGAGAAATAGATTTCCATTTCTTGTATAATTATTGGTTTTCATGCTAATGCGCACGCGGTCCAAAATAAGTCAAACTATTAAGCTTATTACCTACTTCACTCTGCGCGCTGTTTGTTTACGATTCCGTTTTATAAGAAGTTTAATACACAAATTAAGAAATAGGGTTAAATACCTAATTTGCCACGGAAGTATTGGTAAGGGGGCACTCAGCACTCAGAAGTTTTTGTAGTACCAAATTTTCCCCGGAAGTATGAAAAAGATAGCAAATCTGCCCCGACCTAACAGATCCAAACGGTCAACAGTTAGTTGACCAAATTATGCTGACGTGACTCTACCATATAGGATTTAAATGCCACATAATAATCCACGTTAGCGCCACATTCATTACTCTCTCTCCTCCCTCTCGCTCTCTCTCTGTATGCAGGGTAGAGTTCTTGTTTTTCTCTCATTCCAAATACTAGACAGCAAAATCAAACCAGTGTTCCTCCAAATGCCAGATAGTGCAACCAATGTTCCTCCAAAGCAAATCATAGCCACAACCACACAATGAACAATATAATAAGAATCACCAAAACCTAACAATCAATGAAAAAACTCAAAATGGCAAAATCAACCTCTTCACCTTCATCATCCTCGGCATCCGTCAACAATCAATTGAAAAAAAAACCCCCCAAACCCTGAGACCCATTCCTAATACTTGTTCTGAAAATCTGGGTTTGAACATCACAAGTGAGCATTACATTGATTGAAATCCAAGAAGAAAAATATATACAGAAAGCCCCAAAAAAAAAATGAAAGATCAGATTGCAAACCGGTGTTGTTCGAACAAATCCAAGAAAAAATTTGTCGAACAAATTCGAAAAATTTGTTCAAGGCCTTCAGCCAATCCAGGAAGAAATCATTCGGGACATTACCTGATCTATTTGCTCAACGCCTTTAGCCATAAGCTCAAGCATTGGAATGACGGTGCATGTCTGATCAGAAGCTTCTAGATTTACGACTCCTTCATTCAAGCCGTCGGATCTTTCCCGGACTTCTCCACCACCAGCGATGCTGCCGTGCGCAAGAGGGAGGTGGCAGCTTTCCTCGGTCAAACTTCCCATATGGCCACTGGTGGTTGGCCCACTTCCCCTGACGATCCTTACCCATGGGGATACTGCTTCAAACAGGAACATAACCCTCCAAGCGATTATTGTGCCTCCGATAGTCCTACACATGGGGGTTGCAATTTTTGGAGGAGAAGATCCCGATGATCTGCGACATGGGCATGGTCGGTTTGGGGAGGAAGAAATTTTGGCAACCCACCAAGCGATTAATGTGGCGGTGAGACATTTTGGCTACCCACCGACGGCTTGCGTACACAGAGAGAGCGAGAGAGAAGAGAGAGAGTGATGAATGTAGAACTGAGGTGGATTATTACGTGGCATTTAAATCCTATATGGTAGAGCCACGTCAGCATAATTTGGTCAACTAACTGTTGACCGTTTGAATCTGTTAAGTCAGGGCAAATTTGCTACATTTTTCATACTTCCGGGGCAAATTTGGTACCACAAAAACTTCCGGGTGCTGAGTGTCCCCTTACTAATACTTCCGTGGCAAATTAGATATTTAACCCTTAAGAAATATAATTATTATGGGAGTTTTTCTTATAAAAGCGTGTTTAGTTTCCTTGGTCCAAGCAACTAATCGATATGTAATTATATGATGAACTATGAAAAGGTCTTCTCCGTGAAAGGAGGGGCGTTAGCTCTATCAAAAAAGCTGATGAACGTTGTTATGAGAAATTAGAGTGTCGCATTAAAGGAAAGATGTGCGCTAATGACTTAGTAACTTAATGGTTTGAGAACTCCTCTATAAGTGTGAGGTCACGAGTTTGACCTCGTTACTAACTTCAAATTGTTAGTGCCTGCTGCTTTGATTAAAATAATGATATGAGTGATTTATTAGAAATGCCCTCAAGCTGCATTGTGTGTAATGGTGAAGAACTAACAATCAGTCTCAGTGGAAAATATCAATAAACACATTGACACTCTTTAGAGATTCCACTGCTTGGCTAGACTTGGGTCAACCAAAGATCAGCTGGTTACAAGCTGATCTTCTTCAAGAAGTAGCCAAAAATCTCTCAACATCTTTCCCTATGACAAAAGAATTTAATTAATACTCCCTCCAGAGCTAGTTTGGAGGTTGAATTTGATCTAAAATATAATATCCCCAATCCATTTTATCTCTCTCTATATTTATATTTTTTTCCTAAATTAATTTAACTAGCTTAATTACACACAAGTACTTTAGGGAGATTGAATCGCACATGGTATAATTAACAATTTTATTTTATTTTCTTAATATAATAAAATTAGTTGAGTAGATCTTATACTCCTTGTGGTTTTTAATATAAGACATATTTGGGGAGTTGATCTTAATCCTACATATAATACACAACTTTTATGTTTGTCAATCTTTTCCTAATTTATCGTTATTGGTGCTCCTTCAACAATAATCAAGAAGAAGAGGGAATGAAGGAATTAAAGAAGATAACTATGGTATTTTAAAAAATACATGTCATATTAACTAACTTAACTAACTTCAATAGTCTAATCAAATTAAGTAAATATGTCTTATATTAAATATTAGGAGTGTTAAAGACCCGGGGAGTATAAAATTACATGGAAACAAATGAAAGAGTCTATTCATACCTGAACTTTACACCTTAATTGAATTAACAGACATATGTTTTTTTTTTTTAAGATTCTTTGTGAACAAAGACAAACATAATGAGTTAAGATCCCATAATATTAAAGTAACACTAACGCCCTTTGTGCACATGCTTCATTTCCTCATAAATTAACACTTTTTGTTGCTTTTACCATGTAATGCATCCTACCGACTTTTGGAAAGAATCAACAATGGCAACAAGTTGTCAGTGTGTGTGTGTGTGTATCTTTGTTTGTTGTCAGTATTTGGGTAAGTTTAATGCTGGAGTTTAAGTTATTGTATAGAGTAAGGAGCTAATTAATGAAGTTAATTAATCATCAAGTTGCTAATAATTAATTAATGAATTTTGAAAATTTTCTTTTTGTGGCAGGAAAAGTGCACAGATACAAACATGGGTGGAGAAATTCAAGATGAGTCCAAAGGAAAATGGGCATGTATGGAGAAAATATGGCCAAAAAATCATCCTCAATGCTAAACATCCCAGGTTTATATTAATTCATTTCCCACTAGTGCAAAAAAGGGCTTTAAGACTGCCTCATTTGGAGCGGATAATCGACGCACCGGTCTTAAAGGTGTGACCGGTGGCAGTTTTGTAAATAAAAAGAACTTCTTAAACAATGAAGGGCTATAAGACCGCCTCATTTAGAGCGGATAATCGAAGCACCGGTCTTAATGGTGTGACCGGTGGCAGTTTTGTAAATAAAAGAACTTCTTACACAATGAAGGACGCTCATTAAGACCGGACTAATTATCGACCGGTCCTAAATATGTGACCGGTGGCATATTTGTAAATATAAAGAACTTCTTATTCGATCAATTTTTCATAGATCTTATCCGGACCTGTTAAAATAACAACCGGCCTTAAAAATGTTAATAAAAAAATTGAAATATCAAATACTTTTATGTAGAAATCTCATCAAGCGAGACTTATATTTTCTACACTCCAAAATAATACGGAAAAATATAAATATAAAGGTATTAAAGTTTTAAGACCGAACATATATAAAAGCCGGTCTTAAAACTTTGATTTTTAAGACCGAACTTAAAATTTGTCCGTACTAAAGTTTAAATAAAAAAGTAATAAATGTTAAGACCATTGTTACAGAATGGCCAGGTCTTAAAAGTAAGACTTTTAAGACCGGACAAAAATTTGGCCGGTACTAAAGTTTGAATAAAAATTAATTAATTTTAAGACCGAGGACATATATAGAGATCGGTCTTAAAGGTTATCTTTTAAGACCGTATATGTGTATTTGTCCGGTCTTAAAAATGAAGCGCCAAACGTTAACTTGCGCCGACGCTTTTGTCACTCTCACACTCTCACCGAAGAACCCCTGTTCACGTTGCGAAACCCTTCTGTTCCATTACCTCTCTTCCTCGCCCGCGTCACCGTTAGCCTCTATTACTCCCTCATTTTCTCGGGCATTCCTCTCTTCTTGTCTTGAAAATGAACGGTGAAAACGATTCCACTCGTGTTCTTGAAACTCCGTATATCGGTTTGACCGTAGGGGAGGGTCGGACAAACGAACCCTCTTCATCTCACATTGAGCCTCCTCGGCGCCGTGCACGCCGTGGTAGAAGCGGCACACGAATGATGGAAGTATCCCTTAGTCGGAATTTTGGGACGAAGCTCGAGATTCATTTTGATGAAAATTTGCAACCTTTCGGTCCTAATAAAAGCACATATACTAGTTTTGTCAGCGCTCTAGTACGCAGCAAGGTTAGCATTTTGGTGATGAGTGGAAAAATGTGGACCAAAAACAATAAAGGATCCTATGTGGGACACTATCCGGCTTACATTCACCGTCCCCGAGTCCGAGAAGTTCAAAGACTCAACATTGTCTTATTGTCTTTGAGCGGTTCGGGAAGTTTAAGACCTTTCGGCTAACACTTATATTTTTGCCGAGGAGAAGCGACCATCAACCACAGGACAAGTACAAATTTATTGATGAACAAACTTGGCAACAATTTGTTCGAAGCGGACCACTCTGAAGCTCGGTGAGTTATATTTAGTTTTGTTTGCACTTTTGTTTGCTTATTAACTTTGTGAGGATATGTGAATGTTATTGTGTACATCTAATCTGTTAGTTACTGTTAGTTAGTTAGTTATTCTAATATGTGTAGGAACCATTTATGATGAATGAATGAATTGACCGAGTTGGCGGCATTTACGCAACTCCCTTTCCTTTGGTTTTCCCAATTTCTTCTACAATGCTACATCTTCCTTAAGTAAAATGTTGAAACTTGATGAAGTGAATTTGACTAATGTTTGACGTTCATATCAAGCGAAGTTCTCTAATTTACGTTAGTGACATGGTGGAATTCATAATTGATATATAGTTGTTTTCAATCCCGATTCACGAAAATAAGGGAAAAATATCGGGAGATTGGGAGAAAGAATGATTGCCCACACAGGGCTTCTCGCGGCGGATATGAAAAGGCCGAAAAGATTTGATGGCACCAAACGGAAGAGATTAGAAGATGAAGCTGAATCCAATCCTTCTACGGTAGTTGACCACCCGCCATCTCCAATACGTCGCGAGGAGCTCGGTTGTATATTCGGCAAAAGCCAAGCGGCGCCTACACGAGTGAAAAACTCGTGTAGTTCTTTGAACGAATTGTAAGTATCGATATTGTTATTTTTTACTTACTAAACATGTTTCATCACTAAGCTTCTCGTTATCTGTATCTTACAGGAAGATCTTAAAAAGAAAGAGGCAGAGGGATCTTTTGCGTCGGACGGGAGGAATGATGTTCTGACCGCTGCGACCGGAAAACCAGATCACGCGGGGCGTGTAAGGGGATTGGAGGACGGGTAGGCCTAAAACAATACTTTGGTAAATCCAAACGCCACGACAAAGTATGGTTACCCGGGAGGAGATGGATCGACGCGGCCAAATTAAGTGAGGAATCGGCGGCGAAAGATGCTACATTGAGGATGTTTCAATCGAGATGAGCAAGATGAAGGAGGAGATGGAGAAAATGAAGTTCCTCCCGAGCTCTCGGCCGAGACCAGTGTGGATCCCTTGACACCTTCACCGAACCTATGCAACGAGAGCACTAGAGGAGCTGCATTGTTGGACGATGAGTCGAGCAACCTTGTCATCGTATGTGGAGGATCGTGATGGTCATAGACAATTGGTTGCTAAAGGGACTGTCCACAACTTGGGATCAACCGTACACCACGAACAAATGGGCGATGATGAAGTCGAGTGTCGGTTGAAGAGGTGATCTTTGATGCACTGTCCCTCTCCAAATTGATGAGCTGAAGGTTGTGAGTAATGTCAAGGGAACCTTCATCTCTTGGCCAGTGAAGCTTGTAGATGTCACTACTCCTCCTCAAGCTCCACCCCCTCCTCAAGCTCCACCCCTCCTCAAGCTCCACCCCTCCTCAAGTTCCATCCCCTACCGCTAACTTGACGGCCAAGGAAAAAATAAAAGATTTGGTAGCCAAAAATGGTTTAAAGATAAATCGTGGCTGTCAATGAAGTAGTAGGCCTCCTCATCCTCAACCGCTTTTAGTTGATAATGAAGATGTAGAGTCCATGCCGCTTCCTGGAGCTGAGGTTACTAGTGCATGTGTTCAACTATTTATGAAGTAAGTATCTTCTTCCTTGATTACATAATTGAAATGCACCGTTTAGACACACATATATACATATATACTAATTCCCTCATCGATGTCATTCTTGTAGGTGCATGCACGAGAAACCGGTTCAAGAGGGCGGAATTTCGGATTTTGGATTCTTGTGCCCAGTGTATGCAAGCACAACACTACCTCGGAATTGAGACAGAGTACATATCAAATAGGTTGTGTAAAGTGCAAAGAAAGGTGTACTTGTTTCCACACTGGCTCGGGTATACATATATACTTGTCTGCAATTCACTTAATATAATTATGCTACATATATATATATCACTGAGTACTTTACCGCTGTGAATTTTCAGCAACCACTGGCAGTTGGTCGTCATGAACATGGAGTTCCATTATGTTATCTTCTTATGCTCCACTCAAAGCGATCCATCGACTACGTTGAAGCTGATGATCACCAAGTAAGAATGTCATTTTGATTGTCTTGTCTCGAAATCTCTGTTGTGAATTTTCAGTGAACATTACCGATAAATTTCTGATTTTGATGATAGTGCCATGAAGACCTTAGTGTTGAGGTAAAAAAGCGTGGTGCTCGGCTCACGATCCTAAATGGCACAAAATTAAGGTTAGTACATAATTGGACATGACATAATTGCCTTCGAAGTTGGTCGATAAGCTATATATGCTCTTATATATATTTATTGTTATTTTTAGACCCGTCGGCAACCGAACGATCGAACTTATGTGGCCCGTACGTCATGAAACACTTATATGATATTGTGACGGAGGGAAACACTAAAGTCACTTTAAGGGTAAGATGTTATGGCTGAATTCGATCCATCGATGGCTTAATGTTACATATGAAATATGCACATAATATGTTAATTTGTTTCGTCTTTGATGTTACGAGGTTTGCCCGTGAAGAGCCATTTGATGATGATGAAATCGAGCACATACGCGAGGTTTTTGTGAATATCTCGTATAAACTAGTCTTAGAAAATCCAAGTCAGGACAATAATTAATGTCCTAAATTAATTCATTTGTAAATAATATATGATGTTGTAGCAACAATAGCCTTCGTACATTTGTTTATTTTTTCGACTAGCTAATTCATTCATTTGTAAATATAGCAATGTAATTCAATAATAAATTTGTTTATTTTTTCGAACAATTTGTGTGTGTCCATTTTGGGTTTCGAATGAATGGGATGGTGGATAAAGCTATTTAGTGCTTGAAATTTGAGGTACAAAGGATGTTGAAAATGAGCCGATGAGGCTCGAAAAGTATTCGCGACTTTTAGGACCGTATATTTTTAAAAGTGCGGTCCTAAAGGTCTTCGTCCATTTTAAGACCGTATATTTAACAAATATCCGGTCCTAAAAGTCTTCGTCTAATTCTAAAAAATTTGGGTAGAGACTTTTAGGACCGTATATTTGTTAAAAGTACGGTCCTAAAGGTCTTCGTCCATTTTAAGACCGTATATTTAACAAATATCCGGTCCTAAAAGTCTTCGTCTAATTCTAAAAATTTGGGTAGAGACTTTTAGGACCGTATATTTGTTAAAAGTACGGTCCTAAAAGTATAGAAAATATACGGCTAAATTATTAGGACCGTTTATTTGTTAGTAGTCAGTCTTAAAAGTCTTCATTTTATTTAATAGATTGCCGAAACCTTTAGGACCGTATATTTGTTAATTGTCCGCTCCTAACTTTAAATTTGAAAATAAGGCTTAATTTTTAGGACCGAGGAATTTTATACGTCCGGTCCTAATATTCTTCATTTAAATAGAGTTGGTGACTCGATTTTCAGACATATCGTTAGGGTTCAAGGCAACCATGTTTATGGCGTTCTTCTCAAGTTTTGTGCTTCGTTGTTCTCGTTTCTACTTTTCGGATGTGAAGAACGTCATCGGTGTCCCTTTTCTTTTTGTCGGAAAAGAAAGAAGATAACGAAAACGACACTGAAAATGTTCACACAACAGGAAAAGTACAGGGGACGACAATGATGGTCCAAACTTGAGAATAGTTGTCACTCTGTTTGTTTTTATTCGAAAAAGGTAAATAATATTTTTTTGTTTTGTTTTATATGGTCGCAACTGTTAACTTTATTCTGCAACTTTTTAAGATTGATCACCACGAATAGGACAATGTTTTGTTTGTTCTTGTTGTCGGAGAAAAAAGAACATAAAGTTAAAGACAAACAAGGAAGGCGATTGGGAAATAAAAATTTTATTTAATAATTTTTTTTTCTGCTGCCTCGTGAGGCAGCAGTACAAAAAAAAAAAAAAAACTTAAAAATTTCTAATCCTCCCCATCGTTGTCGGAGGGGAGGGAAGGGTCGGAGACGTCGTCATCAGAGATATGGTACTCAACGTCATTGGCGTCGAGTACCGCGTCCAGCTTGCTGTTGACGGCGTGATAGACCTGAAAAGTTGGCCCAAGCGTCGGTCTATATGAGCGACGCGGGCTATCAGTGCTCGCGGCATTTGTTGGAAGTTCGGGTTCGGAGGCAACGGAGGAGGATATGGAGGTGCCTCTCGCCCGGACGAGGACCTCGTCGTGGTGGAGGAGCCATTACGGTGGAGGTTGTAGGAGGAGATGGAGATGAATGTGAAGAAAGTAAAGTAACAACGGGTTTAAATAGAGAACCCATCCCGAAGAATGTGAAACGCCTAAACATTAACGAGGAGACGCATATTTGCTCGAATACGAGGAGACGCCTAGTTGGGAAGTTTATGTGGAAGCCGAAGAGACTCGAATTCATTTCAACAATGGGGAAGGACTCTTGAAAAGAATGAACTTTCATTTCAACAATGAGTTTTAGGACCGGATATTTGATAAAAGGACGGTCTTAAAAGTAATTGAATTAAAAATTAGTTTTAGGACCGGATACCAAGTAATATATCGGTCTTAAATGAGTTTTAGGACCGGATATTTGATAAAAGGACGGTCTTAAAAGTAATTGAATTAAAATTAGGACCGGATATAAGATAAAAGTCCGGTCTTAAAAGTTTGTATAAAAGTAAATTGACGAATTCATCATCGACGTTTATCTCTCATGCCATCTGTCTTTATATACTCCACACACTACCTCCTCTTTGTCCTTGTTAACTCCTCACTTCCTAGCTCTCGCCCCAACTTCTCAAAATCCTCAAACCATGGTTAGATACAAGCAAACTGCTCGTAGGGGTGCATACACGCCTCACTCTCGTGCCATGGCTAGATCATTATATGGTGCGCCTCCTCCAAATGACAAGGTGCGTCGTATTGTTTCCGAAGACTCTCGGGTCGTTGGACCCATTGTTATTTCTTCGGATGATGAAGAGATTGCTCATGCCGCACCCCCTCGATCCTTCCGCCGATCCTTTTCTTGCCGAGTTCAACCGTCATCTTGAAGCCGGCCATGCGGATGTTCGTAATCCCCTCTCCAACCTGTTGGCCCAGCGCGCCTACCTCGACCCCTCTCCGCTCTCCCGTAATGATCCATTCATATTGCGGGTGGAGAGAATAAGACAACAACTTGCCGATCTCCGTGGGAAATTAATGCTCTTCACGCCGAAATCGCCGAGGTTGTTCATCGATTCTTGTGGATGATAATATTCAGCTTGTTTTTCATTTGTGTTTTTGTTGTTGTGTATATATTCAAGTAATGTAAGAAACATTAAGAACACCGTATGAATTTTTGGCTCTTCTCCAAGAATTCATTAAAGAAACTTATTCTCCAATTTTGCTTTATTTTTTGTCCAAAAAATATCATTTATTTTATTGATTTAATATACCAATCACGAAGGCCATTAAGACCGGACATTTTATTTTATAAGTAACGGATCTAAAGATAATTTGAATTTTAGGACCGGATGTTTTATAAACCTCCGGTCTTAAAACTTAAAAATCTAATAAAATTTTAGGACCGGATAATTTTAAAACTCCGGTCTTAAAATGTTAGTTGTATCTTTAGGACCGGACATTTAATTAATAACCGGTATTAATAAAATCCAAAAAGCTAAATAAGGTATCTTTGTCGCGCGGAAAAATTAAATTTCCCTCTCGAACTCTTGTCGCGCCGAAAGTGAATACTCGTGTTCCGACTCGAAATTTCCCTCTCGCCTTCGTCGCGCTTCGCGTACCTTTCTCGACAATCACTGGTTCCTTAGCTAAACGTCTATAGACGAAGCCGTAAGAGATGTTTCGGTTAAAACTTTATTACTTTCCACTTATCGTTCTTGGTTTTTCATGGGTTTAACGAAATCGGTGTAATGTTGTTATGGGTATTCTCTGTTGTTAACGAATATTGTTTTTTGAAGATTATATTTGCACTTTAGACCTACCCAACCGACCAACAAGTGTTTTTAGGTTACTCTTGCTGTCTTGTCTCGCAACATCAACGTTCGTGGTTAGTCCACAAGACCTTCATCCCCTGCATTTAATTTCCTCGTCTTGCATTTATTTTGGTTCTTCGATTCACTGTGATGCATTTATGACCAAAAGTAATTCTTAATTCGTCTAAATAATATATAGGAATTCTACTATGGATCACAGTTGGATAGATGCTTTACGAACGAGTATTGAATATCAGAATGGGGTTAGGGAATTTATAGAATTTGCTAAAAAAATGCCCATGATGATGGGGGGAAGTATTATTGCCCTTGTGTAAAATGTTTGAATGAGTGTCGACTATGTCCTGAAGTTATACGCACACATTTAATTTGTCACGGATTTTGTAAGACTTATACAGTATGGGTATGGCATGGTGAACAAGTGCCATCAAGTGGGAAACAACATGGGAAGTGGCCTTTGATGATAATGACACGGATATGGATGATCGCATAGAGGACATTATCCGTGATGTAGGAGAAGAGGCTTTTGAGCGATCACATGCATATGGTAATATGTTGAACGCTGTAAAAATACCAATTGTTGAACGCTGTATTGAAATTGGTAAGCTTGAAGGCACGTCATGGATGGAGCGACAAGAGTTTTTCAGAATTGCTTGAGGCTTTGAAGGACATGCTTCCGGATGATAACGTGTTGCCGCATCGCTACTATGATGCTAAGAAGATACTTTGTCCACTGGGGATGGAGTACAAAAAGATCCATGCATGCCCGAATGATTGTGTATTATATAGAAAAGAGTTTGAAGAGAAGCGAGTTGTCCGATGTGTGAAACCCCACGGTGCAAGTCGATAAGGGGCCCGCAAAAGTGTTGTGGTATCTTCCAATCATACCAAGGTTCAAGCGGTTGTTTGCGAATGAAAATGATGCAAAAAATCTGAGGTGGCATGCAGATGAGAGGATTTCGGATGGACAGCTTCGACATCCGGCCGATTCTTCTCAATGGAAGAAGATCGATCAATTATTTCCGAACTTCGGCGAAGAACCTAGGAACCTCAGGCTTGCCCTTAGCACGGATGGAATGAATCCCTATGGAAGCCTTAGCAGCATACATAGCTCATGGCCCGTAGTCCTGATTGTTTACAACTTATCTCCTATGTTATGCATGAAACGAAAGTACATCATGCCGTCTATGTTGATTTCGGACCAAAACAACCCGGAAATGACATAGATGTTTACCTAGAGCCCTTGATCGAAGACTTGAAGGAGTTGTGGGAAGAAGGTGTCGATGTTTTTGACTCTTTCAAGAAGGAGGTCTTTAGAATGAGAGCCATGATATTTTGTACTATAAACGACTTCCCAGGCCACCCATATCGTCGATTAAAGAAGGCCTTTTTTGGTGGCCAAGAGTATGAAGAAGCTCCAGTGGCATTGACTGGGGAGCAAGTGTATGAAAAGGTTAAAAATATCAGTGTCATCTTCGGTAAGCCTGGAAAGAGTAGAAAGGAAACAAATATATCGAAGGATGGTGTGAAGGCAAGATTGGATTTGCAAGCAATGGGAATACGCGAAGACTTGCATCCAAGGCCATATGGGAAGAGAACTTATTGGCCCCCGGCTTCTCATACTTTGTCTAAGGATGAGAAACGAAGCTTTGTGAGTGTTTACATGGCACAAAAGTTCCCTCGGGGTATTCTTCAAATTTTAAGAGGCTTGTCTCGATGAAGGACTTGAAATTAGTAGGCCAAAAGTCTCATGACTGTCATGTCTTGATGCAACAGCTACTCCCGAGCTATTCGAGGATCGCCGAATATGATCTTCGGTCGTTTTGACTAGACTTTGTTTCTTCTTCAATGCGGTTTGTAGTAAAGTTTTCAAGATTGAAAAGTTGGATGAATTGGAGAATGAAGGATATCTTATCTTGTGCCACCTTGAAAAGCTTTTTGTTCCTTCATTTTTGACATCATGGTTCATCTCATTGTTCATCTAGTGAGGAGATAAAGTTGTGCGGCCCTATCCATTTACGGTGGATGTACCCTATTGAAAGATCTATGAAATTCCTAAAAGGGTATGTGAAGAACGCGTACCGCTGAAGCATCAATTGTTCGAAATATGTTTCAAGAGGCCATGGAATTTTGTCAAAATTATTTGGCCAAAGTAAGACATATTGGGCTTCCAAAACGTCGGCATCTTGTCAGGGGGTAGACGTGGGGCTTCGGTAAAGAGTGTGGATCGTGATGAATTGTCACAAGTCCACTTATACATCTTGAATAATGTTGATGAAGTTCAAGCCAGCATATCTCGCACATAAAGAGGCCGTAAGGAAAGAGAACCATCGAATGACCGAACAAAGGTTGATTAGGGAGCATAACGTAACTTTTGCAAACCGGTTCAAACAAAAGGTCGAGGGATCGAATGTGTTTCGAGACAATGAAATGGTTAGCACGTGGTCCCGAGTTTGATGTCATAAGTTGGAATTCGTATGTGATCAATGGTTATACATTTTACACGA
The DNA here is from genome assembly GCA_025563575.1 of Acacia pycnantha. Lineage (NCBI taxonomy): Eukaryota > Viridiplantae > Streptophyta > Magnoliopsida > Fabales > Fabaceae > Acacia > Acacia pycnantha. The sequence goes on along the minus strand of JAMWYP010000069.1, from coordinate 839,472 downwards.
AGTCCCTAGATGATAGGAGCACAGTCCGAACAATGGTGTTATGTTAGAGGCTGAATCTATGCACTTCTCCGATTCGAAAGACAAGAGGCCTAAATTGGCGGTCATGCCATATTATGGGGTTATTGAAGAGATTTGGGAGGTGGACTATGTCAAAGTTAGATTTCCCATCTTCAAATGCAAGTGGGTTAATGTCAATAATGGTGTTCGATCGATCGACTAGGATTCACTTTAGTCGATGTCAATAGTAGAAGTTTTGGAGATGAACCTTTTATTATGGCGGATCATGCAAAACAAGTGTTCTATATCACCGATCAAGAAAATAAAATGTGGTCTGTAGCTCTCCAAGGAAAGAGAGTCATTGATATTGATGAGGAAAGTCATTCAAATTATGGTGATCTTCCCGAGAGTACTCCTTTACAAGGGGTCTACCCGGACATGAACGAAGAAGATGAAGCGGATAATGAACCCGGCATAAGAAATGATCATCAAGAAGGGATATGGGAGGATATCACTTTATAAAAGTGTCAATTCATAAGGTAATTAATATTCATATGCAGTATTCTTAGAAAACTTTAAGGTTTTAACAATTATTATATGCTTCTTAAATGTTCAAATATTAAGACCGGATGTATATATAACACCGCTCTTAAAGGTGTTAAGCCGGTCTTAAAAGTTGGTCTTTTAAGACCGGTCCATTCAAAAAGTCGGTCTTGAAAGTCAGTCTTTTAAGACCGGTAATTGAAAAAGTCGGTCTTAGAGTCCTCTATCTTTAGGACCGGATTGATATTTGTCCGGTCTTAATATTTGGATCTTTTAAGAGCGGTCGATATTTATTTAGTACGACTTTTAAGACCGAAGGTTTAAAATGTCCTATCTTAAAGAAAATATTTAAGACCGTGTAAAAGTCCGGTCTTAAAGGTCGACTTTTAATACCGCCTGGAACAAGACTGCTCGCGGGTCCGGTCCTAATGTACCTTTTTTGTCCGGTCTTAAAAGCCTTTTTTCCACTAGTGTCCCCTCTTTTCCATGCACCTTTTTTCTTCAGAAAAAAATAATTAATTTTCATATGGTTTATTTGAATCCTACTCATCTAAACTTCAAGTTACATACAGATCATCATCCTCTTATTTTAATCTGATTATGATAGAGAATTACTTAGCACAAAGTTCAAAGTTCAAATTTCATATGACACACAGAACCTAAAGAGCAAGTTGTCTTATTTATAATGATTCTTTTATATATAATTCGATCTGAGTTCGAAAGAGTCATCTAATAACAGTTTTTTCCCCTATTATCACCGGTCACAACCTTTCAAAGGTTTTTTTTCCAAATAAGGAAATATATATAGGTTATCTATGATTTAATCGTTCCTTTAAGATTAGACCATTACATTCACTACCTTTCTTCAAGATGATTAACTTAATCATCTATATATATAAATTCAGGAACTATTACAGATGCACTCACAAGGATGACCAAGGATGTGAAGCAATAAAACATGTTCAGAAAATCCAAGACGATCCTGATCTTTTCAGAACCACTTATTTTAGCCACCACACTTGCACCAATCCTCTCAATCCTCTTATATTTCTTGATTCTCATGACCTCGTTAATTCAACTTCAGCTTTTGGTCTCAGCTTCGAAAACAATAATCACAACAACAATCATCTTATTACCACCTTTGAACCAGAAAACAACAACAACGTAAGCTCCTTCTTTGTCTCGTCTGGCTCTTTATTTCCATCTTTTAGTTCTGTGAAAAAAGAGGACCACTGTGACAACAACATCAAGCAAGAGAAGAACAGTAATTACAATAATGATGAGATTATTTATGTTGTTGCTTCATGTTCATCCAATAACGATTGCTTTGTGTTTCTCCTCATGAAGAAGAAGCTGTTCTTCCAGCTTTTGGATCTGGAGATTATGATCAAGTGGATGTGTTTAATTCTGCTGCATTTTATGATCCTCTTGGCGGGCTTGAAGATCTCTTATTTGAGATTATTTGATCAGTCACTCTATTTTGAATCTGTTTTTTTCCCCTTCCGGCAAGTTGTAAGCTTAATTAAGCTTCATGCATGTATCCTTAAAACATTATATAGAGTCTTCGGCTCCATCAAAGTATATAGGATCCATAATTAGTGTGTATTTTTTTTTTTTAATATAAAGTGTGTGAAGTGTGTACTTTGCAGAAACTTTTGGGAATAAATTTTCTATTTACACTCTTAATTATGAACTATTTGAATCTTATCATTCCTTTTATTAAAGAAAAATCACTCTTTAATTTAGATCATTATTTTTTTTTGTGATGGTTAGTTCATTATTTTTGATAAGTAGTTGGTATTCTATTTTTCATCTCTAAATTGTATTTCATTTATTTCTTTATTCTTGTGAACAACTTTGCAGTGTATATATTAATTTAATGAAGATTTTTTCCCTGCTGTCAGAAAATCAACTACAGGTTGTTTAGTGACAGATTTTTCCTGTCAAATTTTTTTTTTTTGGTTGCAACCGAGTTATATAAAGGGAAAATTCAAAATAAATACTATTTGAACTTGGAAAACCCAAAAAAAAAATCTGTTAACACATGAAAATGACAAATAGGTCTCAATGGACTAAATTATAAAATTCAATATAGTTTATCAATTCAAAGCTCTTACATAAATTGGTAAAAAATGGTTCACCAAATTATTTATTGATAAGCTCATTTAGATAGAGTTTTAATCAAATGAGAAGTAGAGATGATGTCGGAAATTAGAAGTACACACAAAATCAATAAACTATTGTTTGATATGGTAGGCGGCCTCACTACTTCTAATTGGTATTCTATCACAAATTGGTCCTCTAATCAGTATGCTTATCCCGAACTAGTAGTTTTGTTCACTGAGTTGACTGTCAATGATATATTTTTTTGGGAAACTTGCCGAGAAATCCCCCATTGATATTTTAATTGGTGAGAAGCACTTGATAAATTTTTAACATTAAAAGTACTAGTATTATGCAAATTTTGCATACATAGAGTATTGGAACTCTGATTTAAGTCCTCACCAATAAAATTTTCAATGTGGGGTCCTTTTCTCTAGTTTCTCCTATTTTCTTAAACTAGTAGTTTCGCCTAGCAAAGCTAAAGGTTTATGATACAAACTAAGAGTTAAATGATGAATTTAAAGCATAGGAAATTCAAGGGATCTAAAGGAAACCTTGAGATGTGTTGAGATTAGTGTAAGAATAATGTGTAATGGCTATTATTAGGTTCAATATTATTTGGTTTGTATTTTATGTAGAATGTGTAATTGGGCCAATGTTGGTGTGGTTGTTAGTATCTAGTCAATAAATACAAAACCCAATTACAATATATTTTTTAGTTAATTCAATAAGAGAATGTTGTTCAGTTCTTATGACTCAGGTCATTCCAGTTAACATGTCATCAGAGCGCAGGCCACGAGTCCAAGTAAATGTCTCAAGCCTCAACTTTAGAGGCCCAAAAGCAAGAGACAGCCCAAAAAAAGCAGGATGTCTTGACAAGATCCACCATAACATAGCTTGGATCTTCAATAAACTATAACTCGAGTTTGCTTTGTAGCTTCAAGAAACTTCACCCTTTTTTGGTGATTCATGAATAATGCTAGGAATTCATGGACCAAATTCTCTCGAAACTTCAAGAAACTAAAAATTGAGTTCATTGGCGATCCAAGAATGATGCCACACCTCAAGAAACGGGCACAAATTATATTGAATCTCCACCCAAATTTCTTCCCAAAAGAGTAAGTCGGATCCCTAACTTCCTCAAGAAAAATCGAAGACGACCAAAATATTCCTTCACCTTCACAATATCTAGAACCTAGATTATTGCGCTTGTAAGTTCTCCTTCATGTTTTCGTTTTAATCGTGCAATCGCGCCTCTACCTTCTCTGATTGGCCATGGTAGACAAAAAGGACGAGCTCACCAATGATTTCCTTCCATTTACTCATCCTCTTTACCTTCACCCTTCTGATACACAAGGATTGGCCCTTATACCACAAGTGCTTACTAGGTGTGAGAACTACACCATATGGAGCCAGTCAATGAGAATTGCTCTTAAAGGGAAACAAAAATTGGGATTTATTGATGGGACATGCACCAAGGATGAATAGGATGATCGTCACCATGATCAATGAGAATGATGCAACTCTATCTTTCTCTCTTGGTTATTGCATTCGGTCTCTAAAGACTTGGCCAGTAGTGAAATATTTCATCAAGAAGCTCACCTTGTTTGGCTCGATCTGCAAGAGCGTTTTGACAAGGTAACATATGCATGATCATGGATTTGCAGTGTTCATAGGGAAATCAACTCCATGCGACAAGGGACTCTCATAGTTTCACAGTACTACTCCAAGATGAAAGAACTCTAGGAAGAAGAATCTGTTCTATTGCATGTTCCCTCCTATAAGTTTCTCACTTCTCAAGTCTATTCACAACGTTTGCAGCAACAAAAACTGTTACAATTCTTGCTCAGATTCAATGACACTTACATTATCCCTAAGAGTGAAAATCTATTGATGAGCCCCTTACCGACTGTAAATCAAGGGTTTAGTATGATCATAGAGGATGAGGCTTAGCGTCACCTCAACAATAGTGTAAAAACACACCCACTCGAAGGAGTTGCGATGGTGTCTTGTGAAAGAGGGCGTGGCAGAGGAAGAAGAAGAAATACTCCATTGCTAGAGTAGTGCTCCTACTGTAATAAGAAAGGATATGTCAAAGACAATTGCTGGAATTTGATAGGATTCCCTACTGATTTTAAGGGGAGCATATCAAAGACCTTTCAGGCAATGAATCTCAGTCAATCTAATGAGGAGGGAGTTGCACATAGTGATGACATGATTACTCCAACGTTCACCCATGAACAATATGACAAGCTCATGGAATTCCTTAAAGGACACTGATCTGAGTTCAAATATGCATGCATTGACCGTACAAGTTTGAATTTCTCTCATTACCCTTACTCACATGTTAGTTGGGTAATAGATTCTGGTGCAAATACTCAATTGGTTGGAGATTTATCTTTTGTTAAATTCATATGAAAAATATATAGGGTCCATTAAAACAATTAAAATTATTAATGGTGATAGAGTGTTCGTTACTCATGCAGGACGTGTTAAATTCTCTAGTGATTATGAGTTACATAATGTTTTATATGCGCCACAGTTGCATTTTTATGTGATATCTGTCTCAAGGGTTACAAATGATGCACATTGTATGGTTACTTTCTTCCTTAACCACTGTATTTTACAAGGCCTTCAAGATGGGAAAATGAGGGCGACTAGTAGATTAATTGAGGGTCTATACATTTTTTCAGAATAAACCACACACTAATCTTGTAAACTTGGTGGATAAAGGAATTTACGGTTAAAATGAACTCGTAGATAGCTGGACGTTACATAATAGGTTGGGTCATGCCCCATTGTCAGTTTTTGAAGCATCTCAATTTTGTAAAAGACAAAAGTTTTGATATGGATAAAAGTTTGTGAAGTTTGAATTCAATCTAAGCAAACAAAACTCCCTTTTGCCTCCAGTTGTATTAAATGTGCTTATTGTTTTGAGTTGCTTCATATGAATGTATGGGGTCCATATAGAAACATACACACCAAAGTCATCAGTTCTTTCTTACAATTGGTGATGACTACTCAAGAGCAACTTGGGTATTTCTAATAAAATATAAATCTGAAATTGCTGGATAAATAAAGAATTTTGTTGCCTATGTTCTTAATCAATTTGCTATTTATGTTAAATGAGTGTGTAGTGATAATGGAATTGAATTTGTAAACAATAATCTACAAACATATTTTCTTGAAAATGTATTATCCATGAAACATCTTGTCCATATACTCCATAACAAATTAGAATTGTGGAGAGAAAGTATAGAAACCTTGTGCAAGTTTCTAGGAACCTTATGCTTCAATCCCACATACCCTTAGTGTGTCAAAATGGCAGCATACCTAATTAATCGGGTGCCCCTAGGATCTTATGCTTTCAAACTCCATATAAAAGGGTGTACGCAAAACCACCTGATTATAATTGTTTAAAATTTTTGATTCTTTGGCATATGCTACTAATTTGACTAATTGTGATAAATTTTAGTCTTGTGTCATTCCTGGTGTGTTTCTTGGTTACCCGAGTCATCAAAAGGGGCATTACAAAAAAATAAAAAGTTGATTAGTAGCAATCAAATTTTAGGGGAAAAAAACCGCTACAAAAATGAAATTTTGTAGCGGTTTAAACCGAAACCGCTACAACTTAATACTGACTGGTATGAAAAAATACTTCCCATACTCTTAAATATGGTTGGGATGAGTTCGTAGGGCCCCATTGGGGGAATCAACAATGCTCCTATCTCTGGTAGCACTTGTGAAAGCTCTGACCTGAGGTGAATGTGGGTGTACGGTGGGCAGTTGGTGAGGGCTCTTGGGTTCGATTCTAGTCCGATAACTGGGTACCAGAGGTGGGCCCACCGAGCCTCCTAGCATTTCAGGAAGTGTCACCAGTAGAGGCATCTCGTCCCATTCAGTATTTCGTGAAGATTGATGGAAGCTGGGACTGGGATCAATTTCACGATGATCTATCGGGCTCGGTTCTCTCTATCATATACGATTGCAAGCCTCCTAAGCCCATCGATGGCGCTGATATGTCTTTCTAGGATAGATCCACTGACGGGAACTTCTCAGTTGCCTCGACTTACGAGAAGCTTGGCGATGTGGAGGATACTGATCACCACAAATTGTGGGATGTGATTTGGAAGTGGGATGGAGCACAAAGAGTATGAGTCTTCCTTTGGTTATCAACTCGATGTGGTGTGGTCGTGGAGGATACGGACCGTGTTCTTAGGCATTGCAGTTTCGCGATGCAAGTGTGGAAGCAGATGTTGTCGGCCACACAAATCCGACTGAATTCAAATATGGATCTCAGGGGGTGGATGTTGCAAAACCTTTCTAATCATCGTCGGTGTGGTTGAGAATTGGTGCGATGGGCCAATGTCTTCGGGTTGACTTGTTAGAAGCTGTAGGACTCAAGGAACAAGGCCATCTTTCAGAACAAGCACACATCGCCGTATAATCTTGGTCGGGAGGTGATGCTTCTCACAGGTTTTGATGACCAGGCTGCTAGTCAGTTTCAAGAGACACAAGGTGGGGGACCGCATAGACAGGAATGAAATATTACCTGGCTTAAACCACCAACCACGGTGGTCTCTCTTAACTGTGATTGAGCGAGAAAGATGGACTCTCGGCGAGCAAGAGATGGTAGTTTGATACGGGATAATGAGGGGCGTTGGCTTGCGGGGTGTTACAGTGTAACATCCCGTTTTCAAAAGCAGTATAATTTTTTTTGTTCATTTCAAATCATCAGAGTAGAGCACCGGAGCGATTGAGTAACTGACATATATATTCAAAATACCACGGTAGCATGTCTTGCTGGTTAAACAGCGGTACAAGAGTGTTTCAAAAGTAATATACATCAGAAGTGTCTCCCTAGCATCCCTACGCCGTGGCAACAAAAGACGGTCTGCAGCCGAGTCTCTATGGGTGTGCATGGCAACCATTCTGTTCCCCAGCACTGTTTCTGAGATGAAACAATTTTTTCTGATTCTGTGCATTGGAAGAGTTTTGAGAATCAGAATTACGTTTGTTAACTCATTTTATTTTTACTCCGAGAATCAGAATTACGTTTGTTAACACATTTTATTTTTATATTCAAAAAATTATTTATGTGGTGGTGGTAGTGGTGGCGATGAGGTGGTGGTGGCGATGAGGTAGGGGCGGCGGCAGCGGCGGTGGCGAGGGTGGTGGTGGTGGTGAGGTGGCGGTGGGGGTGGTGGTGGTGGCGGCGGCGGTGGTGGTCGCGGTGGCGGTGGTGGTGGTCGCGGTGGCGGTGGTGGTGGCGGTGGCGGTGGCGGTGGGGTGGGGATGGCGGCGGCGGTGGGGGTGGTGGTGGTGGCGGTGGCGGCGGCGGTGCGGTGGGGGGGGTGGCGGCGGTGGCGGTGGCGGTGGTGGCGGCGGGGGTGGGGAGGGTAGTTGACACTGCGAAAGGTTTTCGAGAGAAAGAAGAAAGGTTGTATGTTGAGGAATAAATTCTGATTTTGTGCCCAGAAATAGAAAAGCATGAATTTTCTGCTTTTTTTTTCTATTCCCAAAGACAAAAGTTGAACCGGTTCATCCCGGGAACAAAAATAAACCGGATTTACCAAACAGATTTCTCATCCATTTGTGTTCCGGGGAACAGAAATTAACAAAAAACACATTCTGGGAGCGTTACCATGCACACCCTATGCATGCTGCTTACTCTTCTCCTCGGTCCTCGGTCCACCCGACCCTGAAGCTATATTAAGGGCTGAGATCCGATGCATTCGGATCTCAGGTAACGGTTAACCTCATGTTTATATACACTATATATGTATGACAGACATTCATAAACTTTTGGCAACATTTACTACGGTCAGACATAGGGTATACATATCAGATATGTATGGCAATAACAATACAGTCGAATGCAAGGTTAAGGCATAATGAGAAATGTACATGATCAGAAATGCACGGCAATAACAATACAGTCGGATATAGAGTTAAGGCATAATAGACAATAACACAGTCGGATGTAATACAGTCGGATGTATGGTTAAGGTACAATGGACATTGGACATAGTCGGATATTGATGACAACAACAATACAGTCACATGTAAAATACAGCATGACGGAGGAAATATATATATGCATACAATAACCATCAGAGCTAGTGTTACTAGTACGCGAACGTACCTTCGTTGACGGAATTTCGGTACGACAGTTGGTCAGAACGTAATCAGGGATATCCTATAAGGACAATAGCGCATATATTAATGATCAAACATTATGACATACATTTTAGTCATAAATGACCATTTTACCCTTGACCCCTAATCGGCGGAATTTCGCCAGAGCTTCGCTACTTTGACTCCCAACTTTCAAAAACTCAATCCCTACTATGTTTTTACCTCGTCAGGCATCTTTCAATGCAATGAGGCTTAAAAACAAGAATAGGAATTTCATTTCCTACTTCCTAGATCTAACTAACATTTCTACTAAAACTACCGAACAAAAGACTAGAACTTAAAAGCTAAGGACCGAAGAACTTACCCGTGCAGAACTTCGCTACAACTTCTCCAAGCTCTTCCTTCTCTCTAGTCTCTCTCTAAGTTTCGAAATATTGGAGAGGATTTGGTGTGAGATTTGTGAACAATGAAGGTGCCTATTTATAGACTTTTTGTGAGGGCAAAATGGTCTTTTTCCATTTTAATTCTAAACCATTCATTTTGAAAACTTAGCAAACAAGTTTGCTCCTCAATTTTCATCCACAAAATCGCCCCTCCCTATGTCATCTTTCCAAAGATGAAGTCACCCAAGTGATGTCACCCATGTGCTCTTTATGAGCTTCTACCGATAAAGTTCCCTGTTCGATGTTCTAATCGCGTAATCTTGAGGAATCTTAGAAATCTAGCAACATAGCCCTAAAGGTCTATTCTTCCTCTTTGAAAATATTTGGTTTAGCTAAATTTTTTATCCCATTCATGGTATTCTGTTGCCTGCAGAACATTTTTGGATAAACGTTTTCGGTTACGGAAATCGCTTCGGGTAATGTCCAACTCGGGACAAAATTACACTGAATCATAATATGCCTAGTTGTTAGCAACCTAATTCAAGGATTTTGAGTTAGGATTTATTTTCTACTGGTGGTCATTTATCCTATTTGCTTTTTCAACAGAATATTCATTTTTCCATAGAATATTCTTTAAACCACTTGTGTGTTCACACATATACATATTTTTTCTTCTTTTTTCCCTTCAATATTTTCGGTTTTCCCTCCCAAAAATGTTTACTTTTCAACTCCTTTTTAATTACTTAGTTTATGCACTAATTATCTTAATTAGTAATTATTCCATTGCTTAATCATTTGTTGGTTAATTAAGCCTTAGGGATTAAGTGTAATTCATCTAACATACTTTTTAATTATGCCAAATTACTTAGCAATATTCTTTATACTAATCTTGATCCTTCATTGGTCATTAATCTCCACTTAGGGGTTGTATATAATTATCTTTGAATATCTCATTTTCTCATGCTTAAACAATTAGCCAATAATTATTTATTTAATCACTTACTAATTGTTGACAATTTTCTTAATTAGAATTAATTATTATCTCACAACTATTGGACTGACATTGGTATTTTATGTCCTATGTAAAATATTAAAAATCATGGGGTCATTTTGGTTCTCAAAATACTTTTTGATTTTTGCCCTTTCATTTTTCCAAGTTTGTAATTTAATAAATTACCAAAATTAGAGACAATATACTCTCTAATTTTAAATAATTATTTTACTGCCTCTTACGATTTATCAAAATATTTTCAGGGCATTTTATGGCCCATAATTGCATTTTTAGGGATTTTTAACATTTTATTCCCTCAAATTTCACTAGAAATTTCCCTAGAAAATACGATAATTATAACTCCAGGTTTGAGATCACATATTCACTTATTTCCAATAGGTATTATTTATTAAATTATGATACTTATCATAATTCAGATTTTAGGGTATTACATGCAGGAATATCGGGGTTTGCACCTCTCTTCAGGCTGAGCTATGGGCCTTGCTGGATGGCCTTGAGTTGGCATGGTCTTCAGGATTCAGGGACGTGCTGGTTCAGATTGACCGCCTGACCGCCTTGAGCCTAGTCTGGAGCATGGACGAGCAACCTAATGCAAATATGAGTCTGATCAGGGCAATTAAACGGTGTTTAAACAAGGAGTGGCGATTCTCGATGTCCCATGTCTACCGTGAAGGGTAATCAATGTGCGGATTTCCTAGCTTCATACGCTTTGGACTTAGCTGTCGACAACAATGTCTTGAAGGAGCCACCGGCTGGCATGCAGGGCCTACTACGTGAGGATGCTGAGGGTGTGGGGAGGATGCGCCTTTGTTGTGACACCCTGATTTGTATTAATCAGTCCCTTGTTAAAGAAAAATAATTTAGGATCTTCAAAAAATATTTCAGGGTATTGACTAATCTTGAAAAAATATTTCAGATACTAACGAATACTCAAAAAAAACATAAATATATTGAAAAAATACTTCATGATATTCAATTTTTTTTACGATATTAATTTTTTTTAGGATATTAAAAAAATATTTTAGGGAAACAAATGATCTTGAAAAAATATTTCAGGGTACTGATGGGTACTAAAAAGATACTTAATACTGACTGGTATTAAAAAAATATTTTTCATGGTCTTAAAAATTTATTTTAGGATCTTGAAAAAATATTTCAGGTTCTAACAATCTTGGAAAAAAAAAATCATGGTACTAACTTGTACTAAAAATATGCTTAAAGATATTGAAAAAAATATTTCCTGATCTTGAAAAAAAAAAATTTGGATATTGAAAAAATATTTCAGGTAATGACTAATCTTGAAAAATATTTCATGGTACATAAAGGTACTAAAAAAGATCTTAAAGATATGGGTTAAGGAGCAAAAATACACACGTGTTTTTCCTCCAGGAGCGCCCAGCACCATGTGCTTTTTTTGGGACCAAAAATACACCCGTGGTTAGCTTATAGGAGCAAAAGTCACACACTTCCTTCATATAGTGGACGTTGACCGTTAAGTGGGCTTTGTTGACCGTTAGTGCTGATGTGGATGATGAATTGGACAAAGAAGAAGCCAAATGGGATGAAAAATTGCTGAATAGGATTTTGCTTTAAAAAAATTGGGAAAACAAAAAATCGCCTCTGGAAGTTGAAGAACACGAACCGCCCCAAGAACAGCAACAACCCTGTGCTGAGGCTGATCACCACTGACGGATTTAGCTCCGCCTTAACCACCAACCCTCTACGCGCCGTCGTGGTCCTTTTCTGAGTGAAGATAGGGTTTTCCTTGGTGGTGAGCGGTCTGATGTCGTGGAAGCTCGGGGCGGAGGGGCTTGAGGCTAGGGAATGGCGGCGGATCTGGGCAGTCGGCGAGAAGGTGGGAGAGGAAATCATCGACGAAGCTGCCATTATCGGTGAAATTGGATCGCGTTGGGTTTGGTGGACGGTGAAGGTGGGATTATGAGTGAAGTGGGAAGAGATATTATTAAATGCGGATAGGAAGATGCTTTGTGAGGATGAGATTGAAAAAATGGAGATTTTGGTGATAACGTGGCAGTGTTTTTTTTTTGAACCCAAATCAAGTTCCACATTCATAATTGAAAACATTCAAAATCAAAATTTCTCAACAACATATTTTAACAAAAAGAGTTGATTTCCACGATGACCCAATCAACCACCAATTTAACTCCTTGATGCTTGCTTTTCTTTTGCCTTCTGGATCTTCAACACCTTTTTTCAAAATCTTTTGCTCTTCAACCAAGAACGCCCGGATTATCCTTTCTCTCACAGCACCTCCCGATAATACACCTCCATAAGCCCAGTTAACTGTATGACGGTTCCTAGACAATCTAGACCTCTTGTATTCAGCATGTCTCAAGTGTGGAATCCCTTGGATCCTCTTCCTAGTTACAGGGCATTTTGGTCCGCTCGCTCTCTTCTTTGTAGTCTGATACACCAACTTGCCACCAGGGGTTTTGACGACCCTGTGTTGATTGGATTTAGTAGCGTAGCTGTGACGCTTACGGTATGTAAGCTGCTAAACCATTTTGCAGATCAAGAGCTATGCTCCTCCGACTTCGATCAGAGCAGTAACGTGGTAGTGTTTAATTGGTCTTCTCTCTCCAATTCATCATCCATGTCAGCACTAACAGTCAACAAAGCCCACTTAACAGTCAACATCCACTATATGAAGGAAGTGTGTGACTTTTGCTCCTATAATCTAACCACGGGTGTATTTTTGGTCCAAAAAAAACACATGGTGCTGGACGCTCCTGAGGGAAAAGCACGTGTGTATTTTTGCTCCTTAACCCTAAAGATATTGACTGATACTAAAAAAATACTGATGATGGCAGAAGAGAGAGAAAAACCTGAAAAAAATAGTTTTTCACAAAACCTAGATTTTGATGCAGAATAGCTTCTAGAAAAAATAGAGGTGTTTAGTAAGCTTATGACAACCTAGGTTTTGATGCTTGGAAAAAATAGGGGTGTATATGACAAACTTTTGCCAAAACCTAGGTTTTGAGCAGAATAGCTTCTGGATAATTTTGGGGTGTTTGACAAACTTTTATCAAAATCTAGGTTTTGAAGTTATCTAAACATTATCATTTTTATTCAAAAGTTATTCTCTAAAAATCATTTTTACCTCGTGAATCCCAAAAATTATTCTCCAAAAACCATTTTTAACTCGTAAATTGTGAAAATCATACTCCAAAAGCTACATCCAAACGGGTTATCCCATAGTATTAAAGTAACACTAACGCCACTTTGTGCACATGCTTCATTTCCTCATAAATCTAAAAAATTTTGTTGCTTTCACCATGTGATGCATCCCACCTACTTTTGGAAAGAGTCAACAATGGCAACTCACCATTACTGGTCATACATTTTTTTTTCCTGATTTTAATATGACTGTTGATTTTTTTCTTAAGATATATATTTAAAAAAAAAAAAACTTACAAGACCCAGAAAACAATGTCGATTTTCATTACCTCATTAATTCAACTTCAGCTTTGTTTCTAAGCTTCGAAAACAATAATCACATGAACAACAATAATAATTGTAACACCCCAAATTCCACACCATAAATTGTGTCAGATGACACTTGGTTTTAGAAAATTCGACAGAGTTTGAGGTGCTACATCAGAATACTGCGGAAACGGAGAGCAATGTGCTAACAATTTGGACAATGAGTAACTGAAATAAAATACCCCGACATATGATGATGCCAGGCGTATGCTGGTTAAATTGAAAATCCCGAAGGAATATTCATGTGATACAATATACAGAGCTTTGTATAATTACATCTCTCAAAAAGTAACTATACAAACTAGACCAAGCCCTAACTAGACTTGGGGCAATGTACCTAACCCTGTTAATCGACAGAATGTCCAGGTACGTGTCTATCATGGGAGTCTCACCGAGTTCACGGCGACTGATTGACTGACCCACATAGACTAGCCTTGCCTTCAGTACCAAACTGTTCGAAATAACTTTATTAGATCCATGCCTGATAATAGGCTCTGATAATCTTCTTCCGGCTCTTGTCTCGACCGGTGCATTATTATGGCATTGCCCCTTGGTTCCTCTCTATGGCTTCATCTACCGGTACCCTCTCTGATATTTCTGCTTGATCCTTTCCTGTACTATTAGTTAAGACTGAGGTCCAATGCCCATCGAACCTCAGGTAACGGTTAACCTCATGCTTATGTAGATAATATATATGAATGACAGTTTATTCATGGCATCACAGCAGTACATAATCACATATGTAAAACAATAACCACACATAGTCAACGCTCATGCATGTTATTCACTGTCTGCACTCTACTCCAGTGCCACGATGTACACTCGTGTCCTCAGCGCTAGGAAAACTTTGTCGGTATTACATAACCATAACCCATATATAGCTGGATGTATAATGAAACATCTAAGACAGAGTCTTAGTCTATGAATACAACTATCATATATAAACATACAACAAGCATAAGAGTTAAGGTTACAGTACGCGTCCGTACCTTTCACCGTGTAATGGCCAACTTGCCTGACTTTTTGATCCGACTCCGGCTTTTCCTGGATATCCTATATGTTATCGTCGGATTATTCCTTTTTCCCATAATATCACAACTAATATTCTATCTCTTAAAATAATATCAAAAAGGATATTTTCACCTTGTTTGACATTTCTACCCTTGGTAAATGTTTTATTACAATTTTGCCCTTACATTCTTTTCAAAAACAAAACACTGAATTTCTGGGCAGATTTTCCAACAACTTTGAAAAATCATAATTAATTCGACACAAATCGAAACGAGGATTCGTAAAATTCCTCGGAATCCTTAGGATGTCTAACTTTAAATAAAAATACTCAATTTCTCCCAGATTCCCTGAGTCATTCCCAGGTTTAAGGTTTCCAACCTCTGCCCAGAATTTTGTCTGGAAGTAGACTAACTTCAAGGATTTCTATCTCCTTATGTAGAACTCCAAATGATACACATTTTATATATTTGGAAATATCTATATGTCTACTTTAATCATGAATTTTATCAGAATTTTATAACCTCATATTCAACATAAAATACTGCCGTCTTTATCCCTGACTCCTGGAATTGCTAACCGATAAAATTTCGCCAGAGCTTCGCTACTTTGACTCTAATCTTCCAAAATTTTGCTATATCACTTCCTCCATCCATTTTTCGAAATAAAACCATATTTAACCATAAAAACATGATAACAACAATATATTGGAAGACTAAAGATCAAAACAACATTTAAGCTATATGAACTTAACTAAAACTTCAAGAACTACAAAAACTAAAACCTCAAAGCTTAAGAACTAGAAAAATTACCCTTGAAGATCAACTCCTTCATCCTCCTTGCTTCTCACTAGCTCTCACTGTAACATCCCGATTTTCAAAAGCAGTATAAATTTTTTTTTTTCATCAGAGTAGAGCATCGGAGCAAGAGTGTAACTGATATATATATTCAAAATGCCCACTGGCTAATTACAGAGACGGTACGATAACCGAGAGTTTTTAAAATAACAACAGAAGTGTCTCCCTGGCAGTCCCCATGCCGTGGCAACAAAAGACAGTCTGCAGCCAGATCTCTACGCTTGCTGCTTTCCTCTCTCCTCGGTCCTCGGTCCTCCTGACCCTGACGCTATGTTAAGAGCTGAGGTCCCATGCATACAGACCCCAGGTAACGGTTAACCTCATATTTACATATAAAGTACATGGATCACAGATAATCATAACATAAACAGCACATAACAGACGTACCAAACGGAGTGAATGTAGATGTACCACACGGAGTGCATAACAACACCTATAACATGTCAACATACCACCAACCACATATACGCATCCAATACTCATAATACATACACGCATACAATAAATATCAGAGTTAGGGTTACTAGTATACGAACGTACCTTCGTTGACGGTAAACGATACTTCTGGCGGAATACGGTACGACAGGAGGTCAGAATGTAATCAGGGATATCCTATCAAGAGAAAAACATATTTGTTAAGGATCTATCATTACGACGGACATTTTAGTCATAAATGACCATTTTACCCCTGACCCCCAATCGACGGAATTTCGCCAGCACTTCGTTACTTTGACTTTAATCTTCCAAAATTTCAACATAACTCCTACTCCAACATGATTTTCGAAATATATACCATATTCAACCTTAAAACATGATATCTAAACTAACTTGGAAGATTAAAGATCAAAACAACATTTCTACTATAACTACCGAATCGAAAACTAAAACTTAAGACTCGGTACCGAAAATTTACCTAGAGCTTCGCTGCTTCTTCCTCCGGACTTCTCCTTCTCTCTAAAACCAAAATGTGTAACACCAAAAATTCCATACTACAAATCGTGCCGGATGACACTTGGTTTTAGAAAATATGACAGGGTTTGAGGTGCTACTTCAGAGTACCGCGGAAACGGAGAGCAATGTACCAACAAATGGACAATGAGAGCTGATAAAAAATACCCCGACATATGATGATGCCAAGTGTATACTGGTATATTAAAAATTTCCCGAAGAAATATTCATGTGATACAATATACAGAGCTTTGTACAATTACATTTCACAAAACGTAACTATACAACCTAGACCAAGCCTTGACTAGACTTGGGGCAATGAACCTAATTCTGTTAACCGAACAGAATGGCTGTAAGTGTCTATCATGGGGCCTCACCGAGTTCACGACGACTGATTGGCTGACCCACATAGACTAGCCTTGCCTTCGGCACCAAACTATTCGAAATAACTTCATTAGACCCATGCCTGACAATAGGCTCTGATGATCTTCTTCCGGCTCTTGCCTTGACCGGTGCATTACTACGATTCTGCCCCTTGGTTCATATCTATGGCTCCATCTACTGGTGCCTTCTCTGTTCCTGGTCCTTACCTGTACTATCTGAAGCTTGGAATATTACCAAGAGGGGGGGTGAATTGGTGTTATAGAATTTTCGTGTGATTTAAAAATAGAATAAGCAAGGGAAGAAGATGGAGATGAACACACGGCAATTTATACTGGTTCGGTCCTAATCCTTGACCTACGTCCAGTCCCCGGACACACTCCGGTATTTCACTAATTTGCAATCAAATAATTACACACTCAGTAACTCTCGGAGCAATTCTCACTCTTTTGAATTACACTCCCCTTACAAGTTGCAATCAATGACCCAGTCTCAAAGTCCCAATACTTTGAGTTCCTTACAAGAAATGATAATAGATGAATGACTCTCTCTAAGAGCAGATAAACGTAAACACCGAAGAACAATATATGACACGGACTCGCTTGGAAGTATTCGAAAGTATTTGGCGAAAGTATTCGAAAGTATTCAGCAGAAGGATTCAGAAAAAAAGAATTCCTTCCATTCTAGCAACCAAATCAGAGTTTAATTGTTTGAGGATTTCTAGGAATGATGATCATAATGTAGACATGATTTCATTTTGCTGCACATCAATTCTACGCGTCTGTTCTTCAGCAATTCGAATTTCCATTCCGTTTCGCAACTGCATTTCGAAGACGCGTTAATCTCATTGCCCAATTCGTTGCCTCATTATTCTGCACTTGAATGTTAGTAAATGCAATTCTATATGGTCAATGGTTAAGAATCAAATCATTAAGGATCATATTAAATTGAATTAAATAAAAGAATCGTCGTCTTTGCTCTCGTCAGTGCGTACTGCATTTCTGCGTCAATACTCGAGTATGTGCATTATCATACTCGGGTATAACTTATCCTGCGTGAGTGTCCACTTTCGAAGATCATAACTTCCTGGTATGAACTCCGATTTGATTGGTTAAAGTCTTTTTGGAAAGCCCTTGGAGTCTACTTTCAAATGGCACCGGTTTCATCTTCATTGGACTTCTAGTTTGTGAGATATACTCAAAACATTGAGGCTTGGTCAGCAGTATGACGGTGATGTAACTGTCATATTCAACAATTCATAGCTCTCTCATATGACCTTCGTTGGACTTGAATCTTGTGCGACTAGGACCGCGTGGAAGTCTAGTTTCCAAAAAAATTGGTTTCACCTCAATCCGATCTTTGGTTTGGGAGATATTGTCAAATTACCAGAGGTCGCCCGAAACTGAACGTTGAACAGAGCTGATCAGAGTCATACTCGAGTATTGTTGATCCATACTCGGGTATTGTCGGGATTTAAGCACGTAAGCAGTTGTTTATGCACCATACTCGAGTAGCCAAGTACCATACTCGAGTATTGAAGTGTCATACTGAATAATTGAAGCATGATACTTGAGAATGGATGTTGGATACTCGGGTATTGACGGAAGTTCAAGGCAATTCATCCCGAAGCTCATTTTTAATCATTTTAAGTCCGAATTGAGTCGCTCCAACTTCCATATCACCGTGGAGTCTTCTAGTATTAATCTAGGAACATGAATAATGATATTCTCATTATATTCAGCAAGTTCTTCATTCTTCCAAATCTCATTTTGATTAATCTCCATCATTAAACTTCACATCATTAATCTCTTCACATGGAGCAAGTTCTTCTTTCTTGATTAATCTCTATAATTAATCATGGACTAATCTACATCAAATATATTGTAGTTAGTCAATGTAGCATATAAGTATAATATACAATCTTTTTGCTCTTAATGGCATCTATATAAAACATCATCAAAACTAATCAGAACCAACACTATCATTCAAGACTGAGGTCCAATGCACATTGGACCTCAGGTAACGGTTAACATTGTGCTCAAATAATACAGTATACAGACAACAGATATTCAAGACAATACAACAACATCTCATCAGATAATTGTGACACAGACAGAACATAAGCACAAAGCAATATGTAAAGTCCTACACAACAACAGTCTGCACATAAACCAGTGCCACGATGTACGGTCGTGTCCTCAGCGCTAGGAAAACATAACGGTATTATCAAAACTATAACCCGTATAAACTGTCTGTATATCAATCTCTGAACGTATCTATCACATATATGTACTTAAGCAGCACAGGATTAGTGTTACAGTACGCGAACGTACCTTCGTTGACGAGCGTAGGTACTTCTGGCGGAAAATCGTACTTTTGACGGAAAACAGCGAAACGTCCTGACAGCGGCACGTCGGACAGCGTAACGACAGAAAATCAAGATTACTGAAATCCTATAACATTATTATCACATTACTCCCCGTTTGAAAAATATTGATACTATTTACTATTCACGTATATGGTACTATTCACGTATACGGTACTATCCACGTATACGACACTATTCACGTATACGGTACTATTCACATATACGTTACTATTCACATATACGTTACTATTCACGTATACGTTACTATCCACTATAAAATTTCACCAGAGCTTCGCTGCTTTGACTCTAATCTTCCAAAATTTTGCCATATCTCCATCATATTTTGGAAATAAATACCATATTTAACCATAAAACATGATATCAACAATATATTGGAAGATTAAAGATCAAAACAGCATCTAAGCTATGAACTGAACTAGAACTCTAAGAACTACAAAAGCTAAGGACCGAAGAACTTACCCAGGGCTTCGCTACAACTTTTCTCCAGAGCTCCTCTCTCTAACTTCTCTCTAAGATTGCTCTTTGCAATGGTGTGAATTTTCAAAAGGAAGGATGGTCTATTTATAGTAAAAGAGGAATGGGTTCTTAACTGTAATTTACACCTCTGGGTCATTCTACGTAATTTACCCCGTGCCAAATTTTCAAACGTCCGTGAAGGGCTGTCGGAATTGTTGAAAATATTGTCCGTGGGTCCCGCACCTTTAAATATTATATTATTAAAATAATATTAAATTACTATTCATGTGGGTCCCACGTGACATTTTTTCAAAACTCACGGACGAAACTGTCGGCAGAATGATTAATTTTGACGTGGGTCCCGCATGAATAGTGAATACGTATTCTTAAATAGTAAATACGTATTTGTGAATAGTAAACACTATTCATGACCCATAAAATACCGATTCCAAAAATTCCTAAAATTAGAGACAACATGCTTTCCTATTTTTAACAAATATTTAATTGCCTCTTAGGATTTATTATAATAATCTCAGGGTATTTTATGACCCATAGATGTGTTTAATGATTTTTGGCCCTTTAGAAATTACCTTAGGAAAATAAGATAAACACCTCTCAAGGTTTGAGACCACATATTCACCTATTTCCAATAGGTATCATTTTTCTTATGAACAGTAAATACGTATTTTTAAATAGTAAATACGTATTTTTTGAATAGTAAACACTATTCATTACTTATGAAAACTTGATTCTAAAACTGTCTTTCCCAAAAATAGGGCCTAGTAGTCCTCCAAAAATAGGCTAATTTTCAAGTCTTTAGATTGGAAATTTGGGATATTACAATATGCTCTCTTGAATTGTGAGAAAAGAAGTGAATGTAAAGGGCTATTTATAGGCAAGAAGTGTAAGGGCAAAATGGTCTTTTTCCAACTTTCTACTTCAATTTTGGACCACACATTCTAGGGTTTCTAGAAGCTTCATTCTTGGCCACACAATCTACCTCCTTACATCATCATTCAACCAAGTGACATCATCAAGGTGATGTCACCCCCTTGCTCTAGAAGTTTTCTACTGATAAAGTCCCGGTTCAGTGTCCTAATCACGTAATCTTGAAGAATCTCAGAAATCCGGCAACATAGTCTTGAAGGTCTATTCTTCCTCTTTGGAAATATCTTGGTTAACTAAATTTTTGATCCCATTCAGGACATTCCGTTGCCTACCGAATATTTTCGGTTAAACGTCTTCGGTTACGGAAATCGCTTCGGGTAATGTCCAACTCGGGACAAAATTACACTGATTCATAATATGTCCAGATGTTAGGCAACTAGTTCAAGGATTTTGAGTTAGGATTTATTTTCCATTGGTTCTCATTTCCTCAACTGCTCCTTTATCTTTTTCGTCTTATTCCCTATTCATTCCGCCGGTTACGGAAATGACCTCGGAGACAGCCCACTCTGAGATAAAATTACACTCGTTTATAATATGTCCTGACCTTAGAAACCTTTTTCATGGTTTTCTAGATAGGATTTAATTTCTATCGGTGGTCATTTATCCTATTTGCTTTTTACACAAAATATCACAATTTTATATTAATATTCAATTGCAACTTGCATAGAAATATCATGATATTATTTTGTTGCAAATCTTATCCCTTTAGCTTCAAAATTTCGGCCAGCACTTCATATATATATATATATTTTATTTTATTTTCTAATTAATTAATATTATATATACTTTAATTATATTATATAATTCACAAAATTTTCCTATTGGCCGGTCCATACATGGATTTAGACTTAAAATTACTAGAATAAATTCTAGGCCTTTGATTTTACTTTTCAAGATTCCATCTTAACCCTTAGTAATTATTTAATTTATCCCATTTGATTAACAAATCTAATTAGTGACCTAATCATGAGATTAGCAATCTTTTAGGATTAGGGATTTTCATACCCTTAATCTCATTTATTTCTCTTAATCTTTTCCCAATAATTAGAAAATATATTTTATGCTAATTTTATCCATTAATATTTAATTAAAGGGTTTCTCATAATTTACCTTGGATATTCCCTTGTTTGAGCTTAAATAATTAGCCAATAATTATTTAATTAATCCCTTACTAATTATTGATAATTTTCTTATTTAGGATTAATTATTTTCTCACAACTATTGGACTTACATTGGTATTTTATGCCTCACATAAAATATTAAAAATCATGGGGTCAATTATGGCTCCACAATACTTTTTGATTTTTGCCTCATTATTTTCCAAGGGAAATAATCCCAAAAATTCCCTAAATTAGAGACAACATACTCTCTAATTTTTAACAAAAAATTTATTACCATTTTAGATTTATCATAATATTTTTAGGGTATTTTATGGCCCACAAATTCACTTAGGGATTTTGACCCTTTATTTCCTCTAATTTCATTAGAAATTTCCCTAGAAAATAGAATAAATATTCTACAAGGTTTTGACACCACATATTCACTTATTTCCAATAAGTTTTATTTATTAAAATATAATATTCCAGATAAATAATTATCCGGGTATTACACTCACTTCTCTCTACTCTTTGGAATGGCTTTTGGTGTGAAGAATGAAGAGAACCCAAGGTGCCTATTTATAGCAAAGATCCTAGGACCCAAATGGAAATACAATTTCCCCAACTCTCACCTTAACCATTGGATGGAAAAATCACTTTTTGAAACTTAATCTTCACCTCTCAACCTTGGTCGACAAACCTCTTCACTTTAACCATTAAATATGCTTTTTCAATTGCCAAAAGCTTTGATTATTTAATAATATATTTCATTCCAAACTCCTTCAACTTGGGATGTCGACATGCTCCCTTTTATTAACCATTAAATGTGTTTTTTGAATGAGCAAAATATTCCATGGTTGAAGCTTCCAATTGGTTAGTTATTTTTGTTGACTTTTCAACACTACTTTATGCTTTATTCATCTCTTCTTTTTCTTCCTTATAGCTGCGCATTTTTATGCACTTTGGGGCTGATTAAGAAGCTCAATTTATTTCCTTAATCAAGTGTTTAATTTCCTTTTAATCACCTTTGTCATTGTTGGATTTGTTTATTAGCTAATCATGGCAATTAAATATTATTTATACAAGTATTATTTCTTTCCCTTTGGCCTAATTATTTTTAAATATAATCAGCCCTATTTTATGCCTCTAATTTGTCTCAAATTAATTAGAAGAATTATGCAATTCATCTTAATTAATTGCAAACTAATTTGCCCATTATTTGCTAATTGACACTTAATTTGATTAAGTGTTTTATAATTCTTCCATGGCTCATTTCTCTTAAAATAGCCACTATTTTATGTGACTCTAAGTCACTTATGTTAACCAATTTAATATGGTAACATATTCCTAAATTACAGGATTTTCGGTAAGTCGAAAATCGGGTATTAAAATAATCTTATTACCACCTTTGAATAAGTATTAGAAATCTTCTTAGATATCGTCTTCTGGATACGTATCCCGGTCCCTGTCAAAAAATCGTCTTCTGGATACATACGTATCCCTTGTCCCTGTCAACATATATCACATCCTTTATCTTTCATTCTCATGGACAAGGATGTGTAGAAAATTTCAAACCCACTATGACTTTATAATTTTTAAATTTCTTTTTAACAAATTACTTTAGTGCTTAATCAACATTGTTTATTTGTTACCCTTAAACAACTAGAATAGTCACTTAAAAATAGTATATCTAAATAAATGGTTTTTTTCTCAGAATAAATAAATTGTATTCGAACTATTTAATAAAAACAATTGGATAATTGAGGAAGCATATATATTCTATGGACATCAAATGGGAGACAACTTGTTTAATAGTTAGGTGGCTACTTTACCTCAATTTTCTCTTTGATCAAAAGTTTTGTTTGACAGTGGGGAAAACATACGTTAAATAAACTAAATTTACAATAGAGTAGTATATAAATAAAGATTATAAATTTAATGTATTAATATTAATTAAGTATAAATGAATTCATCTATGCAATACTCCCTCCAGTCCTAATTATAGGAGCAAATTTTAGAGTTGGTTTTGGTCCTAATTATAAGAGCAAGTTTTAACTTTTGTTAATTTTTTCTTATAATAACCCTATTTATACTTTTTCAATAATAATTAAAGACAATAATAATTTAATAATACACCTATATATTTTGAAGTAAACTTTGCAAACTGTTTTTTCCCCAATCGACATGGCCAATAAAATTAACAAACTTGAAGAGCGAAAATAATGAAGGATCAAACAATTTTTTTATTTTTTTATTTTAAAAAAGACGGTTCCTATCGTTCCACCGTGATTGTGATATATTAAAAAAAAATAAAAAATTCTCAGCTTATTATAAAATTAGATAAATCCTAATCAAGAATTGTCATCTTCTTAGATCTATACGTACGGCTTGAATTTGTTCAACAAGTGTTTCCTTAATGTCATTTTAAATTTTGGGTAAGTGTATTTTAGGAAAATACACATAATTAACTAATTTAACTTCCTTCCTTAATCCCTCAAAATTCTGGTAATTTGCTCCTATAATTAAGACCGGAGGGAGTATATAATAAGTCTAAATAATATGGTGTGATAGGTAATTACTAATTAGTACTATAGATCAAAGTTTTAATCTCAAATTGACTTTGAGTTACAGGATTTTTTACTCCTAAAGTATTGACAGATGAATAACTGGCGCGCCAAATTTAATAGTGTTGAGGAATTGATATTTTTCTATCCAAACATGTCACATCATATTTAGGATTTTATATGTCAAGATAACTATGTCTGCAACCATCAGTTTAAAAAAGTTTATCTGTACCAGGACTGTCATACGTTATGGAAGCATATTCTCTCCTCATTTTTTTTCCTTATTATATTTTATCAATTTATTTGAGCCGTTAATTAAGAAGATGAAAGAAAAGTCATAGTAATCTTATGACTTTTCAAGTTGATTTGATGAACACGATTTAGAGATTATAAGGGATGATAAGAAAAAAAAAAAAAGATGAGAGAAACTCAACTCCACAGGTTATATCTATCTCTGGCTCTACTACAAACAATAGAAATCGTAATATATATATATGACGGTTATCAACTGTCATACATGATGGTTCCAAACCGTCAAATATGCAGGTGCTATAAAAGCTCGGCGTAGATACATTATGATTTGGACCTATTATTTATTTTAGACCTATTATAACGATTATAATATAACACCCGTTATGTATTGATGATTGGTGAGCCTTGATATGCCCATTGCTGTGATTGATGAGGGCCTTTTTGTCTTTAGCCTTGGGGTCCACAATCAAAAATAAACAAAGGATTGCGTATAGGCAAACCTAGGATCGTTCTCTCTCTCAAGGAGTCTTTTATTGAATCTTAAGTAATCTAAATGTCATGCAAATGCAATAAAACAAGGGAAAAATAGGTTTTGACTTTTTCAATTAACAAATTAAAATAGGAATGCAATATAATTAAATGTTAAACTATTATTTTAAGTATTTTCTTTATAAAATGGTGAATGGAATGGATGAAGTGAAAATATGAATAATAAACGTTCTTAGTAATGAAGAAATAACTATTATTGCTCATAGAAGATTATAGGAGTTAAAATTCATCAAGTCTTAAGAAAAACCTCAAGATAACACTTGAGTCCAATATTCTCAATTAATAGTAGCTCCTACAAACATAGCTAACTACTACCTCTTGAGAAATTGTTAAAAACCACTTGATTTGTAATTAAAATTGGAATAATGCAATATGAGTCTTCTTGAAATTGAGTACATAACAGTCCCTCAAAGGGCACAAATCAACCACATTAACTAGACAATAACACGCTAATTAATATAATCTCATTACAACCACAAGAAATTAAAACACATATTTTTCACACTGTAAAATCCAATCTCAACTACAATTATCAAACTAACAGAGACAATAAACATTAATCTTAGTTCCAGAATTTATACACAATAATTCCTAAAACTAGGCAACCTAAATATATAAATCTACACTAATAGAATGATAGAACAACTCCCCTATGAAGTCCATTGAGCTCAAACATTAATCCTCATCACCAAGAATTAAGGGAATCAGCCAACCAAAGCAATCAGAACACTCGCCGGAATCTGGAAAGAGACGCCGGAATCTGGAAAAGAGACGCCGGAAAACTCAAAATCGCCGGAAAATTCAAGAGAAGCCCGATGAAGGTCTGGAGGTCGACGGCGATGGTTCAATCACGATGAAGGAAGGATGTGGTTGCTGGGGTGAACAGGGGAGATGATTTCCGGCGGTGATGATGGTGAGGGAAGGTGGTCGCTCGCCGGTGACAGAAGGAGGATGAAGAAGTCGCCGGCGAGGGGTGAAGGATCGTGCTGGAAGATCGAAGACGGCAAGACGAAGAAGAAGAAGGTCGATTGTGTGAGGAAGAAGAAGGTCCGGTCTCTGGTTCGTTCGCGGCTGGTTCTGAATCGCGCCTCCCTTTTTCTTCCTCGGGTCTGCTCCTGATTTCAATTTAATCTCCAATTCCTCCCAGCTGCCCTAATTAATGCCAAAACGCAAAGTTTTGCTGCAGGGACCTAAGTGCAACTTTCGAAAGTATTTCCAGGAGGGACTAAACTGAAAAGTTTATAACTTGAACTCAAACTTCCATTTTCAAATTTGATCCAATTTCTTCAAACACCTACAATTTAAACCAATCAAGCCAACATCAAATCTTCCCAAAAAATATTAAATAAGGGTAATTACAATAATTATGACAATTTTACCATTTTTAACATATTTTTCATGTAATCACTCATTAATCCAAATTAATCATAAATAATAGATTTTTAGCCCAATTAACACTATGAAATCACAAATTAATCATGAAATAACACATCAAAATATGGTTCGATCAGTGATAGCCTCATACATAACATTTCTACTTTAATAAATTTTATATATGGTTGACATAAATGATGGTTGTTAGATAATAACCATGATTTATGGTGTAATACATAATGTTTTTGCTTTAACAACCGTTATATAGTTGACATATATCGGTTGTTAGACAACAATCATGATTTATCATAGCTAAATTTTTTTAAGAAAAAATTGGGGGGGGGGGTTATGCTTTGATATCCCCCTACATATATATTTGTACAAAATAAATCACAATATATATTTAAATTCATTCATATACAGAACAATACAACAAATTAAAATATATTTACAGTCATTCATATACTTGTATACACTATTAAAATCAAAACTTCAAAACAAACAAATCATTAGTACCTAGAAATTTATAGTAATTCTATATGTATTTACTATTCCAATGATGTTGCACAGATGTTGCCAACTTTTTAGCAACTTCTTCCATTTTTGAGTTGCTAAACATCGTGCAGGAGGCATCAAAATACTGTGCGGAAAAAGGGAACAAAATGAAAGTTAGATATTGTAATATATAACTAACCGAATGTATATATGAACGACTTGAGCATATAATATACTTTTGTTGTATTAATATTTTCATGACCGTGGGTGATAATGTCTTTCATGTACTGCATCACGTAGTACCCACAATTGTTGCTCTTCTCTAGTTTCTTTGGGCAATATAAAGAAATGAGAAGAAAAATTTGTTAGTCTATATATATATACATATACATATACATATATATATATATCTATGTACATACATACATACATACATACATACATACATACATACATACATACATACATACATACATACATATATACATACATACATACATACATACATACATACATACATACATACATACATACATATATATATATATATATATATATATATATATATATATATATGTGCTTCATCAATTTATTAACATTATAGTCATTGGTCAATAATATATATGTTGGAAATTATGCCTTAAGGGCAAGTCATTGTACTTATCAACGATCCCCATATGAATTGGGTAGTCGCAATGTCTTGCTAGAGGCCGCTTGCGACTTGTGGGCTGGTACAGTATTGTCTCGCTGCTAATCTCATGTGGGCCTGCAGGGTCGCACACAAGAATGGCCCAACACGAGCAAGAGTGTCCAGATTCATTGAATCTTAAATGTGTTTAAGATTTAATGAATACTTATTTAATCTAGGATGTGTGTGTGTGTGTCTATATATATATACATACATATATAAATATATTATTCGAAAATAATAATGATATTATTTATTGATAATAATATTATTATATATAGTATTTAATTTATTTGATAAATTAAATAACTATAATAAATTAAATAACTATAGTATCACCATTGGGTATGGTGAACAATATGGCTCTAGAATTTACAAGTGTTGTATTTTTCCAAATATGGCCTGCGAGCCATGCCTATCTCTAAACACTCTCTATGTAAAATTCTCATCTCATCCAACTCCCCTCGTATGTTGAAACGAGGTTTGAAGTATTTTTCTTTAATTTTATCTAGAGAAGTCCTCTCATTGGCTTGAGAGGATTCTAGGTTAGGTGAGCCATGTTGTGTCACAGTCCTTAAATTATGTTTTGGTTTTGATCCTTGCATGATTTAATTTAGACATTATATGATACAATAGAGATTGCACTCATATAATTGATGGTATTAATTAGATTAAATTAAATAATACCCTCTAAATAAAATCTTAAGCCATAATGCCGTCAATTAATAAATGCTTGTCAAAACCTAGATCACCCATTTGTATGTTCCACCAAAGTGGATGCATCTGAGTTATCTTGGTGAGACGAGAGTGAGTAATGGTGATACTCAATATTCATTAATTGTCTTGACTTAATTGAGATCATCAAAATGGTTTTGGATCTCAAGGCATTAGATGGGATTAAACGTGCCGACCATATGATGATCGAATCCCATAAACATCTAAGAATTACATGTGATGTAATTGGTAAATGTATGCCTACCTAAATAACTTAAATTTAAGCGTCCTGCCAAAGCGGACTTAATTTTAAGCCAAATATGGGTCTTAGCCCACTAATTATAATGAGGGTTGTTAATTTAGTGGGAGGTTACTACTTAAACTTTGCATATCTTTAGTTGTAGAATCATGTAGTCTAGTAATACTTCAACACCATCAATGTGATCAGTCCTTAAGAAGGACGAACTTGATGAGACAAGCTTTCTTGACATGTTTGGGAACTTAAGCGTTGATCCTAAACACGAAAGAAAATAATATCTCATCAATCAACCCATTCCCGATGAGACTGCAGCTGCTGATCCAAGAGCTCTGACTAATGCTTATACGAAGCATAAGGATGACTCTGTGGATACAGGATGCCTGATGCTTGCCACTATGCTTCTAGACCTCAATAGAGATCTAGAACATGTGGAGGCCTCTGGAATGAAGTGCAAAATCAACTTGGCAAAACAATTAAGACACTTCGATCTGATCGGGGTGGTGAACATTTGAGCCAAGAGTTCATTGATCATCTTAGGAGTTGTGGGATTGTCTCGCAACTTACTCCTCCAGGAACACCTCAATGGAATGGTGTTTCTGAGCGGAGGAATCGAACTCTATTAGATATGGTTCGATCTATGATGAGTCAAACAGATCTTCCACCTTCCTTTTGGGGCTATGCCCTAGAAACAACATGCGCCACACTAAATCGTGTTCACAAAGGCGCTTGAAAAGACACCATATGAGATATGGACTGGGAAGAAACCCAGTTTGTCATTTCTTAAAATTTGGGGATGTGAGGTTTATGTCAAACATCAAGCCTCTGATAAATTATCATCCAGATCCTCAAAATGCCTTTTTGTGGGGTATCCTAAGGAAATTAAAGGATACTTTGTCTACAATCCCACCGATCACAAAATGTTTGTTATTCGGAATGGTGTCTTTTGGAAAAAGAGTTTATCTCTAAAAGAACCAAATGGGAGTAAGGTGAACCTCGAAGAAGTTCAAGAGTCACAAGACAATGTAGAACCACGATGGAAACCGGAGAAGACTCACAACAAGTTGTTGAGCCTACTCATGTAACACAAGACCCACGAAGGTCTGATAGAACACGGCTACAGCCTCGAGAGATATGGATTTCGATTCTGGAAGCCGTGATGTTTTGCTCATTGAGCACAATGAGCCAACTACCTATCGTGAGGCCATGGTGGGACCCAACTCTGAAAGATGGCTTAGTGCCATGAAGTCTGAAATGCAATCCATGTACGACAATGAGGTATGGGCCTTAGTCGATGCACTTGAAGGTGTAAAAGCCGTTGGGTGCAAGTGGGTTTTCAAAGAGAAAACTTACATGGAAGGCAAAGTAAATATCTTCAAGGCACTACTGGTTGCAAAAGGATTCACTCAAACTCATGGTGTGGACTATGATGAAACCTTTTCCCCAGTTACAATGGCCAAATCAATCAGAATCCTTCTTGTCATTGCATCATATTATGACTATGAAATATGGAAGATGGACGTCAAAACAGCCTTCCTTAATGGAAAGCTCCTTGAGGATGTGTACATGACACAACCTGAGGGTTTTGTGCGCCCGCAGGACTCGTAAAGTTTGCAAGCTTCAAAGGTCCATTTATGGATTGTAGCAAGCATCTCGAGTCGGAATCATCGTTTTGATGAAGTAGTCAAAGAGTTTGGATTCATTCAAAACATAGATGAACCTTGTGTTTGCAAGAAGGTTAGTGGGAGCACAATTGTATTTCTAGTGCTTTATGTTGATGACATCCTACTCATTGGGAATGACATTCCTACCTTGCAGAGTGTCAAGTCTTGGTTAGGAAAGTCTTTCTCAATGAAAGATTTAGGCGAAGCCACTTACATCCTTGGGATTAGAATCTATAGAGATAGATCTAAAAGGGCCGATAAGCCTAAGTCGAGCACATACATAGACAAGATACTGCATAGATTCAGTATGCAGGATTCAAAACGGGGTAATATGCCCATGTCTCATGGCATCCATCTCGGTAAGAATCTGTGTTCTAGTACATAGGATCAAAGAGACCGCATGAGTAAGATTCCATATGCCTCTGCCATTGGATCTATCATGTATGCCATGTTATGTACTCAACCAGATGTGTCATTTGCCTTGAGTATGACCAGCAGATATCAACAAGATCCCGGTGAGGGTCACTGGACTTTTGGATTAGTAAGTTCATTAATGAACTAGGGTGGTTCCTACCATCTCAAATTCAATAGACTTGTTCTCGTGACAATAGCGGCGCTATTCCACGTACCAAGGAGCCTAGGTCACATCAAAGGACCAACCATATACTCAAGCGATTTCATCTTATCGAGAAATCAATGATAGAGGTGATACAAAAAAATTATTATGCAAAGTACCAGAGAAAACAAGTTATTATACTTTAGACGATTAAAGTATTCTCTTTTGTTATCATTTTGCTTGCATGTTTACATTGATAATCGTATCCTGGATATATCTAATAGATTATCCTAAATGTCCTGGTCGGTCCTCACGCGGAGCGAAGATGAGATAAGACCAGTGTGACTTTGATGAGGTATGGAGATACGAATCAAAGTCATAGGCACTTGTAAGAGTACAAGGTGCTGGACCGACCCACTATGAGAAAGCTGCATGGAATAAGTCATAAGCTTTTCTCATGTATAACCGCGTTGCAGCGCCCTTTGACCTAGGATCATCATGGATTCCTACATGATGAGTCGCTAGTCTTTGACCTAGTCAAAAGTCACCTTTGACCGGGTGATGATAAAGGCTTGATCGGATCAAGGTTTTCATGCAGAGGAATGTGAATGGTCAAGATGGAATTTTTCCTCACATTTGTAGAGAGATAATACCGGGCCCTCATGAGTGAGTCCGAGAAATGTATGGCCATACTACTATGGAAAGGAGTTTCCATCTCAATTGTTAGACTACTCAAGAATCGAGAAAGGAATGGTCAAGAACAGGAAGTTGACATTTTCCATGCCTCATCCTTGACCAAATTATGGCGTGACAAAAGGGACGTGACATGGTTGTACGATAGGTTATATCGCATAAACAATGACGTTGATCCTCTTACTAAGCCGCTTGCACAAGTAAAACATAAGCATCATGTTAGGGCAATGGGAATTAAGGTACACTACAAAAAAAAACCATCTTTTTGTCGCGGTTTATTAGTCGCGGTCCAAAATAACCGTTACTAAATTCCATTTTGTAGAGGTTTTGTCCCTAAACCGTCACTAAATAGTAACGGAAGCCATGACGACATGAATTCGACTATATTTGTAGCGGTTGACTCGAAAAAAACCGCAACAAATTTGGCGCCACCTTGGCGCGCAATGGCGGGAATGTTTGTGGCGGTCAATTTGTAGCGGTTATTTGAGTCTAACCGCTACCAAGTTGGCGCCAAGGTTCGCGCCAACTTTGTTGCGGTGATTGTGTAGCGGTTTCTTCACCATAACCGCTACAAATAAACGAAAAGACACAATTTTGTCGCGCCACCAGAAGAGCGACGTCAACCGCGGCACAAGTTACATTTTTGTAGCGGTTCCATAGTTAACCGCTACAAATTTCACATTATTAATAAAATATAGGACCGTACATCGCTTATAAAAATTAAAGAAATTACTAAATCTCGCTTGTAATCGAATGAACTATCTCGCTTGGTCGTCGAAGAAATGACATATCGCCAGCCTCTGATCTCCTATCTCGGGTGATAAGAGCTGCAGATATTTGCCTCTTTCTTCCTTGCGAGGAAATTCGCTCAAAGTGACAAGCGAAGGTTTACTCATTTCTTTGGCGTTTAGACTTCTACTCTTCTGAGAACAGTCCAACATGCGACCGGAGATTGGGTTCCATTATAGCCACCTTTGTCTCACGAAAATATCTCTGATGAAAATGACTCAGCAAGTTTTTCGTGGGAGATCGGCGGCTATACTGAATCCGAATCCCCACGGACATGTTGGATTATTTTCGGTTACGTCATTATGTATAATTTATTAGTGTGGACACTTTTAGAAAAATTAAAGAAAAAAATAAAATGAATTGAAGGTTTGGTTTTAAATATTTGTAACAAACTAATTAGTTTGATTCTTAAAGTTTATGAATCAAACTAATCGCTTGGAAATTTTTTTGCAAAAACTCATTTTGTAGCGGTTAATAAGAATAACCGCGACAATATGTGGACAAATTGTAGCGGTTACAACGTAACCGCTACGTAATCAAGGGTCTTCTTTTTGTAGCGGTTTTTGTAGCGGTTACATCATAACCGCTACATGATATCAACGGTCGCCTATTTTGTAGCGGTTCTTGTGGCGGTTATTTTACAACCGTTACAATTATGTAAACATTGTAGCGGTTCCCTTGTATAACCGCTACAAAATCGTACGACTTTATAAGCCGTGACACACCATTTTCAAAGTCACTTCCAACGGTTTGAGTTTTCACCGTTTCTACCTTTACCCAATGGTTTGAGTTTTCACCGTTTCTACCTTTACCCAACGGTTTGAGTTTTCACCGTTCTTACTGTTAAACTTACACCTTTCAACATTATGGATTCTGGACGAGGTAAGGGAAAGGGAAAAGTAACTGGCCCACCGAGAAGGGGTTTAAGGGGCGGTAGTAGTAGAGGGGACCAGACGAGAGGGCGTGTGACCCGACATATACCTCCACCCTCTCTGGGGCCGGGCGAGTTTGCCTCGCTCTTCGCCGATGAAGAAATTCCAAACACGGGTACCGTAGGGGGAGATCGAGAAGCAAGTTTGTCGTTCGACGATTTAGACGACGAGAATGAGGACATCCATCTTAATATTCCCATAGCAGATGTAGAGCAGTTTTCAAGGATTGGAAGAAAGTGACGAAGGAGACAAAGAACAAGGCGTTTGCGATGTTCTGCAGTAATCAATATTGTTTAATTAAATTGTACATGTTAATAGTTATAAGTTTTAGTTTATTTCTTTCCTTATTTGTTTCTTAATTCATTAATAATTAATAATGAAATTATGATATAGAAAAAGTTTAAACTGCGCGAACAACACAAGAGGTACGTTATGATGAAAGCGGGGGAAGGGTGGAAGAGCGGAGGAACCGTCTCTACAATATTATGAATGGAGACGGCACTATTCCTCTCAGCAGCTGATCGAGAGAGTCCCTGCACGGCGTGGATCCGGATCAGTGGGCGGCTTTCGTCCAATATAGGAGGGGTGCCGACGGGTGTGTACATTTTATTAAATCAATTAATTGTTTCACTTAATTGATAATTTAAATTGAGTTTAGGGTTTAAATTTAAATTTTGTTTCCTCCTCCTTGCGTGCTTTGTCGCAAAGGAACACAAGAAGCCGCGCACGCAGAGAGTCCATCACACCGCAGGGACCAAGACGTTTGCAAAGTGACATACGAGGAGATGGTATGTTATTATTTAACATGATCATTGTTTTGTTTTTGAAATAACAAAGTTTATATTGTTTTAATTCTTTCAAAGAACGTAAGGCTCGTGAGGAGAACACACACACGGACTATGGGAAGTTGTGGACACGCACCCATAGACACGCGAGATGGGACGCCGACCTCTCGAGGCAGCGAGAGGAGATAATAGTAAGTTAAAAACATTATTTATATAATGAATGTTGTATATTTAAATTGATCGTCCGTTATTTTATTAATGGTTCATGAACTCTTGTTGGTCGCCCGGATTGAGAATACCGAGGCGAGCTACGAGCGTCGCAGACTCGAGTCACAGGGTCCGTGAATCCTACGGCCCCATTGAAAGCCGCTGCTGGGCCCGCCGAGCATCCCGGCCGCGTTAGGGGTTTTGGCCTTGGCGCCGTGCCTAGCATGGTGTACCCGAGACAGGGCTCCTCCTCCGCTCCCGGACCCTCCGGCTCGAGAAGGCCACCGGCGGAGATTTCGAGGCGATCATTGCCGAGAAGGTTGCCGAGCAGGTTGCCGCAATTGAGGCTGCACAGAGGGCCGACGAGGAGGCCAGGAATAGGCGCAGTCAGGAGAGCATCGACCGTTGGTGGGACCGTCATAGCTCGAATCGGACTTGTTTGTGGCGTGGCCGAACAAGCCGTGTCCCGACGCACGCCTTCCAGCCTCCCGAGCCTCCCCCTCCGTTCCTCTTTGATGATTCCAAAGACACGTGCCGCCGATGACGACGAGGCCGTCAACTCGGTCGTGGACCACCCCCTCCCGAGACAGACCCCCGAGACAAACCCCATCGAGAGGACTTGATGATCATGCTCCCGAAATGTAGACCTTCTTTTTTTCTCTTTTCATGTCCAAACAGAGTTGATTGAGATAACTATATTTCATTATATTGTTTTCTTGTTGATCACGTTTCTTTTCTTGTTGATGGGCTTTTTTTTCCATTGCTTTTTAAAAAAGTGCTTTAATTATAAGTTAAGCACTTCTAATGTTTGGATATACCATTTAACTCATGATTGACTAATCAGTAATATATTAACTCAATTAATCAAATGATTAGTTGAGACACATATGATTAATTAAGCAAAAGCAAATTTTGGCGTCAAAGCTTTGTGCTTTTTTACTAATTTTGTGCGCAAAAGCAAATTATTCCATGACTAATCAGTATTATATTAACTTCTAATTTCGTGCTTTTTACTAATTTTTTTTCCCAAAGCTTTGTCGCTGTTCCATAGAATGTAACCGCAACAAAGATGAATTTTGGCGCCAAGCTTTGTCACGGTTTCTTCCTTCAACCGCTACAAATTTTTAATTTTTTTTCCCAAAGCTTTGTCGCGGTTCCATAGAATGTAACCGCAACAAAGATGAATTTTGGCGCCAAGCTTTGTCACGGTTTCTTCCTTCAACCGCTACAAATTTTGTGTTTGTAGCGGTTATTGTCGCGGTTCATTATTTGAACCGTGACAAAGGTGATATTTGTAACGGTTGTTGTAGCGGTTTTGTAACCACTACAAACCAATCGATGCATTTAAAGATCACTTTGCTTCGGATGTAATTAAAGTGAGTCGTCCACATTTATGTTCTATCCTAAATTTGTTTGTTACATATGGATAAGTCATGGATCAAGATGCCGCGTAGTTCTCCTGTGTATTTAGCGGGATTGAACACTTTCTTAGATTTCGCCTTCTCTCACGCTAGCATTAATGGCAAGATCGTGTGTCCTTGTTTACGATGCAAGTTTAAGAAGTGGCAAACACGAGATTGTGCTTTGGAACATCTTCTTCTAAAGCCTTTCCTTAAGCATATACATTCGGGAGGTTCATGGTGAGCAACGTGGTATGGGATATGGGCTTCATCTTCCTCGAACCTCACAAGTAGGAAATCAAGTACATCAAGATGATCCGGTTAATGAAGTGTTCGTGATGCTTTTGGTGTTCGGGACGACAACTTCACAGCAGGCGGGGTCCGAACTATTTTCTTCAGGAATGATGCAGCTCGGGAATTTTTCAGCCTCATGGATGAGAGCGATCGTCCTTTGTATCAAGGTTGTCATAAATACTCAAAGTTATCTTTTCTGATCAAATTGTACCATATCAAGTGCATGTGTGGGATCACTGATAAGGCAATGTCGATGTTCCCGAATTACTTCGAGATGCATTCCCCGACGCGGACATTCCCCCATCCTTCTACGAGGCGAAGAAGATAATCAACGATTAGGCTTGAACTACCAAAAATAGATGCAGCCCAAACGACTGTATGCTTTATTGGGGTGAGGACGATCGGAGGGAGACTTGTAAGAAGTGTCACACTTCGAGGTTCGTGACAGCTCGGAAAGGGAAGAAGCGTAAGAAGAAACCCGCAAATATTCTAAGGTACTTTCCTTTAAAACCTCGTTTGCAAAGATTGTTTATGTCGTCTAAGACAGCTGAGCATATGAGGTGGCATCAAGATGATAAGAATCAAGATGGTAAACTCAGACATCCACGTGATGCTGAAGCGTGGAAAGCGTTCGACACAGGCTTTCCAGATTTCGCGGCGGACCCTAGGAATGTCCGTCTTGCTTTGGCGACCGACGGTTTTAATCCGTTTGGGAATCTTAGCACAAGCTACAGTATATGGCCAGTTATGTTGATACCCTACAACTTGCCCCCGTGGATGTGCATGAAACAAAGCTCCTTCATTATGTCCATGATCATTCCAGGGAAAAAGGCACCGGGAAAAGACATTGATGTGTATCTCCAACCGCTCATCAAGGAGTTGGTGGAGCTGTGGAATGTAGGTGTGGAGACGTACGACGCGCACGAGAAGACACTTTTCAACTTGCGTGCGGCCTTGATTTGGACGATAAGCGACTTTCCTGCCTCGGGACATTATCCGGTGGAATGTGCATACCGGCCTTGCGTGCCCAGCTTGCAATTTTGACTCTGACTCGGTGCGCCTTCCCCACAGTCGTAAGTGGTGCTTCATGGGTCATCGGAGGTTTCTCGATGGTACGCACAGGTTTAGGTTGCAACGCAATCGTTTTAATGGGCAACAGAAAAAGAGGACCCCTCGAAATTTATCTCGTGAAGAAATCATAGAGCAGCTTCGTGGATGTTGATGTTGAGTTTGGGAAAAGAACGATCCGGCAAGGGCCGGACAAAGACTGCCAGGGCTTCGGTTCTATGCCCCAAAGAATGGCGAAAGGTTAGTGTCTTCTTCACTCTTCCGTATTGGAAAGATAATTTGCTCCGACACGATCTGGATGTCATGCACATTGAAAAGAATGTGTGCGACAATGTGTTGTACACGATTCTCAACGAACTGTGCAAGTCCAAAGATCATCTGCAGCAGGAAAGATCTAGGGAGATGGGCGTTCGTGGAGACGCGTGGCCGGATGAGCATGACAGATTTCAACCGGCAAGGTTTACCCTGACAAAACCGAATAAGGAAATCTTTCTCGCTACCTTGAAGAAAATAAAAGTTCCTGACGGGTATTCAAGCAACATATCACGATGTATTGACTTGCGTGGCTCGAAAGGTTACAGGGTCAAGAGTCATGACTCACATGTGCTTATGCAACAGCTTACTTCCGCACTGCCATGAAAATACGCTGCCTCTCGATGTGTCTCGTTTTGGTCGAGCTTTGTACTTTCTTCCGAAAGCCGTGTTCCAAGGTTTTGATAGTGGAGGAGCTCGACCAGCCGCAAAGAGAAAATCATTCTTACGCTTTGTCATTTGGAGATGCTCTTTCCTCCGTCATTCTTCACGGCCATGGTTCACCCGACAAGACACCTTGTTCAAGAGACAAAGCTTGCTTGGCCCGGTTCAAGCACCGATGGATGTATCCTATTGAGAGGTACTTGTTTAAAAATAATTACTTTAGCATTACTCCCTATTCGCATGTTTAACCATTGATGCATCGAAATTTTTCCTTGTCTACTTTACGTGTTTCTTGGGAAACTTAAATCTTACGTGAGGAATAAGGCGTTGCCTGAAGGTTCAATAGCGTAAGGTTATATCGGGGATGAGGTCTTGTATTTTTGTTCCGTGTACTTCGATGACATTGAGACGTCATTCAACCGACCGCCTCGTGTAGACGATTGTCCCGAGCCTCGAGCTCGAGCCGAGCGGAGGCAACAGAGTTGTTAATCCTCGTGTTGGTAGAGCGGCTTGGCGGGAGTGAGAAATTCAAACTCACGGCACTTGAGAAGTTTCAAGCACACCGACATGTCTTGATTAATCGCACCAAAGTTGAACCGTACCTTCGATAAGGATTTCATTGCATACTATATATTTCCTTACATTTTATACATACTCACATGTCATTGCATGTTTAATTGCGGGAATTCAGAGTCATGTGAAGCGTGAACCGAGGATCCGTATACGTACATCCTCCGAAATTGATAGAAAGGTCCACAGAGAATTCCGAGTTGGTTTAGGAGGAGAATAATGAACGACCACAACCCGCACTCAGCAGAATTCGTGAGCTCTCGCTAGGCCCTCTTGACCACGCCCTAAGATATACGGCATACAATGTCAATGGTTTTAAGTTTTGCACCGTCGCACGAGATCGTGGATTGCCGACCCAAAACTCGGTGTATATGGCACGTTTGGGACGAGGAGTTATGCGAGCAAGCGGTGACGGAACATGCGGTTCGGTGACGTCCCGTATTATGGAAAGTCGCTTGATGTGGTCGGGATAAGTTACACTGGCCTTTTCACCGTGACGTTGTTCAAGTGTTTGTGGGCGAATACCACAACGTCCGGGGACTCACGACCGACGACTTAGGGATCACATCGGTGAATTTCTCCCGCCTATTCACGGTGGTCGGTCTCGAAGATGACGAGCCGTATATTCTTGCATCGAGAGGCCCATCGGGTTTATTATGTGGCCGATGAGAGGCACAAGGATTGGAATATGGTGGTTCACTTAAAGCCTCGGGACCTTTACGACATGGGCGATGGTGATAACGTCGCATACGATTGTGAGCCGTTCCATCCCGCCACTTTTCAAGACTTCTTCCCGCACGGCGATGACAATTTACCTATAGTTCGGTACGTTTTTAAATTTATGCTTTATAAAATAGTAACATTTAATTAAAGTTTTAATTGTGTTCAAACATATTGACCTCACGCGTAACATTTTATGCAAACTTTCCTTGTAGGGATGGTGAAGAAGATTGAGAGAAACACTTAATGCCTATGCTGTAATTTGAAATATTTTTAATATTATGTTTTAAAAAAAAATCAGAAATTACTTTGTAGCGGTTATATAACCGCTACAAACACTTAAAACCGCGACAAATTAAACCGCCACAAAGAACTCGCTACAAAAACCCAAAACCGCTACTAAATACAATAACCGCTACAAAAAGTGAGAAACCAACCGCTACAAAATGATGCGCAGACCCACCATAAATACCCCCACCCAACCTCATTTAATATGCCTCAACTTCTTTTCTACCCACGTTTTCTCTCAGTCATCTCAAATATTTTTACGTTTCAGAACATCGTGAGTTTGAAAGGGTAAGTACCGTGTAACCGGATCAATTCTAATGTTTCTCATACTAATTTATAGTTCTTGTACTAATTAAAGTTTGTTATTTTGCAACTTGAACGAGATATATCTTTCAACTTTCCCTATTCTTTCATATACATTATTCAATTGATTTGTACATATAATTTTTAAATATTGAGTATTGTTTTAATCACCTCATTTCTTAGTACTTATTCTACTTACATAATCTTATTATTTTGTTTCTATACATGCACCTTATATATTTAAATTTCATAATTTACTACCTTTTATTTTTAATAAAAAGATATATTAATAATAATTCTTGAATTACGTAGATAAATGATATTTTTTTTTAAAAACCGTAATGAATTTGTAGTATGTTACAATAACCGATACAAAATTTCAAATAAAATGGCGGGTTATTTGTAGCGGTTGTAGTAGCGGTTTGGAACCGCTACAAATATTCAAAAGCACATGATGGCGGGAATATTTGTAGCGGTTGCAAACCGCTACAAATATTCGAGATGGCGGCAAATTTTTTTGCGAAAAATGGCGGGAATATTTGTAGCGGTTTTTAACCGCGACAAATATTCAAAATAATAAAAATTTATGGTGGAAAAATTATCAACACATTATTCTGCCCGCTCATTTAGTGACGGTTTTTTTGAACTGCAATAGACGTTGTAGCGGTTTATGTGTATGTAGTATCGGTTTTTTTAACCGTTACAAATCGGCTTGCCACAGGCGTTTTTGTCGCGGTTCCTCTAACCGCTACAAATGTCGTTTGTCACGTCAAAAACCGTTACAAATAGGTCATTTTAACCGCTACTAATCATCGTTTTTTTTGTAGTGGTAATTAATGATTGCACCTAGTGCAAGTGGGAGTCTGTTGGAAATTATGCCCTAGGGGCAAGTCATTGTACTTATCAACGATCCCCATATGAATTGGGTAGTCGCAATGTCTTGCTAGAGGCCGCTTGCGACTTGTTGGTCGTACATTATTGGCCCATTGCCAATCTCATGTGGCCCTCATTGGCTCGCACACAAGAATGGCCCAACACGATGAGAGTGGTCAGATTCATTGAATCTTAAATGTGTTTAAGATTTAATGAATACTTATTTAATCTAGGATGTGTGTGTGTGTGTATATATATACATACATATATAAATATATTATTCGAAAATAATAATGATATTATTTATTGATAATAATATTATTATATATAGTATTTAATTTATTTGATAAATTAAATAACTATAATAAATTGAGATATTGTATCTCAGACTTATTTTTCGAATAAAGATATTGCATATCAAATTTAATTTGAACTGAGATATTTGATCTCATTTTAAATTAAATATAACGATATCATATATTGATTTAATTTATAAATATAAATTAAATTAGAGGGCTTTTAATTCGGATTAAATAAATAGATTTGATTAGATCTATCAGATAGATTTAATTAATATATTTTTTAATCCAGATTCAAAATTTGTTTTGAATATAATACGCCTGCAAGGTTTTGGAAAAACCGACGACTTTTAGTCGAGCGTATAAGAAAGCTGCGAAAACCCTAGAGAGGAGAGAGACGCAAGAATACCGAAGCGCCAGCACGCCGCCGGCGGTGTTGGAGGCCATTCGTGTGGATACCTGCGCAGGGAGAGGACACGCAGTAGTCCGCTCCCGTCCGATCGAACAAGAAGGCGTTAGCCCACGTGATCAAGAAGCACGAGGAGGTAGCCCACCAGTTCAAATTGTTCCTCAAAGGTATGATTCGGAAATCCTAAATCCAGATTTAAACGCTATTGAGCGATCCGCCTAAGGGATTCGTAAGAGTTTTATTCCGCTGCGTGTACGGATCCCAACAATATATACCTCAGACATAGTGATGAGGGCCTTTTTGTCTTTAGCCTTGGGGTCCACAATCAAAAATAAACCAAGGATTGCGTATAGGAAAACCGAGGATCGTTCTCTCTTCTCGAGGAGACTTTTTATTGAGTCCTAGGTAATCTAAATGACATGCAAATGCAATTAAAACAAGGGGAGAATTTTTTTTTTTTTTTTTTTTTTTTTTTTTGCTTTTCAAACTGATAAACTAAAATAAGAATGCAATTTAATTAAATCCTAACTATTATTTTTGGTATTTTCTTTATAAAATGGAATGGAGTATGAAAATGAGTATGAATGCTCTTGGGAATGGAATAGTGACTATCATAGTTCAATTAAATATAGGAGTAAATTTTCACTAAGTCTAGATAAAAACCCCAAGATACCACTTGAGTCCAATATTCCCAATTAATAGTAGCTCCTACTACCGTAGCTAACTACTATCTCTTGAGATTTTGTTTAAAACCACTTAGTGTGTGATTAGAATTAAATTAATGCAACTTGGTTCCTCTTCATTTGAATGCGATACCACGCCACTCAATTAATCCAATTCAATCATATTATCTATCAATACCACGTAGACAACACAATATAATTGAATCAATAAGGAAATACATATATATAAAGCTACAGAATTCAATCCAATCACAAAGGTTCAAACCACAAAGTTATCCAACCGGGTAAACTAAGTCTCAACATTACAAAACAATATTCCTAAAACTAGGAAATTAAAATGTAATCAAGAGAAAATAGATTGAACAAAATACTCCCCAATTAAAGCTCTGAACTCAAGTCAATTTTCCCACAAATCCCAAGAGAGACTCCTCAGCTACTCATTAAACCAAGCATCCCTCAAAGAAACCAACCATGAAGATCGATGGAGGAATTGAAAATAAAATGGAGAAATAATATGGAAGAGTCAGTGAGGCCAGATCAAAGAAACTAAAGGAGAATCTGGGAGTGGAGTGCCGATGGCTGTGGTTCTGAACTTGTGTGAATCTGCAACAGAGGAATCCGTGGTGAAGACAGTGTGGTGTTGCGATGGATGGATGACGGTGATGACGAAGTGAGAGAGAGGAAGAGGTCGACGGAAATGGTGGTTGGAGTCTCGACTGAGGTGGTGGTTGACGAAGGAGGAGGAGAGGTCGAAGGTTGCCGGCGAAGGAGGAGAAGGAGAGATCGCCTGCGATAGAGGTGGAGGAAGGAAGGAACGAAGGTGATACGCGTCTGGTCTGTATGTCCCCCCTGTTCGCCGCGCTAGCTTCTGAATATATCTCCAGGTCTTTCCCTCAGCTCGC
The DNA here is from genome assembly GCA_025563575.1 of Acacia pycnantha. Lineage (NCBI taxonomy): Eukaryota > Viridiplantae > Streptophyta > Magnoliopsida > Fabales > Fabaceae > Acacia > Acacia pycnantha. Next base: position 796,685 of record JAMWYP010000069.1, on the reverse strand, counting down.
GGGTCTCCAGCCGGGTCTATCCTCTCTCGGGTCTCCCATTCTCAATAGGTGCAAACCTAATTATTTCCCTGGTCAAAACGCAGAGTTTTGACCAGGGACTTAAATGCAAAGATTGAAAGTTCTGAAGAAGGGACTTAAGTGCGAATATTCAAAATCGTTTTGGGGCAAACTGAGATTTCCCAAAACAACTGGGTCATTTTCTGTAATTTATCTCTGGCCCTTTTCTTCATTGATTTCCAATTTTCAGAAATTGTTGGGGAATTTCTTGTGATTTTCCCCAGTCCTCAAAACATTAATTCTCACCCTCAAAAATCTTCATTTTCTTCTTAAACACCTACAATGCAAGATTAAACACAATGTAGCATCAAGAGTCCAAGAAATCATTTGCATGAATAATTAATAAATAATGACCATTTTGCCCCTAATTTCACTTAATTCAATATAAATGTCCTTAACTCAACTTAGTGCTTAATCATGCAATAATGTCCGAGAAAATGTATTAAAAATCCCAATTTAATCATGAAAAACCATATAAAATATGGTTCGATCACATAGCCATTGGAAGAAGCATCTATAGCTGCCATCAGTGAGTTTGTTTTTGTTGTGCTTGAGAGTTGAGACCATTTTGAGTGCAGTAAGTGTAGACAGCTCTGAGAAGATACAATATAAAAATATATATATATACATAAGCATGCAAGATAAACTTAATTGTAAGAGATGATGAATGAATAACTTACTGGTTGAAAGTCTCTTGCATATATGGTCTTGTGTCTGGAACCCCTCTCAAGAAGTAAGGGTCACTTCTTGAGTTAGGGCAATTGAAGCAGAGTTAATGTTGTTCCCACTCTTGAATGTAAGGCTATCACGTTATTTGGGACAATATCAGGGTAAGATATATACACGCTAATTACTTGTTATGTACTTGTAAAAAATGTTAACTTGAATTATATGTCTTGCATTCTGCATATCATGTAGACAGAGAATACATGAGGAAATTTGTCTTCAAGAAGGCTGGCAATTCACTACATACATTCCATCATGCATTAGTGAAGGCATATTTGTAGAATCCAAAAGAGGCTGATTAGACAAAAGTTCCTGTGGATCTTCGACCCACCATCAAAATGAATGATTGGAAAATTTTTGTCATCCCACGTCGCGACCCATTACTTAAGGTAATTGTTATTCACAATTTATTAAACCTACATGTATTTGTTTAATATCAACTCGAGTGTTGTGTGTTTTTTCTTGCAATTAAACCGGTCAAATAACAATAAGTATCTCTAAAATGGAAGGCAAAACGGATATGTTCGGATTGCTGAAAAGTTAGTTATTGAGAGTGGAGACGGTAGTATACCTCCCCATCATGAACTTTGGTCAGTGACAAAGGAAAATAAAGATGACTCTTATGACAAGCATCATGTAAAGGAGGTTGTCAATAAAATTGTAAGTGTTAATATTAGCCTCCGATTCATAGAAGTAATATCTTTAATTAACTATCGATATTAACATTATTGTTAAATGTCTAGCAAGCCATGTCCCATGAAGTTGCAACCTAGGAGATATGTCTTTCTTCGGATGAAGATGTATTGGTAAAGACATTGGGGCCTGACCATTTTGGTCTTTTTACTCATTCACTCTCCTTAACAACATGGATATATATCTTCTCTCCCTCCTCCTATCCTTATTATAAGGCACATTCTAAAAGAAATAATTATAAGGCACATTTTAAAAGAAATAGATGACCAGTGAAGTATTAATTACATTTTCCAATATAGCCCATACTTAAAATCTCATTAATTGTTACTTTAACTTTTTGGATGTATTCCATAGTACTATTAAATATGGATAAATTTGAAATCTTCTTTCATTTTCAAGTTTGATGAAGTGGTTAGAGATGCTTTGTATTAAGGACTTAAAGAGCACGCGAAAAAAAAAAATTCTTTTTGAAACTTCTGCTCTTTGATTTTTTAGGCATTGCCGAACTTCTTTGACCAATATCCATATTCATGGGTTGATATCATTGAATGTAATTAATGAATTCCAAATATGAGACCATATTGAACAGTGAGATTATTTTGACGGGTTATAAAGATTCGGACTACAATTTAATTTTCAATTTTGTACCCAAAAAAAAAACAAGAATTATTCCACTAATCAATTGGCTTGGGTTTGGGGAATAGACTGGTCCCCAATAATGCTGAACATTAGTGCCTAACGAGGCTCAAACATGACTGTTTTTAATGGAACGATACATGAGTCTATAAAAAAAAAAACTCATGCCCCACCCTAAAAATTGCTATTTTGACTTCATTTTGCACTTTATCTCCTTCAAAAAAGAAACTTTTGGGGTTGGGTTAATTCTCATCAGCATCCCTTTGCAGCGTTAAATTTTATTCATCCAGATGAATCAAAAAGCTTTACGCCACATCATCATGCTATTAAAGATTAAAAATAAATTTGAACCATCTTTGAACTTTTTTTTTTTTTTTGCAGGTTACAGTTTCTTGAACCCATCTCACTCCAACTGGAAGATTTATTGTGGCCTGAACCTTAATAAATTCGCCAATTCTATAGAGTTTGGTTTAGTCTGTACTCGAATAAATTCTCCACTTGAAATGATAGGTCCACAAAATTTTAAATACTTGGTGATAGAATTTTGCTGCTCTTTGTAGTCACGTGAAAATTAGTCTGGACCCCTATCAATTTTCTAGCTGAAGTGAGATGGCTCCAGAAAACTTGACGCTCCATGCACAAAAAAGTTAAAAAAATTGTAATAAAAAAAAAAAAAAGTGATTCAGATTTGCTTTTAATTTTTAATAGCAAGATGAGGCAGCAAAATATGAGCTTTCTGATTTACCTGGACGGAAAAGGTTCACCACAGCTGAGAGACACTAAGAAATTCACCCCTAAGAGTGTCCTTAGTCAAAAATTTTGACTTGATATGACTTCTTTTATTACTTGTAACTTATTTTTTTTGTATAATGTAGTTAAGTAAAACATGAAATGGGGATCAACAAGCTATTTGTTGAGATGGTAAGCGGTTTCACTCACATAAAGAGAAGAACATAAGTTCAAATCTAGAAAGCGCACTTATTGAGAGATGTGAAAACCCTTTGCGAAAATTTGCAATTTTAAACCCTTCGTGAAATAAAATAAAAAAAACACATGAAATGGGGAGCAACTTAAAACGTAAATTTGCAAATTATGTTTGACGTCAAACAACTCAAAAACTCTATGACTTGTAATTATTCCCACCCGGAGATTCCCTTGGGTTAGAATATTGGTGAAATCACAATATAAGTGTTCCATAAAAAATTTACCTCTGATCAAGCTTGTAATATCTAAAATATCGTCCAATGCAGATTAAAATTTGACCGAAGAGCAAATAGGATGAGGAGTTAAAAAAAGGAACCCAAGTTTTGAAAAATATATACATAGAAGCAATCAAGAATTTCCCCCAGGAAGAAGGTACACATAAATAAGACCCCAAAGGAACTTCAGGCTAGTTATCTGGCGGCCAAAGATTGAGGCTTTTATCTGATTCTTTTTCAAGATGAACTTCACATTTTGTAGTTTTTGCTCTTTGCTGCTCTTGGCATTGCCCAACATCTACTGTAACGAAATGAATCAGAAAGTTGTCTTATTCATGATAAATGTATTGATATTTATACAAGAGAGAGGAGCCTCTACACATAATGGCGCATAATGTTGTAATCCCTAATTATGTGGGATCTGATTGGGATATGATTATAATCCCATGATTTTAGCTATATACATTAATACCATATATTTCATGTTTTCTAACACTCCCCCTCAAGTTGGAGCATAGATGTTAATCAAGCCCAACTTGTTACAAAGATAGTCAACCTGAGTTCCTTAAAAAACTTTAGGTAACAAATCACAAAATTCTCACACTCCCCCTCAAGCTGTAAGTAGCTTGAATTCGAGTAGCCACTAATTAAAAGAAATGATTCAACACCTTCACCAAGAACTCAACCAAACGGTCTCACAACGGACCAGCAACATCCAAACATCTCACGAGAGATAGATACCAAATGATCTCACCAGAGACCAACACCTCACTGGAGGCAAAGCAACGAACGGGTCTCAGAAGGACCACCAAACTCCTCACCAGAGGACGCAAAGCATAGAAGATGCTAACGAAATTACCCAACCACAAGCACGACATTCAAGACAAAAGAGCACTTCACGAACGTGCTGGAAAACATAACAAACGAAGAACCCAGCCACTAGAGACAAGTGAACGTGCACAAAACAAAATGCTGACTGTGCTAAAATACCCAGTCTCACAAAACAACATTCGAAGCAAAGAACCAGCCTATACATACCGGGAATGAAGGCTCGGCGTCGGAGAATGAAGCACGACCAGAAAAATGGTCACAACAACCAAACAAGGTACCAATAACCTCTTTAAATACAACAGAAACCTCTTTAGTCACCACATAACAATCTCACCCGAGATTACAACACCAAACTAAGGCTTTACGATTCGCAACAACAAATGCCACATTAGTGACCAAATAGAAGCAACAGTCACCCCAGTGACCAAATAACACTTCCACAACCTAAAAGCAAATAACCATCAAACCAGAAGTAGATTTATGAAACGGCACTGGAACGAAGACAAACAAGCAGATGGATGAATAGTTCCGCAAGCAGAACCTTCACTCTCAATCTCTCTCTCTCCACCTCTGTCCACCTCTAACCAGAAAATCGATGAAAACTGAAGAAGAGCAAAACAACAAAACCTAATTGCCAAATGCAATCCTCCAAACAAGAAACCGGAAAAGAAACAGAGATGGCACTCGTACAGACACGCTAGTTGGCCACTGTTACTGTTAATGCTACAGTAACAGTGGCCACCGGAAAACTCAAATTTTCCAGGAACTATACCTTAGCTCTGATACCATGTAATGAAATGAATTAGAAAGTTGTCTTATTCATGATAAATGTATTGGTATTTATACAATAGAGATCGCCTCTACACATAATGGCGCATAATATTGTAATCCTTAATTATGTGGGATCTGATTGGGATATGATTATAATCCCATGATTTCAGCTATATACATTAATACCATATATTTCATGTTTTCTAACATCAACAAAAGGGGAAAAAAGAAAAATACAAAAAATGGATTTATGAATATCTATATTCATAGGTACAACATTTCTTTAGTAGGAATACCAAGTACGAGCCCACTACTTTTTCCGGGACGTTTCGATTTAAATTAGTTGGACTAATCAATCACGGCTTTTTTAAGTTTCAGGCTGAGGACTTCTTTGAATGTTTTTTAAGAAAAAAACCTACTAGAGGATCATATCGTGGGTGATCGATGTATGAATCTGAGAGCAGCTATATTTGACCTCAGGCAACTAAAAACTCGATTGATCTAATTATTCTATGGACTATTGAGGAAGCATGTATATTCTATGGACATCAAATGAGAGACAACTTGTTAAAGAGTTAGGTGCCTACTTTGCCTCAATTTTCTCTTTGATCATATTATAGTTATGTTTGAGTGTGCCAGTGGGAAAAAAAGAACGTCTAAAATACATATTATATTAAAGATTGGAAGGAGTGATAAAAGACCCCGGGGAGTATAAAATTACATGGAAACAGAAGAAGCTAATGAAAGAGTCTATTTTCATGACTTAAGATCCCATAATATTAAAGTAACACTAACGCACTTTGTGAACATGCTTCATTTCCTCATAAATTGACATTTTTTGTTGCTTTCACCATGGGATGCATCCTACTGACTTTTGGAAAGAATCAACAATGGCAACTCACCATTACTGATCACACAATTTTTTTTCCTTCTTGATTTTAATTGATGCTGAAGATTTTAGATTGATCTCTGTTTCTACTTTTATGTCCGCGTCATCAGGTTCAATACATTGTGTAACATCCCAACTTTTCACAAACAGTATAATTTTTTTTTCCAAAACATCATTTCAAATCATCAGAGTAGAGCAACAGAGCGATTGAGTAACTGATATGTATATATAAAACACCGTAAGTCCATTTCGGTTACAACAATGTATGAAACCGCGTGGTTCTAAAGTATATAACAAAGAAAGGCTTCCGCCGGAACAACAAAAGGAAGTCTTCAGCCGGGTCTTCTACTCGGGCTGCTTGCCTCTCTCCTCGGTCCTTGGTCCTCCGGAACCTGACGCTATGTTAAGGGTTGAGATCCGCACCGGATCTCAGGTAACGGTTAACCTCATATTTACATACACAACATATGAACTACAGACAATCATTTCAACAACAGTATATGTGCACTCATTGCCCAAGAGCATGCATACACATATCGCGCAATAGCATGTATACATATATCGCCCAATAGCATGCAGATATATCGCCCATAGCAAACGTAAACATATCAACATTACATAAACATATCACAGAGCTATCAACTACCACATACAATACACCTAGCACATACATGCATACCATAAACATCAGATTAGTGTTACAGTACGCGGACGTACCTTCGTTGACGAAAATCGGTATTTCTGTCGGTATACGGCACGACAGTAGGTCAGAACGTAATCAGGGATATCCTATCAATATAACAACGTACTTGTTAAGGATCTATCATTACGACAGACATTTTTAGTCAAAATGACCATTTTACCCCTGACCCCCTAATTGGCGGAAATTCGCCAGCACTTCGTTACTTTGACTCCGATTTTCCAAAATTTCAACATAACTCCTACTCCAACATAATTTCGAAATATAAATCATATTAATTAATGATTTACATCATAACAGGCATTTTAGGTAAAAATTACCATTTTGCCCCTGATGCCCCTAATCGGCGGAATTTCGCCAGAGCTTCGCTATTTTAACTCTAATCTTCCAAAATTTTGCCAGAACTCTGACCCATCATGATTTTCGAAATAATGACTAAATTACCCCTATCATATGATATCTAATCATACTTGGAAGATTAAAGACTAATATAGCATTTCTACTCTAACTATCGAAAGAACTACGAAAGCTTAAGTACCGAAAAACTTACCCAGCTTCGCTGCAGTTTCTCTCCAGAGCTCCTCTCTCTAAAACCTCTCTCTAGAACCGAAATTATCTTCTTGAAATGGTGTGAGAATTGAAGAGAAGAGAGGGGTATTTATAGGAAAAGATGCAGGATTTCGGCCATTGGATCAACTTTATGAGAATCGATCTGACCGTCCAAAACATAACTTTGGAAACAAGTTCCTTCCTCCATTTCCATCCACAAAAATGTCCTCCCCCATGTCATGCTTCAAAAAGATGATGTCACCTAGGTGATGTCATCTACTTGTTCAAGAAGCTGACTTACCGATAAGTTTCCCGATCGGTGTCCGAATCGCGTAATCTTGTAAACTCTCAAAATTATGGATTAGACAATTCCAAGATATTTCATTCCTCATTAGGAATGTCTAATTTAACTAACTTTTTAACACTGTCTAGGTCTTCTCCGGTCTGACGGAAGTTTTACGGAAAAACGTGTCGGTTTCGGAACGAAATTCCGGAAGCTACCGCCTATGGACAAGAATGCACTGATTCCAAATATGTCCAGGAAAACTCTCAACTCTTCCCCAGATGTCGCAACATGACATTTAGATCCTTAACTTTCAACTTGACTATCTGGCTTTTTCTCAGAATTTTCCTATTTCGTCTTATTAGGAAAAAGCTCTACCGGCTTCAGAATTAACTTCCGGAAAAGCCTAACAGAAGATAAAAATCCACTGATCAATATTTTACCTTGACTTTGAAAATCCTATTCCTGACTCTCTAGATAGGATCCGTTTCCTATTTATTTTATTACTATTCACTATAATTAATTATATAATATAATATTGCAACTTGTAAATATAATATATCATGATATTTTCTTCAAAATTCTATCCACAATGACTCATATTTTTGGTCAATATTTCTGGTCTTTTTTCCTTAATTTTCGTTTTTAATTATTATTTAATTAATTAATATTATATAAAATAATTATTTAATAATTATTTTATATATTTTTTTACAAAATTTCCAATTGGCCCATACTTGTATTTAGGCTTAAAATTACTCAATTTCATATATTTTTCTTCATACCTTCCAATTAATTAGCAAATATGTTTTTACTAATTCTTGGCCAAAAACCACTAATTTTAGGGTTTTACATAATTATCTTTGAATTTCCTTCGCTTAAGCTTAAGTAATTAGCCAATAATTACCTAATTACTTTCTTATCAATAGTTGATAATTTTCTTAATTAGAATGCCTCATTACCTCATAACTTTGGCCCCGACATCTTTGTTTTCATGTCTTCGCATTATTTTAGGATTTACGAGGGTATTTTGGTCATTTCAATACTTCTGGACATTCTTATACAATTTCTCCAAGTTTGTAATTTAATAAATTACCTAAATTAGGGACAATATCCTTCCCTATTTCAAATAGACATTTACTTGCCTCTTTTATAGCTTTCACAGGGTATTTATAACCCATAATGTATTTAGGGACCTATTTGCAAATTTTCAAACGTTTTAGGGACCTAATTGCAAATTATCTAATTTCAAGGGAAATTACCCTAACAACAAGGTAAACTCAATACAAGGTGTTTGAGACCTCATATTCACCTATTTTCAATAGATATATTTCCCAATTTTTGATATTTACCCTAAGTGTGATTTTTAGGGTATTACACATTGGTTTATATCTATCAAGCATGTACACGGCATCTTGTGCATGAATATAGCAATATATATATAAGATATTAATTTGAGTGACCAAACATGAAGGTTATGCTTATGTGAACGGCATCTTACAATTCTGTTTTATAAGAAGTTTAATACACAAATTAAGAAATATAATTATTATGGGAATTTTTCTAATAAAAGCGTGTTTCGTTTCCTTGGTCCAAGCAAGTAACCAATATGTAATTATATTATGAACTATTAAAAGGTCTTCTCTAAGGAAGAAGGGGTGTTAGTTCTATTAAAGAAGCTCAAGAATGTCGTTATGAGAAATTAGAGTGTCACATTATAGGAAGATAGACGATGTGCTGATGTGCACTAATGATTTTGTAACCTAATGGTATGAGAACTCCTCTATAAGTGTGAGGTCGTGAGTTTGATCTCACTACTAACTTCAAGATGTTAGTGCCTACCACTTTAATTAAAAAAATGATGACTGATTTATTAGAAATGCCCCAAGCTGCATTGATATTCTTTAGAGGAATACACACACTCACTCGCCTTATATTCAACATGCAGCTCATTCTTCCTCTCTATATTCAAACACGTGTCTTCTTCTTCTCTCTGGCCTATCATCATCTTCTTCTTCATTTTCTTGCAAAGTCACTTAACCATCTATCTAGCAAATCTAGTTACTAACAAAAATCAAATTGTTCATTCAACTGATGTAGATAGTGATTTGAGGGTATGTGATCCAACCATAATTAAACCAGATTCACCTCAAACAGAATTAAAATAATATAATTTATTTAAAATATAAAAATATTCATATATAATTTTAAAAAGAATAATAATATTCATGTAAAAACTCCACCTAATACTAACAAAAAAGAGATACCATAGCACTTTTTTTTTTTTTTTTGGTCTTTACTAAAGCACAAATATAACATAGCGCTAATCAAAACATCATTTTAGTTTCAGCAAAGGAAAAAAATTATAAAATTCAATATATTTAATCAATTCAAAACTCTTAAATAAATTGCTAAAAAATAGTCTACTAAATTACTGTTGTTATAAGCTCATTTAGATAGAGTTTTAATAATACGAGAAATAGTGATAGTGTCAGTAATTAGAAGTATACACAAAATCAATAAACTATTGGTTGAAATGGTAGGCAGGGCCTCACTTCTATAAAGAAAACATGAGTTTGAATTTTGGGAAGTACACTTGTTGGAAAAGACAAAAAAATTTTGTGCTCTAAGTTTCAAAAGTGAAATAAAAGAACTACAAACCAAAATTTGTTGGTGAAATTTGAAGTGCCACTTGATTTTATTTATAAGTTCAAATTAACTAATTTTCACATAAAAGAAAAGTTAGTTAATTTAATAAATATGAACTTGTTCTGGTGTAGAACTCAGATGTCCGGCCTATTGAAGGTCCGGTGGTTTGATATAGGATCTGGGTGCCCTTCCTGTATGCTTATGGGTCAAGCATTCAGGAGAGGGTATGATCACGGTACACAAGCAGGCGTTTCGCCTAAAGGGGTGCTGTGTGTGCCGTGTGACTGTATGTAGATAAGTCAAGGCTTAGAATCAATGTACACAGCGCCGTCTCCTTCCTCTGTATATATAGAGTATACAGGTTAGTTAGTCCCTTGGGCCGCCACGCCGTACGTGTCATGTGCGTGTCAGGGATCGTGTGCGCATATCCATGATCGTGGGTGCATGTCCGGGATCGTGGGTGCGTGTCCAAGGTCATGGCTGGGTCCCACGGATGGTGGGTTGCCCCTGTACTAGCCGGTGAGATCATGGGCCTAGGCTAGGTCCGTACTGGATTGCCCCCAGCTCGGTTGCTCGGGTCTGTGTGCAGTAGAGTTTAGATGTTCGCTTGAAGAACGAAAGTTCGAGTCTTTGTTGAAGTACGAGTCATTGTTGATCGCGAAGTCACATGATGTCCTTGCCCCAGTAGGGTTGTCAGGGTCTCACGGTCAGCCGGGGTGAACATGTTCTTGGATCCTCTAGTTGTATCGGAGCTGCCCCCCGTCTTACTTTGATAAGGTGTCTATCAGAGTTTCAAGCAATCTCGGAACTACAAGTCTTACGGTTGAATTGCCCCCGAGACATGTGGTCGGGTTATGCTTGTTTAAATTTTGTTGTTCTTCGACCATCCGGGCTCGCTTCTTGCACGGTCGAAGACTCCAAATGTGGGTCCTTTCTCAGAGGCTGATTAGCCTAACGAGCAAGCCGGCGTCCCTCGGCTTGTCGTGAAGCCGGATTGAGGGGGTGCGGCCTATACGGGCTTTGGCGTAATTAATGCACGACAGACGCGCATTAAATGAGAAGGTCACGTCATCCTTTCGGCCAGATGGAAAAGGCGCTTTTGCCCCCGTCGATTGGGTTTCGAAAGGTTTATACCCGCCAAGTCTCCTTCCTTGTTATTTTATCAACGTTGCTTTGAAGAACTTCTCTCCCGACGATTCTCGCTCTCAGAAGGATAACTTTGTGTCGTGAACCATCTTCGTTCCACAACTTCCCTCGATCATCTCCATATTCTAGGTAGGTATTCTTGTTTCCTTGCCTCTTTCTTTTGTTCTTGCTCTGATCTGCCGTTTCCTGTGAGATTGCGTCAGTATTTAGTTGAAATTCAGGTAAATTCCCTTGTTGAGTGGGTTTTCGCGTAGTCTGTTTTCGGTTCCTTCATTTGTGCAAAACTCCCCTGTTTTTCGAGTGAGTCGTTTCCTTTTCGTTAATACCTTTAGTAGAGTGGCTCCCAATGTCAAAGGACATAAAGAATATGACCCCGAAGAGCGGCGGAACTACGCCACACCGTCAAGGGAAAAAGCCGTTGGTGGCTTTGGGGCGATGAATCTTCCCGTCCAACGCTGCAAACCGTTGCTTTAACCGATCACCGTGGAGGCAAAGGAAGAACTTCTGGTGGTGGGCCGACGAAAATCCGAGACGATGCATCGTCGGTTAGGGGAAGTCCGAATGTTTCCTTCCCGCTTCTTCCTAATCCGAGGGAGTTTAACCCGAGTTTCGATGTGTCAACTTCTCCGGACCTTCCGAATAGCCAGTCTAACAAAGTGGCCAGCTCGGGTCCAAGGGCCGAGGTTGATTCCTACATCGGGCCTTGCTACGACTGCTTGTATGAGTGCTCCCGACTTATTTCTTGTGGGGATTCCTCCACAGCCGACTTAATTTTGGGCTCGTGCCGACACAATTTGGTCCCGGCTCCTCCAGCAATATCGCCGAGTCTGTTGACTTGGATTTTAATCTTACCACAAGCTGTAGAGTCTCGCCTTCAATTATTGACATCGGGTATGCTAGGAAGATTCGATCTCTTATATTTTTATTTGTGTTAGGTATAATGGCGTCGTCTTCTTCTTCTCACGCGGTGAGTCGAATGGGAAACGCCAACCGCGCTAGCCCCCACAAGACTTAATTGACCAATTCCCTTGGGTTACCCGAGAGGTGTTATCCTATCGGTCGAAGCTGACCATGGAAGACTTGGAAGGTCTTCCAGTTCGAGATACTAACACCTACTCGCTTTGTCTCCCTGAAGAGGAAGAGCTGTGTGCTCGGTGAGGGAGGAGCCACAACTCCTTTTTCTTTTTCTATGCCGACTATATCACGGGCTTGGGATTCGATTCCCTTTTCCGAATTTCAAATGGCCACCCTTCGGTTTCTTAGTATAGCTCCCTCGCAATTACACCCCAATGGATGGGGTTACGATTGCCTTTGAGTGGTTTTGCATGAGCCTTGGACTGCCTTGCACCACTTCCATGTTCTTCTATTTCTTCAACCCCACACCTCTCGCTGCGGGAAGGAACCGCCGGAGCTCAAGGCTGGACCTCCATTCGGGGAATAGCCAATCGGCGCTTGTTTACCCAGTCTCGAGACTCTTTCAAACGCTTCAAGGGCAACTTTTTCAAAGTCGTCGCTAAAGCGGTACAACTCCTTGGTTCCTCAAAGGGCCGGACTCTCCAAAGGTCGGTTGGGAGTTTAACTTGTATTGGTGTCAAGATCACCACAATGTGTCCCCTAGCGCCTATAAGGTGGAGCGGTCCAATCTGCTGAAGCACGAAAGGAAGGCCATTGATGCCATAATAGATCACGTTCGAGCGAACGGTGCTGTAGGGGCCGGCTCCTTAGTAGCCCAATATCGGGCCGAGGCACGGCGTCAAGATGAGATGGCGTCGGGGCCGAGTATGGCATTTTGTTATTTAACATCGGCGTTGTTCCGCGTCTTAGTATTGTATTGATCATCTTTGCTTTCCTAGTAGCTAACATGGTGTATGTGTTTCGTACGAGGTCTTAAGATGAAAGAGCCTCAATACCTTTACGGGATCCCAGAGCACCGCCAAGGGGAGAAAGAGGTCGGCCAAGGAGTTGGGCAAGTCGAAGGTCGGAGAGTCTTCGAGGCGGCCGAGCCAAAGAGGCCTAAGGTCGGGAGTCGTCAAGCCCCGAACCGAAGTCAGACTGTCTCTCCTATCCGAACCTCCCCTGTCCCGAAACCGCCGCTTCCTAAGTCGGCCGACGTCGAGCCCCTGTCCATGCCATCGTTTCTCACCCCGCACCACAAATATGCGGAGGCGCCACGGAGCCGAAGCGTGCCGAACAGGCCGCGATGAAGCTGCGAAACAATGGCAAGTCGCTTGAGCGAGTTCCGGGCTCGTGAGGTCCAGTGGAGAAAGTGGAGTTTCGACTAAAAGAGGCCGAGGGGCTCTTGGCGGACTCAAATGTAATAATTGAAGGCTTTAAGGCGGCTCAAGCTAGAAGCGAAGAGCGTTAAAAGCCATGGCAGTGAAGGACGGGTTGAGCCGAAGTGGACGGGATAAAAGCCGAGGGGAGCGTCCTCAACACATCTGTCATGCGGAGATAACCCGCTGCAGGAGTTGCTGCTTGGGTTCGGTGGTGGAGCGTTTGAGAATTCACTTGCCCGGATCCGGGCTTTGAACCGGGGATCGAGCTCAACACTACGGGGCATCATTTCCGGTCCTATGTGGCGAGGGCGGATTGTCCCCTATGTGGAACCTCCTGCTGGTTCCGAGACCGGATAGATGGCGATGCGGCCGTCTTTGGAGGCCGAGCGGGGTGAGGAAGTCTCGGCCGCCCCAAGCACACGGATTGATTTCCCTTTTTCTTTCTCTTTTTAACTTGTATAATCTATCAGGTTGTTTTACCGGCAATGACTTTATTTGAGCAGTTGGCCAATATGGCCACTTTTGGCTACGATTAACAATAGATGGTAACTTAGCAACCATAATGCATCGTATAAGAATATAACTTTACCGATTATCGCGGTTGACTGGCCAAGGTCATATGAAGGTAAGCGAGAATCTGCGAACGCGCTTTTGGTCATAAGACCATAATGTTTTAAAGTGCTAGTGTTTGCCTTTGTCTTATAAAATTCTGGTATAGTAACAGGGTCATCCAAAGGTAAATGAAAATTGCCACCTGCCCGGGTTCGGTTTGTCCCGATAGCGTCCGAGCATTTTGACTGATCGGGGTCGGCATGACATTTTCTATTGATACCCGGAGTAAATTAGCGTGTGCAGGCTGCGATAGCTATCGGACGTGTTTTCTTCAGTGAAAAGCTAATAACAATTAAATCTTGAAAAAGACAATGTTTGGAATTCAATAGATACCCTCGAACGAGTTTCATTCATATTTGGCACAACAATTGTTGCGAAGGGAAAAGCCGGCGGCCAACGTTGAATAAAGAACATAATGGAAAACGATGCTTTAAGAAAAACAACGAGATAAGCCTAAGCGAAATATGCCTTTAATTTGTCCGCATTCCATGTTCGCTTGATAGGGGTTCCATCCAAATTTTCCGAATGTAAGCTCCTTTCTCAAGAGTTTCCCGAGCGCGATAAGGTCCGTCCCAATTAGCCGCAAGCTTGCCGTCTTTGGAGTTCTTGTTCCCGATGTCGGCCCTTCTAAGTACCAAGCAACCGAGGCCGGAATCCTCTTGGTCTAACCTTCTTGTTATAACGAGCCGCGATCAGTGCTTCATTGCAATATCCCGACAATGGGAGGTGACCAGGCCTCATCGGCCAGATCCAACTCTACTGCTAACGCCTCACTATTGGCAATTTCACCTTGTGATAAAATGCTCTTCCTGCGCCAAGACATCATCCCTATTTCCACAGAATCATAGATTCACAACCGTAGGCGCCTATAAGGAGTTTCTTGGGTGGATGTCCGAGCGGTTGTTCGATTTCCCCAAAGGACAAAAGGTAGTTGATCAGCCCGAGAGGTGTCGGCCTCCAACATATGTTTCTTCAAACCATCAAGGATGACCTTATTGGCGGCCTCGGCTTGCCGTTGATTGCGGGTGTTCCACTAAGCAAAGTGATCCGTATTCCGTATTCGTAAATCAAGTCACGAAATCCGACTCCAGTGAACGAGTTCCGTTGTGCATTACTATCTCATTGGTGCTCCGAGCGCGTAATTATATTAACTTCAACAAACCGCTGCACGCGAGCCGAGGAGATCGTTGTGAGAGGTTCGGCCTCAATCCACTTGGTGAAATAGTCTCGCCACGATTAGCCGGCGCGATTGCCGGTCTTGTCTTGAATGGCCCCGAATGTCCATACCCCATTTGTAAAATGGCCGGGGGCCGTGATGGAATGAAGCTCGGTAGGGGCGCCCAAATAACTCGGCATGTTTCGACAACTATCACATTGTCTTACAAGGGTCTTTGAATCTGCCTCCAACGTCGGCGGTAATAGCTTTGCTCGAAGGGTTTTCGGGCGAGCGCCTTAGCCCCCATATGTTGACCGTTGGCCCCTCCATGAATCTCGGCCAGGACATACCCCGCTTCATTTGGGTTCAAACATCTCAGCATGGGAGAATGTAATCCTTTTCGGTAAAGTTGATCCTCCACCATTGTGTACTTGGCCGCGTCACGAATAAACATTTTTGCTTCCATTGCATCGTCTGGGATGAGTCCACGTTCGAGGTAGTCTTCTATCGGCTTTTTCCAGTCGGATTCGGCCGAAATAGCCATCATGCATACCGGATCTTGAGATTTTGCTGGACAACCGTGCGATGACAACCGGACTGCTTAGTGCTTGCCAATTTGGATAAAATGTCGGCTCTTGCGTTTTCTCCTCGGGGATGTGAGTAACGGTTGCTTCATCAAAACGACATCAAGTCCTTTGCCTTTAGGAGATACTTGGCCATTAGCGGGCCTTTAGCACGATACGTACCCTCGATCCGAGCCGCCACAAGGCAGGGAGTCGGTGAAAACCTTAACTCTTGTGGCCTCATTTTCCTTGGCTTGAAGAAGCCGGGCTATCAAGGCCTCGTATTACGCTTGATTGTTCGAAGTTGGGAAGTTGAGATGCAACGAATGCTCAATTGTAACCCCCTCGGACTCTCAATAATGACTCAGGCTCCACTTCCTTTCGTGTTCGACGATCCGTCGACATACACCTTCCATTCGCCCGCCCGGTGTCTCGTCGGACTTAGAAGCGGGGTGAGCTCTCGATGAAGTCGGCCAACGCACGTGACTTGATTGCATGGCGAGCTTCGTAGGTGATGTCGAACTCGGAGAGTTCTATAGCCCAATTAGTCATCCTCCCGCTAGGTCCGGCTTATGTAAGACTTGTCGAATTGGCTGGCTTGTTCTAACAACGATATGGTGACCCTGGAAATAAGGTCTTAACCGACGGGCCGCAATAAGCAGAGCGAATGCCACTTTTTCTAGCTTCTGGTATCGGATCTCGGCATTCTGCAGGGTTCTGCTGACAAAGTATACAGGAATTTGTCCGTGTTCCGCCTCTCTTACTAAGGCCGCGCGGTTAAGCTGTTGGACTTCTTTTTAGTACTCGGAGCCTTCATCTCCATCACCGCCCTATTTGTCCGGGTTGGCCTCAATGCCCCGGTTAGTCGGCATGAAACCCGGGAACTTCCCAGTGGGACGCCAAAAGCACATTTGGCGGGTTGATCGGATTCGGTAGGTTACGAGTTTGGCGAATGTCTGCTCCAGTCTTGTATATGACGTTGCTGATCCAAGGTTTTGACGATCATGTCATCTATATACACTTCCACATTGCGGCCAATCCGTGCGCAAAGACCTTATTCATCATCCTTTGATATGTAGCTCCCGCATTCTTCAATCCGAAAGGCATGACATTATAGCAATAGTTAGCTCTTTCGGTAATGAAGGCTGTTTTCCCGATCCTCGGGTACATCGCTATCGATTATATCCGAGTACGCGTCCATAAAGGATAGGAGGCTGGAATCTGAGGCGTTGTCGACCGGTTGGTCGATGTTTGGCATTGGGTAGGAGTCCTTCGGGCATACCTTGTTCAAGTTCTTGTAATCGGTACACACTCTCCACTTCCCATTTGGCTTTTCACCATCACCACATTTGATAACCGGGTTGTATCTTGTATTTCCCGAATAAATCCGCTTCAAGCAATTATTGGATGTGAATTTCCAGCGCTTTCCTTTTAAGTCCGTGGTTCCTCTTTCTCTGCGACAACTTGGGATTGAGCCGGATAGACTTCTAACTTGTGACAACAAAATTTTGGGTCTATTCAGTACACGAGATGAATCCCAGGCGAAGACATCCCTGTTTTCCTTCAGGAATCCCTCCAACCGACTTCTAAGTTCGGAAGATAGGTGTTTGCCAATTTTAGTGGTCAACTGTCGAGACTCTCTTTGATCCCGATTCACGTGACCACGGTTCCTTGGTTGCCTATCACCTTGAGCTTTTGATGCTTTGTGGACACCGGCATGTCCCACTTGTGGATGGTTGGCCTTCCCAATATTATGTTATAAGGTGAAACGAACTCGGCCACTATGAACCGCACTCTTTCGGACTTAAAGGCGTCTTTGACTCCAAGGGTGAACTGAGGTCGATAAACCCCTTCGGACGAGATTGTTCTCCATTAAACCCGATGAGGGTTGTCTTGCAAGGCTTTAAGTCGTCCGGTCCAAGCTCATTCTTTTGAACGCTTCCCGACTTAGTATGTCGGCCGAGCTACGGCATCCACAAATATCCGCTTGACTCGGCGGTTGACGACCCGTTCCGGTTATCACTAGCCCATCTTGATGGCGGGGACAACGTCCTTGAGGTCGTCTCTTGTGAAAAACAAAGGAGGCCGTGCTACCTCAGTGTGATGTTCCTTGAATTTAGGTCGGTCCCACGACGGACGGGACTTCTCGAAGGTATTTCCTTGCGGCTTATAGTATCACCGCCACCGCCCATTGCTCCGCTGATTACGTTACGGTCAATTCCGCTTACGGAAATTCGTCATCGGCTCAGGAGCCTTTCGTTTATCTTCACCTTTTTGAACTTTCGAGGAGGGTCCTACTGCGGTTCTTGGACTTTCGTTTCCCACCTTTTCCTTGATGCTCTATGACGTCTTGTTGAAGTTTGCCTTCCCGAACAAATCGTTCGATTGCATCCGGAGCTCGTAACATTCGTCGGTTGTATGACCTCGACCATCATGGAACGAGCAATATTTAGACTGGTCTATCCGGATCTTCGGTAGGGCCAGACGAGGCCGATCGACCTTCTTCATCTCGGTCGTTGCTACCTCCTTCCAAACTTGAGATCGAGGCACCGTCGGGGCCGAATATTTCGTACTTGCTCCGCCGATCAAATTTGCCACCTCGGCTCTTGCTTTCATTCCCCCTTCGGTCTTCAAAGTTGTGGATCGACCCAAAGGGAAGAGTGTGAAGCCATTTCAACGCCGGCCCCTTTAACGTCGCGGCGAAGATCCGGGGCACAATTGGTTCCTTGAGACCTCTAACCGACATGTGAACGTCGAAGTCTTCTAAATGAGTCGTCGGGTCTTGTGTGCCATCATACTTTGTCAACTCGCCCAAATTCAGCTTCTCAGGGAATCGGGCGTTCTGGATCTCCTTGGAGAAAAAGCTATTGTGCATTTGGCTGACATATCTCCGTCGCTGGAAACCACTTGGGGGAACCGTCCTGTCACCTCGATGGTTCCTCGCCTGAGGTCGACCCTCTTCATCCCGGTTCTGGTTCCTCCTATTGGCCCTCCTGCTGTCGACGGTTTCCGCCTTCTGCCTGTCAGTGCGACGAGCCGAGCTCTCGTCATCGTCGTCCTCTCTCCAAGTTTTATCTTCCCAGTCCTCGCTGGAAAGGGTGTGGGTCCGTCTTTTCTCCCGCTCTTCCGCTCGCTATTGAAGGTCCGGTGGTTTGATATAGGATCTGGGTGCCCTTCTTGTATGCTTATGGGTCAAGCGTTCAGGAGAGGGTATGATCACGGTACACAAGCAGGCGTTTCGCCTAAAGGGGTGTGTACTGGCGCCGTCTCCTTCCTCTCGTATATATAGAGTATACCGGTTAGTTAGTCCCTTGGCTGCCACGCCGTACGTGTCATGTGCGTGTCCGGGATCGTGTGCGCATATCCATGATCGTGGGTGCATGTCCAGGATCGTGGGTGCGTGTCCAAGGTCATGGCTGGGTCCCACGGATGGTGGGTTGCCCCCTGTACTAGCCAGTGAGATCATGGGCCTAGGCTAGGTCCGTAACAGAACTAAATTAATAAATTTTTTAATTTTGTCTTTTATGAATGAGTATTTTTCACATCTTTCTTCTCTCAGTACTTTTAATAGGAACAAAACTATAACACTCTCATAGGGAACTTATAATAAAGATCAATTTTTTTTTACTCTACTGAACTTATAAATTGCACTAGAATGGTACATATACATTGATAACAAGATATTTAAATAATGAATTTTAAACAAAATGATCGAATCCATGACGCCTTTCCTAGGGTTTAATTTTTAAAATCAGTATGCTTTGAAGTCCACCCATGCGGCCGTGCCACGTCCCTTCCTGTCATTAACTAATGCGTCATCCATGACAAAATCATAATGACGTCACCCACACCCTCCACAAAGGCATGTGAAACCATAATAATTAATCCACCCTGGAAATTTCTCACGGGCTTCCTCCACGTCGGTCCCACGAATATCCACAATCACTAATTTTTTTAAAAAAATTTAAAACTAGAACATAGTCGTAAGAAAATCATAAAAGAACCATCCAAAACCACAAATGGGCAGGCCTAGTCGCTACTCGCTAATATATATACCATCTTATATTTACCCTTCTCCTCTCCTTCTTCTTCAATACCCCTCCCCCTCCCCCCTCCCCCCTCCTCTCTCTCTCCACTCACAACGTACACACAGTCTAATACACTCTCTTCTTCACTACATATAATACTTCACTTACATTTTCTTTTTCTTTATTTTATATTATGCTCTGTTATTCGGTTCAGGATTTGTGACTGCCTTCCCACACAGTTGTTTCCGCACTTGAACTCGAGATCTAAAGGATCTAGTGGGGGTCTAACACACAGAGAGGTACTTGATTGGTTTTTTGTGATCATGGAGAATCTGATGGCTGTGAAGGAGTTAGAGAGAGGGAGAGAGTTTGCATACCAGCTTCAGAGATTGATGTTAAGGGGTGTGAATCAGGAAGATGATGATAAGGTTAAGGGCTTAACGATGTCGTCTGCTGAGGGTCTGGTGGCTAAAGTGTTGGATTCTTTCACCAATACACTCTCTCTCTCTAATCACAATTTTGCAGATTCCTCCACTACTACTTCTTGCTTCTCTCACTTGCCTGCTCACTTAGATGAATCTCATGAGAACCCTAAGACCAAAAGCCCCACCACCATTAAAGATCGAACAATATCCTCTCCCAAGAAAAGGTTTGTATATACATACTATCACATGCATACATGATACATACATATATGAACCACTAGAGCCATATATGTACTTCATCTCTTTCATTCTCTACTATAACAACAATAACAGGAAAGCCTTTCCTCTTTAAATGGGTTGGCTATATAAACCAAACCACGCTATTGAATTCACTCAAAAACTAAATTTTGGGATAAATTGTTAACTGAGATCTTGTTCAATATCACCAACCCTTTCTTTCTCTCTAACCAACTATTTATTTACCTTTTTGATACATTTATTAGATTTCACACCAATCTTAAAGTCTCAGATTTCGTTAGTATTTAGGTGAAAGCATATGATATGGGGTTGTGTGTTTTACTGTGTACTACACACACACACATATATCTATATATCTTCGTTTGTTGTCAGTATTTGGTTAAGTTTAACGCTGGAGTTTATGTTATTGTATAGAGTAAGGAACTAATTAATGAAGTTAATTAATCACTCTCAAGTTTCCAATAATTAATCAATGAATTTTGAAATTTTTCTTTTTGTGGTAGGAAAAGTGCACAGATACAAACATGGGTGGAGGAATCCAAGATGAGTCCAAAGGAAGATGGGCATGCATGGAGAAAATATGGCCAAAAACTCATCCTCAATGCAAAACATCCCAGGTTTATATTAATTAATTTTCCATCTTTTCCATGCACTTTTTTTTCAGAAAAATAAAATTAATTTTCATATAGTTTATTTGAATCCTACTAATCTAAACTTAAAGTTACATACAGATCATCATCTACTCTTATTTATAATCTGATTATAATAATGAATTATTTAGTACAAAGTTCAAATGATACACAGAACCTAAAGGGCAAGTTGCCTTATTTATAACGATTGTTTATATAATTCGATCTGAATTAGAAAGAGTCATCTAATAACATAGGTTTTTTCCCCCTATTATCACCAGTCACAACCTTTCAAGGTTTTTTGTTTTTTTTTTTTTTTTTTTTTCAAATAAGGAAACACACACACACACACACACACACACACACACACACACACACACACATACATAGGTTATCTAGGATTTAATCATTCTTTTAAGATTAGACCGTTATATTCTTTAATTTTCTTCAAGATGTTTAAATTAATCATGCATATATATAAATGCAGGAACTATTACAGATGCACTCACAAGTATGAACAAGGATGTGAAGCAATAAAACATGTTCAGAAAATCCAAGACGATCCTCCTCTTTTCAGAACCACTTATTTTGGCCATCACACTTGCACCAATCCTCTCGATCCTCATATCTTTCTTAATTCTCATGACCTCCTTAATTCAACTTCAGCTCTCATTCTCAGCTTCGAAGACAATAATCACAACAACAACAATAATAATCTTATTACCACCTTTGACACTGAAAACAACAACAACACTTGCTCCTTCTTTGTCTCGTCTGGCTCTTTATTTCCATCTTCTAGTTATGAGAAAAAAGAGGAGCACTGTGACAACAACATCAAGCACGAGAAGAACAATAATTACAATAATGATGAAATTATTAATGTTGTTGCTTCATGTTCATCCAATCATGATTGCTTTGTGTCTCATCCTCATGAAGAAGAAGCTGCTCTTCCTGCTTTTGAATCTGGAGATTATGATCAAGTGGATGTGTTTAATTCTTCTGCATTTTCTGATCCTCTTGTCGGGTTTGAAGATCTCTTACTTGAGATTTTTTGATCAGTCACTCTATTTTGAATCTTTTTTTTGTGGCAAGTTGTAAGCTTAATTAAGCTTCATGGATGTGTCCTTGAAACATTATATATAGGCTTCGGCTTCATCAAAGTATATAGGATCCATTATTAGTGTGCACTTTTTTTAAATATAAAGTGTTTGAAGTGTGTACTTTGCTGAAAATTTTGAGAATAAATGTGCTATTTACACTCTTAAACTATTTGAATCTTATTATTCATTTTTAAAAAAACAAAAATCACTCTTTAATTTAGATCATTTTTTTTTTTTTGTGATGGTTAGATCATTATTTTTTATAAGTAGTTGGTATTCTATTTTCCATCTCTAAGTTGTATTCCATTAATTTTTTTATTTATTCTTGTGAACAACTTTGCAGTGTTTATATTAATTTAATGAATATTTTTTCCCCTCTGTCACAAAATCAACTACAGATAGTTCCGTGACAGATTTTTCCAGTCACACACACACATATATATTTTGCAACTGAGTTATATATAGGAAAAATTCTAAATAAATGCCATTTAAAGTTGGAAAACCCCAAAAAGTCTATTAACACATGAAAAGGACAAATATGTCTCGAGGGACTAATATGAGATTTTGAAATGTTGTGCTTTTACCAAAATGGCCCTCAAGTTTCTTTTTTTATAAAAAAACAGAAAAAAGAAAAAATCCTCGTCAGCATTGCAAATCCGCCATTGCCGCTACTGGAGCTTTGATGGCCAGCACAACATTTCAAATGCTTTGAGGTGCTGAATGCACAAAATGTTTTTATAGTACATGAGTGTTGTTGGCAAAATATTTTAAAGTGCTAGATGCACCAAAATTAATTTAAAACATTGGATGCTGCTAAAAAAAGTATTTCAGATGTTAAATGCAACTCTAAGAATTAGATAGAAAATGGACGAATTAATATTTACAAATAAAATTTATAGCAAGTAATTGGCCATAAATAAATATTTTTTTAAAAAAAATATTTGTATAAGCCAAAGAATACATTTGATTACATTTTTTATACTTGATTGGTGTGAATTTTAATCTCGAACATTGTCCCCGAAATGTATAGGATGTTACATTGTTCTTAATTAAATAAAGGAGCCTATTGAGATTTTTATTATATAGATTGATGACGTGTTGAGAAATAGATTTTCATTTCTTATATAATTATTGGTTTTCATGCTAATGCGCACGTGGTCCAAAATAAGTCAAATTTATTTAGCTTATTATTTACCTCACTCCGCGTACTGTTTGCTTACAATTCCGTTTTAAAAGAAGTTTAATACAAAAATTTAAAAATATAATTATTATGGGAATTTTTCTTATAAAAGCGTGTTTCGTTTCCTTGGTCCAAGAAACAAGCCAATATGTAATTATATTATGAACTATGAAAAGGTCTTATCTGAGAAAGAAGGGGCGTTAGTTCTATCAAAGAAGCTCAAGAATGTCGTTATGAGAAATTAGAGTGTCGCATTAAAGGAAAGATGCACGTTAATGACCTTATAACGTAATGGTATGAGAACTCTGTTGTAGTTCACGAGCAATTTGGGAGAATAAAGAAGCGGATGATTTGAGTCGTGTCCTAGAACACTGTCCTATAGGCTTATTCCACGACCATGGCAAAGAGGAAGTGGTACTCTTCAAGATTAAACAAACCCTTCTTGAGTCAAGGTAGCAAAACTGATGGAAGATAATAGTAACAACAACAAGAAAACTATGAAAAGGAGAGATTAGAAAAATTTATTCTAAGCACTTTGTTTAGACCCCTTTTATAGGCACGGTCCATGGACAACCAATGAACACAAGACTATCCGAACAACATGTCCCTCAAGATTGAATAGACACCACCGGAAAGATGGAGGGTGTTACACACCTACCGGCCTCGCCCTTTCGGGTGGCGGGTAGTGTGGTCCTTTACTTTTAAAACCATTTTTATATTCTTTTAAAATCCATTCCCAAGTTAATTACGTTACGTATCAGAGCATAAGCAGCAGAGTACGTACTGTGTAACACCCCGTTTTCATAAATGTTTTTCACAGCGTTTGGATTAGAGTATGAGCGTCGGAAAATTTTCTTATAATAAAGAGTAACTGAATAACATAAAATACAGAGTATCTGGCAGTACATACGGCCATACAAGCATCCGAGTGTTTAATTCAAAAGTAAATACAATAAAATAAAAACGTCTCCGCCAAGTCCTCATGCTGGCTTCTTACCCCCGATCTCGATCCCGTGACCCTTGGATCCTGAAGCTAGAGTAAGAGCTGAGGTCCAATGTCCATTGGACCTCAGGTAATGGTTAACCTCATGCTTATGTAATAGTATATAAATGATAGTTATTCATGACATCACAACATTACATAATCACATATGTAAAACAATAACCATACACAGCTAATGCATGTTATTCCCCGTCTGCACTCTACTCCAGTGCCACAATGTACACTCGTGTCCTCAGCGCTAGGAAAACTCAACGGTATATCATAACCATAACCCGTATAAAGCTGGATGTATAATGAAAACATCTAAGACAGAGTCTTAGTCTATGAATACAGCTATCATATATAAACATACAACAACCATAAGAGTTAAGGTTACAGTACGCGTCCGTACCTTCGTTGACGAAATGCAGTACGTCTGACGGTCGGTACGTGATATGATGATCGGAACATGATCACATATATCCTATAAGGACAATATCGTATTTATTAATGATCAATATCATAACAGTCATTTTAGTCACAAATGACTATTTTACCCCTGACTTTGCTAACTGACTAAATTTTGCCAAAGTTTCGCTACTTTGACTCTAATCTTCCAAAAATTTTGCCATATCTCTATCTCCATCATATTTTTGAAATAAATACCATATTTAACCCTAAAACATGATATCAAAATTATACTTGGAAGATTAAAGATCAAACTAACATTTATACTAAGAACTACTAAACAAAAGACTAGAACCTAAAGTAGGGACCGAAGAATTTACCCAGAGCTTTGCTACTTCTTCACAAGAGCTCTTCCTTCTCTCTTCCTTCTCTCTATTTCGAAATGCTGCTTGAGATTTGGTGTGAAAATTTCAAAAGGAGTGGAAGCCTATTTATAGAAAAAGCTTATGGCAACATTGTAATTTTTTCCAACTTCCTCTTCTTCAATATTGGCCATTGGATCTAGGTTTTTGTTTGAAAATCCATCTCCACCCTTGAACCCTTCTCCAACCGTCCTCTCCTTCCTTCTTTCCTCAATATGACATCATCCATATGATGTCACCCATGTGCTTCTTTATGAATTATACCGATAAATTACTTGCTCAGTGTTTTAATCGAATGTACTTATAACTTTTAAATACTTTAGAGGTAACCCTTGAAGTTTAAGTATTCTCTTGAGAAGTATTTGGATTAACAAGAATTATAGTCCAATTAGGGGTCTTTACAAGTGTTTTAGTCAGTATACGAAAAACTCCGTCGGTTACGGAAATAACTTCGGAGATAACCATCTCCGGGATAAAAATTCACTTGTTTATAATATGTCCTGATGTTAAATACTTAGTTCACATATTTCAATGTACGATTTAATTTCTATCGGTTCTCATTTATCTTATTTGCTTTTTCCACAAAATATCTTTTTCTTCTTTAAATATCTTCATCCACTTGCCAACTTGTATATTCACACACACACACACACACATTTTCTCACACACACACACACAAATACACGGTTCCCCCCCCCCCCAATTTTTGACTTTTTGTAATACCCTAAAATCTGACCTATGATGAGCATCATAGTTTAGTAAATAATATCTATTGGAAATAGGTGAATATGTGGTCTCAAAATTAGGTATTATTTCTAGGGAAATTTCTAGTGAAATTTGAGGGAATAAAGTGTCAAAAATCCCTAAGAATGCAATTATGGGCCATAAAATGCCCTGAAAATATTATGATAAATCGTAAGAGGCAGTAAAATAATTATTAAAAATTAGAGAGTATATTGTCTCTAATTTTGGTAATTTATTAAATTACAACCTTGGAAAAATTAAAAGGCAAAAATCAAAAAGTATTTGGAGGACCGAAACGACCCCATGATTTTTAATATTTTACATGGGACATAAAATACCAATGTAAGTAAATTAGTTGTGAGATAATGTTTAATTCTAATTAAGAAAATTGTCAACAATTAGTAAGTGATTAAATAGATAATTATTGGCTAATTGTTTAAGCATGAGAAAATGAGATATTCAAAGATAATTATATACAACCCCTAAGTGGAGATTAATGACCAATAAAGGGTCAAGATTAGTATAAAGAATATTTTTAAGTAATTTGGCATAATTAAGAAGTGTATAAGGTAAATTACATAAAATCCCTAAGGCTTAATTAACCAACAAAGGATTAAGCAATAAGATAATTACTAATTAAGATAATTAAGGCATAATCTAAGTGATTTAAAAGAGTTGAAAATTCAAAAACTTAGCCAAGAAGTAGCCTTCAATTTTTGAAAAATAGAAAGAAAATGAAGAAAAAAATGTGTAGTGTGAACAAGGTTGTGGTTTGAAGAATATTCTAAGGAAAAAGAATATTCTGTGAAAAAGCAAATAGGATAAATGACCACCGATAGAAATTAAATCCTATCTATAAAATCATGAACTAGGTTTCTAAGGTCAGGGCTTATTATAAACAAGTGAATTTTTAGCTCGGAGTAGGTTACCTCCGAAGTTATTTCCGTAACCGAAAAGGGTTATACTAGACTGGCTTAAAAGCTATCTGATATTCAAAAAGCAAATCAGATGAATGGAAATCTATAGAAACTAAGCCATAACTTGAAATCTAGGGATGAGGTGGTAAACATCTGGGCATATTATGAATCAGTGGATTTTTGTCTCGAAGATGTTGTTACCCGAAGTGATTTCGAATCAAGACGTTTATCCGAAAATGTTCGGCAGGCAACGAAATGTTCTGAATGGGATCAAAAATTTAGTTAACCCAGACATTTCTAAAGAGGAAGAGTAGACCTTCAGGGCTATGTTGTCGATTTTGAGATTTTTCAAGATTACGCGATTAGAACACCGAACAGGGAACTTTATCGGTAGAAGCTCATAAAGCACATGGATGACATCATGTTGGTGACAAAGGATGACATAGGGGACGAAATGTGTGGAGGAGAATGAAGGAGAAAACTTGTTTGCTAAGTTTTCAAATGGAAGGTTGAGATTGAATTCCATAAAGTTGATCCAAGGGTTGTAATCCTTTGGCTTTTCCTATAAATAGGGGCCTTTGCCTCTTCACAATTCACACCAAAATCACTCTTAGAAAGGGGTAGAGAGAAGTTAGCGAGAGGAGCTCTGGAGAAGTGAGAGCAAGAAGAGGAGGTTCTTCAAGGGTAAGTTCTTCGGTTCATAGTTTTAGTTCGGTAGTTCTTGAAGTTCTTAGTGTAGATGTTGTTTTGATCTTTAATCTTCCAAGTATGATTAGATATCATGTTTTAGGGGTAATTAAGGTATTAATTTCAAAAATAATGTTGGAGGAAGAGTTATGGCAAAATTTTGGAAGATTAGAGTCAAAGTAACGAAGTTCTGGCGAAATTTCGCCGATTAGTCAAACTAGGGGCAAAATGGTAATTTATACCTAAAATGCCTGTTGTAATGTTGGACATTGATTAAAGTGATATTATCCTTATAGGATATCTTTGATCACGTGCCGCTGTCGTACCGCTGTCAAAGTACCGTATATCGTCAATGAAGGTACATTCGCGTACTGTAACACTAACTCTGATGGTTATATTATGCGTGTATGTGATGTGTGTATGGTGTGTATATATGTGGTATGTATGTTGTATGTGTAGAGATGTTATACTGTTGAGTGCATATAGAGGTTAGAAGATATATATGTCTGAATGCTGGGGGCAATATGTCTGTATGTTGGGGGTAATATGTCTGTATGCTGGGGGCAATATGTCTGCATGCTGGGAGCAATACATATGCATTGGTTGTGATAGAGCGATTGTATGTGCTATTGATATTGTGAATGTCTGTTGTCTGTATATGTATATATAAACATGAGGTTAACCGTTAGCTGGGGTCCCTATGCATTGGACCTCAACCCTTAACATAGCTTCAGGGTCGGGAGGACCAAGGACCGAGGAGAGAGGGAAGCAGCAAGCTTAGAGACCGGCTGAAGACTTTCTGTTGTTGTTCTTACTTTTGAAAACTCTCGGTTACTGTACTGCTTCTGTAATTAGCCAGTGAGCATTTTGAATATATATATATCAGTTACTCTTCCGCTCCAATGCTCTACTCTAATGAATTTTTTTTTACTGCTTTTGAAAAACGGGATGTTACACTTTTTAACACTTTTTATTTACTTATATTATACATTAATTTATCTTATATTAATTTATTCCATTGGCTAATTAGATGGTTAATTAGTCCATTGGTTAATTAGGCTTTAGGTATTTATATAATTCATCTTATATTTTTCTCAATCATACCTAATTAATTAGCAATTATATCTATGCCAATCTTAATTCTTTATTGGTCATTAATCTCAATTTAGGGGTTTTATTAAATTTGGATACACATGCTTAAAGAATTAGCAATTAATTATTTATTCAATCACTTACTAATTGTTGACAATTTTCTTAAATTAGATTAATTGTTTTCTCACAACTATTGTACTGACATTGGTAATTTATGCACCATGTATTATTTTAAAAATCATGGGGCAACTTATGGTCCCCAAAATAATATTGGATTTTGCCTCTTTATTTTTCATGGAAAATAATCCCATAAATTACCAAAATTAGAGGTAATATACTTTCCTATTTTTTAATAAATATTTAATTGCCTCTTAGGATTTAATATAATATTCTCAGGGTATTTTATGCCCCATAAATGCATTTACGGATTTTCGGCACTTTATTCCTTTTAATTTTCAAGAGAAATTACCCTAGAAAATAAGATACTACAACACAAGATTTGAGACCATATATTCACCTATTAAGAATATGTATTATTTATCAAAAGATAATATTTAAGATAAATAATTATCTGGGTATTACATACTGGTTTGGACAAAATATATTGATAAAATAAAGTGCTGTAAATAAAGATTATCCCCGGTGGGATTAATATACAATTACCCAAATGAAGTTCCATCGGGCCAAAATAATAATCATACAGTTATCCGGGAACCAAAATAAATATCCAAAATAAAGTCACCCACAACTCAGTCTTACTCCGCACGTCTACCTACGTCACCCAGCACCGCCCTAGAAGCACTCCCGGAATCCTTGCAAAAGCCTGAAATTCAAAATTGAATCCCAGAGTAACCGTTAATCTCATATAACATGTATGAATAATGCATGTAGAAAAACCATAAATAAAAAAATACCACATAACATTCAATATCAAGGCACACAATCAAATCCGGAACTAGCAGTCCTAATAGCACACAGCACAGACTGTAGTGGTCTTAATAGCACACAACACAGACCACCGGGCACAGCACACAACAAAGCCCTTAATGCACACAGCATGTTCCGGTTCCATAGCGCTTGGAAATAAATGATAACTAAATGTATGTAACATATCATGGTAAAACATACATCCACAAGTCACACCGAGTATATGAGTATTAAGGTTACTACCTGGTAGTTGATCACAAATATTAATAAATTTTTCTGGCACACGATTGGCGAAATAGCCTTAGAATAAACAATAATAGAACTAAATTCTCAATACTTAAGAAAATTCACTTTAATATATATTTGACTTCTTGATTTGAAATAAGCCTTTTCCAAGCTTCCATAATCTCTAAAACCCTTTTCTCAATTGGAAAACCATTATTGGTGGAAACCACCTTTATTTCCGGATTGCACAGAAAATTCCAGAAACAGTGACTGAATCTTCAAAAATTCATAATTAATTCTAGAAAACTTCCAATTGGGGTGGTTCAAAATCCCAAATGACCCTTAATATGCCTAGTTTTGGATAAAAATATTTCCAGATACTTTAATTATTCGTACAATTTTTGTGTATCCAAAATCCACCCTCAGGTCCGAGACAGAGACCTACTTTCTGGGCCATTTTAGAAACTTAATTGCTCCTGCTCCAGAGCTTCAAAAATTACAAATTATATACCAAAATAATACATGAGATGTCTATTTTCTCTGTGTAAAATTTAATAATTTTTAAAGTCCATTTACTATGTCAGAAATCGAGTTGAACCCAGATGACTCACAGAAATTCCACAACTCAGCAACCCAATGTTTTTTTACACTTTCATCTATGATTCCAAAATTTTGATCCAAGTTCATCCCCATACAAAATCTCATTTTAAACACTTTAAAACTGTCAAAAACACTAAAACCAACTCATATCCTGAAGAAAAACCAGCTGCACGAAATTTACCATTTACTCACAAAATGTCAAACTTCCATTCCAACTTCATACCTTCCTCCATATCCTAGGTTTATTCTTTCATTTTAGACTATAGACCTTAACTTTAAACCTTTGTTCCTTCTTTTCATTAGCTACCCAACCAAGCATACCAACATGCTCATGGTGATAGATATTTCCTAACTCAAACAACCCAAGAAAAATGGTTGAAATGTTTAAAAGTGACTTACTTGATAGCTTTTAGCACCCTTGTCACACTTGCTCCTTGAATCTTCCTCCTTAAATTTTTGGACACTATACCTCAAAAAACCAAAGAGATGATGATCTTTAATGTGTTAACCACATTAGAAGAAGTAGAAGGGAGTGGTTTAAGGTTCCAAAGTCAAAGCACTTACCTTAGCTTCAACCTTCTTGCTCCTTGTATTCTCTTATGTTCTTGAGTTCCATGCTTGTTGATTTCCTTGACTTTCTTTTTTCTCTAAACCGACCAGCAGCCCAATAAGAGAGAGGAGTTGTGTTATATAAAGAATATATCCTACTTACTTGATCTCCAATTTTCGTGCTCCCCAAGGAAAGAAAAATAGCCTTACCTTGTAATTAATTGTTTTTCTTTCTTCTTCTTCTTTTCCTCCTAGCCGTGCTCTTATAGCTGTTGGAGGAGGAGTTTGATTGACTAATCAACTTTCTTTCTCCATTAAATGTTGTCTCTCTCTTCTCTTGATTTCTCCACAAAAATTCTAGAGTTATTTATGGAACTCTTCTTTTCTCTCTATGCCTCTCTCTCTGGACGAAAGTTGTAAGGGATATTTAATGAAGATTTTGTTTCTTCATTTGGTCCATTTGAATGTGTAAATATCCCTCTTAATAAAATAAAGCCTTGTTCTATCAATTCTATTTCCTTTAGGTCCTTTTGGTGCTTAGGACAACTTGTATCATAAGATATCATTATTACTATCTTTTTCCCTTCTCCTTTTTCTCCTAGATATACGAATGTATGAGCAGATTTTTGGGGAGAAAATGACTTTTCCGAATGTCTCTTACTTGCTCCAATAATGATGTACTTGGGTTGGTGTAATGGTAATGATAGCTTTTCTTTTTTCTTTTTTCTTTTTTTTTTCTTCTTTTCTCTACAAAACCGAAGTGGGAAAGGATTTGGGAGGATTTTTATACTTTATAAATCCAATCCAATGTCCTTTTGCATTTATGAAGATATGATGTTACCATAGATTTTTTTTTAAAGAAAAATAGCTTCTTAAAAAAATCCATTTTTCATGAGCAAATTTTTTTGTTCCTTCATCCTTCAAATTTCCAAATTGGGCCTTCCTTCTGGGCTCCAAAAATTATCCTTCCCACTTAGCCCAATAGCTCATAATTCTTGGTTAAGTCCATGACACCTTCTTAGGCATTTTCGGAATTTTATGCTCTTTTCTCTATTTCTTCCATTAAGCATTTTGCCCAAGGGTAAAAACGGAAAATAAACTATGTTTTGACTTCCATTGTCAATTCTTCCTTAGGGATGTCCCAACCATAATCATTTAATTACACATCAACAAATAATTTCACATCCTCATCTTACTCTAATTATTTCATACAATAACATATATCACTAACACATGGCTTCATGGTAATTTACGTATGCCAAAAAGCTCCACATTAATGCACATGAAAAATGGGGAAGTTACAGAGGGTTATAAACTTCAAACTCCAAAATATGGAGTCTTTTCGGTAAGCTTCTGAAATAAATATTAATTTAGGCTAAAAAAATATTTCTAGGGAGAAAAATATGCTAATACCAAGTATTTACTCACACGTAGGGGGAAATCGCCAGATTTCCACTGGGTTTGCCTTTCGGCTTGTTGTTGTGCGTGTGAGCCCACCACTCTTCTAGGCCTCTTTATAAGGCCAATACAAATATGATTACATATAAAGGCTTATACTCTCTTATTCCCAAGCAATGTGGGACTAGTTATTATCAAAAAAATGTGGGACTAGTTGTTTTTTTGGCACACCCACACATGTATTTATATATGGGGAAAACATTTCTGCATTGATGTAGAAAAATGTTTTCTGCAGCGACCCAACGACATCGTTTTCCTTTTTTTTTATTAATTAATATGAAAATGGAAAGGGGCAGAGGATTTGACAAAAGAAAGGAGCATGGACCCCACCATGAAATAACTGTGTCTTTGACCAAGGAAAGCTTCTGACCAAAACAAGAAAAACAAAAATCCAATGGTGCTGCGGTTTCAAGACTTAGTACAGTTAATACTATGGTCCTTCAAAAACCTCAAACCAAAGCTGTTGTTTGACAAAAAAAAACCAAAACGAGAGCTGCGTAAATCTCGACTCAGATTTCCATATGCTAGCGGTGAGCTACCCAGCGGATCACGAGCGACAGGCGGACTCGTACAACGCCGAGTCGACTTGGAGTACTTGCAGGCGCCACAGGGAAGGGTGGAAAAGGCGGCACAGTAGAGTCGAGGAGACGCTCCGGTTGAGAAAGCTAGGAGCCAATGATCCAGAGAGAGAATCGAGTCCTAGACCAGCTCCGGTGGGACTTCAGGTTGAAGGTGCGGTGGTTTTCTCAAGCACCACGACGTCCTAACCTGCAGAACAGAGCGCATGTACGGTCATCTTTCCTGTTATCTCTTCCAATATTGCTACTCAACCTAACCAACTACTCACTCTAACAGTCTGTGACTCTGTGTTGCTCCACGCCTCCACCCGTCGTCTTTTTCTACCAAAAAAAAAATAGTGAAACGGCGTCGGTTTCTGACTTGCTGCAGAAAATTTTTTCTGTAGTAAATGCAGAAATGAGAATCCCTTTATATATTTACAACAATCCCCCACATGTGTCAAAGAATCCTGCTGTGTTACCCACAAGAATATAACTATTGTATCTGATGACCCTTAGAACTATGAACCAGATGTAACATCCCATTTTTAAAGCGGAATTTTTTTTTTTTCAATCAGAGTAGAGCATTGGAGCAAAAGAGTAACTGATTCACATTCAATCATTAACCATAGTGTAACATTGTATTGATACAGTCATCCTATTGTTCTCAAAAAGTAATAACTAAATAATCAAAAGGAACATCTCCGACCATCGGTCTAGTCGTGTTGCTTGCCCCGCTCTCCAATCCTTGGTCCTCCCAACCCTGAAGCTACAGCTGAGATCCAATTTACCCCATTGGATCTCAGGTAACGGTTAACATTATGCTCAAATAAAAACAGTATATGGATGACAGATATTCATGACATACCAAAGAGATATCGTACAAAAGCATAAAACAGATGCATAATCAATATAATGACAAGACATAAGCAAAGAGCAATATGTAAAGTCCCATAAAGTGTCTGCACATAAACCAAGCCACGATGTACGGTCGTGTCCTCGGTGCTAGGAAAACTCAAACGGTATTACTATGTCTATAACCCGTGTGAAATCTGTATGTATAATCGGTGACCCTAAACAGAGCCTCTATCCGAATCGGTGACCCTAAACAGGGCCTCTATCCGTGAATGTATCTATCACATATATGTATATGAGCAGCACAGAGTTAGTGTTACAGTACGCGAACGTACCTCCGTTGACAATATACGGTACTTCTGGTACGTTTGACGGAAACTGCACTTTTGACAACGGGCTGACAGCGGCACGTCAGACAGCAGAACGACAGCGGTACGACGACGGTTCGTGATCAAAGATTTCCTATAGAAATAATATCACGTTTATCAATTTTTGACATCATAACAGGAATTTTAGATACAAATTACCATTTTGCCCCTATTCCCCTAATCGTCGTAATTTCGCCAGCGCCCGCTACTTTAACTCTATTTCTCCAAAATTTTAACATACCTCTTCCTCCAACATATTTTTGAAATAAATATCATATCTACCCCTAAAACATGATATCTAAATCATACTTGAAAAACTAAAGGTCTAACACTTCTACTATAACTACCGAAAGAACTTAAGACTAAGGATCGAAAAACTTACTCAGAGCTTCACTGCAAACTTCCCCGGAATTCTTCCTCCTTCCTTGCTCCAAGAATTTCGAACTAGACTAGAGTGAAATGGTGTGAAGATTTCAAATGAAGGCTTGGGGTATTTTAGGGAAAAATGACTTACTATTCACACTTTGTCAGACGAATTCTGGACCGTAGGATCGCACTTTTGCAAAATGGCACATCTTGGACCCTTGGATGCTCTTGGCCATCCTTCCCCCCTTAGGTGGCAGCTAGTGACATCATCTTGGATGATGTCACAAGTTGCTTTTCACCTCCGACCCGATAAAGTTCTCCGATCGGTGTCCGAATCGCGTAATCTTGCAAAATCTCAAAATTCCAGGGATATTTCCCTGAAGATCTCTTTTCCGTCTTTCAAAATACTTGGATCAACTAAATTTTTGATCCCATTCAGGGTGTCATCAGTTCCGCAGAAGATTTTCTGATATCTGCCTTCGGTTGCGGAACTTGCTTCTGGTAACAACATCTTCGGGACAAAAATCCACTGATTCATAATATGCCCAGATGTTTACCAACTCATTATTGGATTTCAAGTTATGGCTTAGTTTCTATAGTTACGGAAATGACTTCGGAGACAGCCTACTCCGAGATAAAAATTCACTTGTTTAGAATATACTCTTACTTTAGAAACCTTGTTCATGGTTTTCTAGATAGGATTTAGTTTCTATCGGTGGTCATTTATCTTACTTGGTTTTTCACAACTTGACTACTATTTAACCGAAGTTGCAAGTTCTTTAATCATCCATTCTTATCCAATTTTTTCTCCAAATTTTTGGTCCAATACAGCTGGTCCCTTTTTTTTCGTTTTTTAATTATTTAATTAATTAATATTATATTAAATAATTATTTAATAATTTTTTTATATAATTTTTTTACAAAATTTTCCTATTGGCCCATATATGTTTTTAGGCTTAAAATTACTTAATCTTTCATATTTTTCTTCATATTTTCCAATTAATTAAATATATTTTATGCTAATTTTAGCTATAACCCACTAATTATAGGGTTTTACATAATTATCTTTGGATTTTCCTTTGTTTAAGCTCAAATAATTAGCCAATAATTATTTAATTAATTACCCACTAATTGTTGATAATTTTCTTAATTAGAATAACTCATTACCTCACAACTTTTGTACTGACATTAGTATTTTATGTCTCGTGCATTATATTAAAATTCACGGGACATTTTGGTCATTATAATACTTTTTGATTTTCCCCCTCTATTTTTCCAAGGTTATATTTTATTAAATTACCAAAATTAGAGACAATATACTCTCTTAATTTTAATAATTATTTTACTACCTCTTAAGATTTTTCATAAATTTCTTAGGCCATTTTATGCACCACAATGGCATTTTAGTAATTTTGGCACATTATTATTTTTTCCTAATTTTCATTAGAAATTTTCCCTAGAAAATAGAATAAGTATTCTACAATGTTTTGACACCACATATTTACCTATTTCCAATAGGTATTATTTACTAAACTATGATGCTCATCATAGGTCAGATTTCAGGGTATTACACCAGACCTAGACGAATAACACTTAATACACAGAGATGTCAGTGAAGCCTACTTCTATGAACTAAAAAATCAGCTTGGTGTGTACTAGAGGCATTAAGGATCAAATTATATCCTAACATTTCTGTTGTTAACGACGATTTTGCTCATTAAGATGTCATTACGTGTGCCTGGTGCATAATGAATGCTCTCGAGATTTCGCCACGATCTCATAAGAGCGCACACACTTCACATTCATAGAGGTGATTTCATGTAATAAGTGTACTTGCACTGAGCACACCATCTTGTAGGATTATGAAATCATTAAGATCTTTGCTCAACCTACCAAAATGAATTCTAGCATATTCCTATTGCCATAGGAAAGGACCAATAATTTATTTCATGCTAGTCAAAACTAACAAATGACTTGTTAACGGCCAATAGGTCTATTAATGACCTCACAGAAACTGATTGAGATAACTACACCACAATTATTAAGCTACCTTATCACATTATATCTCAAAACGATTTTATTTATTTATTTGCAAATCATTGTTTTTTTTTTTTTCAATGGCTATTGCCATTTGGAAATCATTGATCATCCACGCTAAAGGTTGGCTTCTTGCCAAAATATTTGCTAAGTGGTTTTCAATATTCTCAGCACTCTATCCAACATATCACATCATATTTAGGGTTTTATAAGTCAAGCCAGCCAACTATGTATGTATCCATTAGTTTTAAAAAGTTTATCTCTCTATTAATGATCAACTACCAGTACTGTCACAGGTTATATCTATCTCTACTATAATAGGTTATATAGGTATCATCAATCAATCTTAGAACTTAGCTATGATACATAAATAATATGTGACAATACTCTCGATTTATTATTATTATTATTATTGCCAACGTCAATACTATCGATTTATAATTAGTGTGGGAGCTCACAAACATTTTGTTATCAATGAGTCTTTAGTTAACAAGCCAAATGACATAAATTTCATCCTCCTATTTTTAACCAACATGTGTGCATTGTGTTTTGATGTTTACCATTAGTATGTGTGTGTGTGTGTGTGTATATATATATATTAATTGATGAGCGCCCAATTATGAAGTTATGATAAACATATATATAATTGCGACAATATGTTGTTAATTGACCGGTAATTCAGGTTTATTGGGCATTTTTTTAATTGATGAATACTTAATTGGCAAAATATTTGATACTTTAAACACGGTGCTATTTGTTTCAATGAAGCCACACAGCGATGGTACTTTATTACTCCATATTATTAAACTTTTAAGATGCTAATTAATTATTCTTCCATGCATAAATACTTTAGGAGCAAAATGCTCTTTAAAATAAAGTTAAACCAAAGTTAACGGAGGACATTGTTCTAATAAGTTTAATTAGGATACTCAAATTTTCTTGCAAAATACTCCTTTCGGTCCTTAATATATGTAATACCCGGGTAATTATTTATCTTAAATATTATATTTTGATAAATAATACCTATTGAAAATAGGTGAATATGTGGTCTCAAATTGTGTAGTATATTTACTTTATTTTCTAGGGCAATTTCTCTTAGAATTAAAATAAACAAAGGGGCAAAAAGCCAATTTTATTTTAGGGAACATAAGTTGCCCTTTGATTTTTAAATTAATGCATGGAGCATAAATGACCAAAGTAAACCCAAAAGTTGTGAGAAAATAATTAGTCCAATTTAAGAAAATTATCAACAATTAGTAGATAATTAAATCTTCATTTATTAGATTAATTCCAAGAACTTTCATAGGTAATTGAATAACTTGTTGTAAAATTAGGGATGTATGACCCTAATTAAGGACCAATGGTCAATGAAGGGCCAAGATTAGAATAAAGATAATTGCTAATTAATTAGGCATGATTAAGGAATGTATAAGATTAACTACATAAAATCCCTAAAGCCTAATTAACCAACAAAGGATAGGATTAAGACATTAATCAAACTTGCTAATCACCTTTGACAAGTCAACTAAAATCAATGGGGTGTTATATACAACTCTAAGAATTACATAAAACATGAACGAATTAATATTTACAAAAAAATTTATAGCAAGTATTTGCTCATAAATAAAAAATTTATTTATTTTTTAAAAAAATTGTATAAGCCAAATAATGCATTTGATTACATTTTATATGCTTGATCGGCGTGGATTTTAATCTCAAACATTGTCCCCGAAATGTATAGCATGTTACATTGTTCTTAATTAAATAAAGGAGCCTGTTGAGATTTTTTCCATTTCTTGTATAATTATTGGTTGTCATCCTAATGCGCACGCGGTCCAAAATAAGTCAAATTTATTTAGCTTATTACCTACTTCACTCCGCGTACTGTTCGTTTACAATTCTGTTTTATAAGAAGTTTAATATACAAATTAAGAAATATAATTATTATGCGAGTTTTTCTTATAAAAGCGCGTTTCGTTTCCTTGGTCCAAGCAACTAACTAATAAATAATTATATTATGAACTATGAAAAGGTCTTGTCTGAGAAAGAAGGGGCGTTAGCTCTATCAAAGAAGCTCAAGAACGTCTTTATCAGAAATTAGAGTGTCGCATTAAAGAAAATATGCGAGCCAATGACTTTACAATCTAATGTTATGCGATCTCCTCTATAAGTTTGAGGTTACTAGTTTGATCTCGCTACTAACTTTAAGATGTTAGTGCCTGCCGATTTAATTTTAAAAAAATATATATGATATGACTGATTTATATTGTGTGTGATGGTGAAAAACTAACAAACAGTCTTAGGAAAAGATCAATAAACACATCCACACTCTCTAGAGATTCGTCTTTTTGGCTTGGCTTGGGTCAACCAAAGATTAGCTGGTTTCAAGCTTATCTTCTTCAAGAAGTAGCCAAAAATCTCTCAACATTACTTCCTATGACAAAATAATTTAATTAATACTCCCTCAAGAGCTAGTTTGGAGGTTGAATTTGATCTAAAATGTAATATCCCCAATCCATTTTATCTCTTTCTATATATATTTTTTCTAAATTAATTTAACTAGCTTAATTACACACAAGTATTTTAGGAAGATCGAATCGCACTAGTTATAATTAACTTTTTTTTAACATTTTTTAATTTATTAAAATTAGTTGAGTAGATCTTATACCCTATGATCATTAATATAAGACATATCTGAAGAGTTGATCTCAATCTTAAATATTAGATATAATTTTATATTTTCCAATCTCTTCCTAATTTATTGCTATTGGTGCCCCTCAACAATAATCAAAGAGAAGAGGGAAGAAAGGAATTAAAGAAGATGACTATGGTGTTTTAAAAAATACATATCATATTAACTAACTTAACTAACTTCAATAATCTAATCAAATTAAGTAAATATGTCTTATATTAAAGATTGAAAGGAGTGAACTTAATTGAATTAACAAACATATCTTTTTTTTAAGATTCTTTGTGAACAAAGACAAACATAATGACTTAAGATCCCATAATATTAAAGTAACACTAACGCACTTTGTGCGCATGCTTCATTTCCTCATAAATTAACATTTCTTGTTGTTTTCACTATGTGATGCATCCTACTGTCTTTTGAAAAGAATCAATAATGGAAACTCACCATTACTGGTCATACTTTTTTTTCTTCTTCTGATTTTAACATGACTGTATTATTATTATTATTATTATTATTATTATTATTATTATTATTATTATTATTATTATTATTATTATTATTATTATTATTAGTAGTAGTAGTAGTTTAAAATAGAAATCAGATAATATTTAAAAATTTTGATTTTGATTTTATTTTTTGAAGTTGATACTCTTTTAGAAAGGAGATGCTCTTTAATTAATATTCGTAACTGAACTCGAGATTAAATTTTGGAACCAATAGAAGTAAGGGAAAATTGCACTTGGCCTCTAAAGTAAGACAAATTATTGGTGTAACATCCCTTGAAATCCCTAAATTACTTGCAAGTCCAAAATTGCTACCATCTAATTTGAAGTGCTAGCCCAAAACCCAGTCTAGTCTGATTCTATGTTTGGACTGTTTTTCTTCAGGTTGGACTGGATTGGGTTTCTTGATCTAGAATAGGTTACTTGGACCACTAGGTTATTTGCTCATTCCAATGAAAGAGTATGAAGCAGATGATGGCAACTGATGAATGAGGGAAAGGGAAATGATGTCTTTTAAAAATTGGAATCTCTTAACTTTAGGTCTCTGATCTTAGGACTTGATATTAATTTAGATATTCAAAAGGACCTTACAATAATAATTTGTTTTATTTAGGGCCTGAGTGCAATTTTCCCAAGTAAGTCTGATGCTACCAAAATTTAATTAAGCATCACAACTATATGGATCATGAAAATAGTAAATGGCAAATTAAAGTCATCCCAAAGAGACTCAATCCAACTATTGATTATGCATTAGATTTCCTTGTTTAATTTAAATTGAACAAATCAGAACTATTTTCAATATGAGTAAAGAGAAATTCAATAAGAAAAAGAAACTAATAATAGCAAAGACTTTCCACAAAAACTTAAATTAACTTCAACTTAAATTAATCAACTAATATAGAGAATTAATGTATATATATGTTTGTCGGTTCATTTATATACATACCTCAATTAATTATACAATGTCTCACACAATTAAATAAGATGTAATGTAAATGGAGATCACTCTAAGTTGATTATACAGAGCTTTTAGGTAAATGTCTATCAAAGACACAAATTAAATTAAAAATATAATTTCACATTATTTAATCTTAAATCCCAAAACATACTCAATGATGGCCAATCAATAAATAATAAAGAATAAAAACAAGATTAAATAAAATGAAATAATATTAAACAAAACTAATTAGTGGGAATAATTTCTAAGTATCAAACAATTAAATAAAGGGAAAATTAGAATGAAGGACCTAGATATTTATGGAGAAGGACCATAAAAATTTAATTATTTAGAAGGACCAAATATAAAAATATAGAAATGCCTATGAAAAAATCTGTTGCATTCCCTTCTACATTCTCTTCCCTATTCTGTTTTTAAAACTAACACAAAATTCTAAATTTCATTAAATTAAACAATAGTTTTCTCAATTTTTATTTTTCACAACTTGAATATATATCTATGAAGAGAAATTACGCATTCTTCAATTTGTAAAAATTACAATTTTTCTTTAAATCAACAAAAAATTTAATCCGAAACTAAATTATATAATTTTAATAAAAGTCAAGGTCTTCTATAATTTATCATATATGTTAAACCAAGAAAGTTTGTATGATTTATTTTTGTTTTAAAAGCAATTTATTTGGGTTAAAAATTCATGTAATTAAAAAAATTTTAAAAATATAACTAACCTATTAAATCCTTAAAAAATGAAATAAGTTATATATATATAAAGAGCTTAATTGATAATACATGAGGTTTGATTAGCAGCAATTTAATTAATTCAAACAGTGAAATTACCCTTAAATGATATATTCAAACAGTGAAATAAGTTTATTTTTTATTTTTAACAGTTATTAATTAAATAATGCATTGGAAAAAATGATTCACCCAAATTGATATCTTTTAAAATTTTAAAAAAATCCCTTTAATTTAGTATTGATGACTTCCCAAATATATCAAAATATATCTCAAATCTATTGAAAATGAGAAGTGATCAAACTCTCAATGTCATTATTGTCAAACTCACGAGTTGACTCTCCGAGTTTAGAGTTTTACGTTTTTATCTTACAAAATCAAGTCGAATCATTGGTAAACTCGTGAGCATTGTAAACTCGGTTAAACTCACAAGTTAATATACTGAGGTTACTGTTTTTACGTTTCCAGCTTACAAAACCGTGTTAACTTACTTTTAAACTCATGTTAACTTCTTCGAATTGATCATATTCAACGGCTTTAAATTTTATAGAAATGTCTTTATTAAATATGATAAATTATAAATGTTGATGGATTTAATTTTAATTATTTGAATTTAAAAAATATTTAAACCAAATTGTTGTTATTTTTTATATTTTAATTATTTAATTATACACTATTTAAAGATAAAAATATACTCTTACAAGTTTATGATACAAATTTACCACACCATTATGAGTTTTTCCTTAAACTCATGAGTTTCATAATCTTGATCAATAGAAAATTAAACATTTTCTATTAGCTATTAAGATAATGTAAATCCCGCAAACAGCATGACTGACTTCAAAGTTGTACTTATTCTCGTTTTATCTATTGTGTCAGTTCATGTTTGACTTGTTTAATAACAAATATCTATTTGTTTTTATTTCATTCTATCTTAAGAAAATAAAATTCCTAAATTAATTTTATATTTTATGTTGGATTCGATCTTCTAGAATCCTTTTGATCTCATAGGCTGCTAAATAAAATAATGGTTGTTCCATACTACGCTTACACAATTACATTTATGTTTCTAAGAATATAAGGTACGTAGCACGTACTTTTTGGTTTTGAAAAATATCTGAAAAATCAGATTGTTCATTAAAAGGGAAAACCCTTGATTAAAATCAGATAGTTAATTCAATAAATATGAACTAAATTAATAATTTAAAAAAAAATTATCCTTTTATCCTTTATGAATGACTTTTTTTTTTTTTGGTTGCCATGAATGAGTTTTTTTTACCTCCTCCTTCTCTCTCTATAGGAATAAAACTGTAACACTCTCATAATATAATAAAAATATTTTCCCCTTTGGACTTATAAATTGCACTCCAGTGGTACATATACATTGATAACAAAATATGTATA
Source organism: Acacia pycnantha (assembly GCA_025563575.1). Classification (NCBI taxonomy): domain Eukaryota; kingdom Viridiplantae; phylum Streptophyta; class Magnoliopsida; order Fabales; family Fabaceae; genus Acacia; species Acacia pycnantha. The sequence goes on along the minus strand of JAMWYP010000069.1, from coordinate 753,843 downwards.
TACTATTTTGGTCCTATTTATAAATCCTTTTTGACTAAAAAATTTGGTCATTTTTATAATTCATCTTTCAAGTAATAAATGAGATGGTGACAATTTTTCCCATATTATTGTACCAAATTAGTTTAAGACGTTAGATGCTGCCAAAACAAATATTTCAAGTGTTATTTACATATAAATTTATAGCAGGTAATTGCCCATAAATAAATAATTTATTAAAAAAAAAATTTGTATAAGCCAAAGAATGCATTTGATTACATTTTATATGCTTGATTGGTGTGGATTTTAATCTCGAACATTGTCCCCGAAAAATATAGCATGTTTCATTGTTCTTAGTTAAATAAAGGAGCCTATTGAGATTTTTATATTACATTTTATATAGTATGTTACATTGTATTGGTTTTCATGCTAGCTAATGCGCACGCGTTTCAAAATAATTCAAATTTATTTAGCTTATTACCTACTTCACTCCGCGTACTGTTTGTTTATAATTCTGTTTTATAAGAAGTTTAATACACAAATTAAGAAATATAATTATTATGCGAGTTTTTCTTATAAAAACGTGTTTTGTTTCCTTGGTCCAAGCAACTAACCAATATGTAATTATATTATGAACTTTGAAAAGGTCTTCTCCGAGAAATAAGGGGCGTTATCTCTATCAAATAAGCTCAAGAACGTCGTTGTTAGAAATTAGAGTGTCACATTAAAGGAAAGATGCGTGCTAATGACTTTATAACCTAATGATACGAGAACTCCTCTATAATAATGTGAGCTCGCAAGTTTGTTCTACAACGATATATGAATTAACAAATGAAAGTTTGTTCTATAATGATAGTCTACAAACTTTTTAGACCGCTTGTATCGAGACTAGTTCCAAATCTGGTCTAAGAGTTGTTTTTCATCCGGTTTAAAAGGCCTTTTTTGTACTAGTTAACTAATGAAAGAGTCTATTCATGCATGCACTTACACCTTAATTAAATTAACAGACACACTCGTATCGTTTTTATTACGATTCTTTAAGAACTTCAGGCTAGTTATCTAGCAGCCAAAGATTGAGGAGAGCTTTTATCTATCACGGCCTTTTTAAGTTTCAGGCTGAGGAATTCTATGATATTTTTTTTTAATAAAAAAAAAATGCCTACTAGAGGATCATATTGTAGGTGAGCGATATATGAATCAGAGAGCAACTATATTTGACCTCAGGCAATTAAAAACTCGATCGATCAAATTGTTCTATGGATTATTGAGGGAGCATTTATATTATATATATGGACATCGAGTGAGAGACAACTTGTTAAATAGTTTGGTGGCTACTTTACCTCAATTTTCTCTTTGATCATAAGTTGTGTTTGAGTGCCAGTGGGGGAAAAATACGTCTAAAATATGTCTTATATTAAATATTGGAAGGAGTGTTAAAGACCCCGGGAGTATAAAATTACATGGAAACAGAAGAAACTAATAAAGAGTCTATTCATACACTTACAGCTTAATTGAATTAACAAACATATCTTTTTTTAAGATTTTTTGTGAACAAAGACAATCATATCGATAAAAAGATCCCTTAATATTAAAGTAACACTAACGCACTTTGTGCACTTGCTTCATTTCCTCATAAATTAACATTTTTTGTTGCTTTCACCATGTGATGCATCCTCCTGACTTTTGGAAAGAATCAATAATGGCAACTCACCATTAATGGTCATACAATTTTCTTTTTCTGATGTTAATATGAGTTGATTTTTTTCTTAAGATATTTTTTTAAAAAAAAAAAAAAAAAACTTACAAGGGTTTCAATCAGTTAAAGAGGAGAAAAAGCATTATAGAAAGAGCAGCCATTTTCACAGATCTGCACATTGATATTCTTTAGAGGAATACACACACTCAGTCTCGCCTTATATTCAACATGCAGCTCATTCTTCCTCTCTATATTGATCACAATATTTTCAAACACGTGTCTTCTCCTTCTCTCAGGCTTATCATCTTCTTCTTCTTCATTTTCTTGCGAAGCCATTTAACCATCCCTTTAGCAAATCCCCACAAGAGCCCTCCTTACTCTGTCCTCACCAGATCCCTCCAGTTAACCTGATCTATCCCCGTCCAACCCAAAGAAAAGCAGTCCAAACACAAAATCAGACTGGACTGGGTTTTGGGCTGTCAATTCAAATTAGATGGTCTGGATGCCTATATTTATTATTTTTAAAATTTATATTCCTTTTTTAACCCATCTCGTCATGCTACTTTTAGTTGAGATGGGTTCATTTGCCATTGACGATTTGTAAAGTTCTGTTGCGTTGAAGGCTTCTGAGTTTTCCCTGCAGGTCTCCTTCTTATGGAGGGGAGAGAGAAATGGAAGAGAAGGTGGGAAAAGGGGAGGGATCTGGTGAGGACAGAGTTGTGGGGTGTAATACCCTAAAATTTGACTTAGGGAAAATATCATAAATTAAGAAATAATACCTATTAAATAGGTGAATATGTGATATCAAATTTAAAGGGGAAAAATCTCTTGAAAATTAGAGTGCCAAAATGACAAAAATGCCCTTGTAGGACATAAATAACTTAGGAAAATTATGAAAAATCCTGAAAGGTAGTAAAATAATTATTAAAATTGAGAGAATATATTGTATCTAATTTTGGTAATTTAATAAATTATAAGCTTGGAAGAATTGTAAAATAACAATTATAAAGTATTTGGAGATTATAACTAACTCCATAATTATTGATATTTTACATGGGAGATAAAATAGCAATGTTAGTTCAGATTCTGAGAGGAACTAATTAGTTCTAGATAAGAAAATTATCAACAAATAATAAGTGATTGATTAAATAATTGTTGGTTAATTATTTAAGCTTGAACAATGGAATAATTGTGATAAATTATGTAGAACTCTATAATTAGTGATTTATGGCTAGAAAATTAGCATAAATATGTTTGCTAATTAATTGGAAAAGATGAAGAAAAATAAATGAGATTAGTTAATTTTAAGCGTAAATGCATGAATGGACCAATAGGAAATTTTGTGAAAAATTATGTAAAAATAATTAAAATAATAATTAATTAATTAATTGAAAAATAAAATAAAAATATATATAAAATGTATATGTGTGTGCCGACATCCCTTGGGGGAAAAAGAAGAAGAAAACAAAAATAAATAATGGTGGAGTATAATTTTGGAACTCTTGAATTAAATAATAATTAAAGTAAAAGGTGAAAAGTAAATAAATACCTATAGGAATCGGATCCTATCTAGAGAACCAGGAACAGGATTTCTAAAGTCAGGGTATAATATTGATCAGTGGATTTTTATCTTGAAGTGGTCTTTTCCGGAAGTTAATTCCGAGATCAATAGAAGAAGTTAGTAATAAGACGAAATAGGGAAAATCTAAGAAATAGGCAGATAGTCACAGATTTAGAATTCGAAGAAAATAAATCATAACTCAACCTCTGGGAATGAGTTGAGAATTTCCTGGACATATTTGGAATCAGTGGATTTTTGTCTAGAGGTTGACGTTTCCGGAAATTGATTCCGTAACCTTCGGCTGAACCGTTGGAATCCTGAATGGAATCAAAAATTAAGTTAACCTAGATACTTTTGAAGAGAAAGAGAAGGCCTTCAAAGTTGTGAATCCAGAATTTTGAGATTACGCGATTCGGGTACCGATCGGGGTTTTATCGATATAAAACCTTCTTGAACAAGTTGATGACATCATCATTGATGATGCAATTTTGTGCCACCTAGGGGCTGCATGTCGACCAAGAGAGAAAGAAGAGAGACAAAAACTTGTTTGAGAAGTTTTCAAATAAAGGGAAAAATTACAAGTTTGGAAAGGGAAAATTACAAAGTTGGACCCAAAATTTCTTCTATAAATAGGACCCTCTTCCCTTCACAAATATCACACCATTCCTTCTTGCCTATTTCTAATTCTAGAGAGAAGTTAGAGAGAGGAGCTCTGGAGGAAAATTTGCAGCGAAGCTCTGAGTAAGTTTTTCGGTACTTAAGCGTTCGTAGTTCTTTCGGTAGTTAGAGTAGAAATGCTATATTAGTCTTTAATCTTCCAAGTAGGATTAGATATCATATGATAGGGGTATTTTAGTCATTATTTCGAAAATCATGAGGGGGTCAGAGTTCTGGCAAAATTTTGGAAGATTAGAGTTAAAGTAGCGAAGCTCTGGTGAAATTCCGCCGATTAGGGGCATCAGGGGCAAAATGGTAATTTTTACCTAAAATGCCTGTTATGATGTAAATCATTAATTAATATGATTTATATTTCGAAAATGATGTTGGAGTAAGAGTTATGTTGAAATTTTGGAAGATTAGGGTCAAAGTAACGACTAATATGATGTTTATCGTATGCATGTATGTGCTAGGTGTATTGTATGTGGTAGTTGATAGCTCTGTGATATGTTTATATACTGTTGATATGTTTACATTTGCTATGGGCGATATATCTGCATGCTATTGGGCGATATATGTATACATGCTATTGGGCGATATATGTATGCATGCTCTTGGGCGATGAGTGCACATATACTGTTGTTGATATGATTGTCTGTAGTCCATATGTTGTGTATGTAAATATGAGGTTAACCGTTATCTGAGATCCGGTGCGGATCTCAGCCCTTAACATAGCGTCAGGTTCCGGAGGACCGAGGACCGAGGAGAGAGGCAAGAAGACCCGGCTGAAGACTTCCTTTCATTGTTTCGGCGGAAGCTTTCCTTTTGTTGTTCCGGCGGAAGCTTTCCTTTTGCTATTGTATATCACTTTTGAAATACTCGGTTACTGTACCGCTGTTGTAACCAGCCAGACTTACGGCGTTATATATATATATATCAGTTACTCAATCGCTCTGTTGCTCTACTCTAATGATTTGAAAGATGTTTTGAAATAAAATAAAAAAATTACTGCTTGAAAAGTGGGATGTTACATGGGGATTTGCTAGATCGATGGTTAAGTGGCTTTGCAAGAAAATGAAGAAGAAGAAGATGATAAGCCAGAGAGAAGGAGAAGACACGTGTTTGAAAATATTGAGATCAATATAGAGAGGAAGAATGAGCTGCATGTTGAATATAAGACGAGACTGTGTGTGTGGTCCTCTAAAGAATATCATTGTGCAGATCTGTGAAAATGCTGGTCTTTCTCTAATGCTTTTGTCCTCTTTAACTGATTGAAACCCATGTAAGGTTTTTTTTTCATAAGAAAAAAAAAACCCACAGTATTAAAATCAGAAACAAAAACAAAAAACAAAATAAAAATTGTATGACCAGTAATGGTGTGTTGCCATTGTTGATTCTTTCCAAAAGTCATCACATGATGAAAGCAACATAAAATGTTAAAGTTATGAGGAAATGAAGCATGTGCACAAAGTGCGTTGGTGTTACTTCAATATTATGGGATCTTAACTCATTATGTTTTTTTTTTATCAGTATGTTTCACTTTGTTCACAAAGAATCTCAACTAAAAGTAGTATGACGAGATGGGTGAAAAAAGGAATATAAAATTTTAAGATAATAAATATAGGCATTGAGACCATCTAATTTGAATTGACAGCCACCCCTAGTCCACGTCCTTAGGTTGAAGCTTAAACTGACAAAGGGGTCGGACACTCTTACCAAAGGGAGGGGGTTCGATCCTTGAGTTGGTCAAGGCGCTAGAGGAGACATCTTAGCTCCTGGGTGCCTAGGTAAACGCCTGAGGGTAATAGACGGCTCACCCTGCCCAACATTGGTATCACTTAGGAAGAAGGGAGATTTCGTCCTGCCCTTGGATCGTGGGTGAGCCCAACCCCTTTCCTAAAATTTTCTTATAAAAAAAAAACAAAAAAATTGAATTGACAGTCCAAAACCCAGTCCAGTCTGATTTTGTGTTTGGATTGCTTTTCTTTGAGTTGGACTGGACCGAGTTTCCTCGGTCTAGATCAGTTACCTGAACCAATGGATTTTTTGCTCATCCCAATGAAAGAGTATGACTATAACACAAATATAACATAGCGCTTTTTTTTTTTAATCAAAACATCATTTCAGTTTCAGCAAAGGAAAAAAATTATAAAATTCAATATAGTTTATCAAATAATCAAAACTCTTAAATAAATTGCCAAAATATGATTTAACAAATTAATGCCGTGATAATCTCATTTAGATAGAGTTTTAATGGCACAAGAAATAGAGATGGTGTCGGTACTTAGAAGTACACACAAAATCAATAAATTGTTGGTTGAAATGATATGCAGCCTCACTTCTATAAAGAGAACATGAGTTTGAATTTCATGAAACACATTTATTAGGAGAAACACAAATTTTTTGCGCTCTAAATTTCAAAAGAGAAAACCCTTGATTAAATAAAAAAGATAAAGAACTACACACCAAGATTTGTTGGTGAAATTTGAAGTACCACTTGATTCTATTTATAAATTCAAATTAACTAATTTTCACATATAAGGAAAGTTAGTTGATTCAATAAATATGAACTAAATTCATAAATATTTTCAATTTTATCCTTTATGAATGAGTATTTTTCACTTCTTTTTTCTCTCTCTACTTTTAATAGGGACAAAACTGTAACACTCTCATAGCATACATATAATAAAGATCAAATTTTTTACCCGGTTAGACTTATAAATTGCATTAGAGTGGTATATATACATTGATAACAAAATTGTAAATAATGAATTTTAAACAAAATGATCGAATCCATGACGCCTTTCCTATGGTTTAATTTTTAAAATCAGTATAATTTTTTAAATCACTATGCTTTAATTTGAAGTCCATCCAATGCGGCAGTGCCACGTTCCTTCCTTTTATGTTTATTTGAGTTGGCGTTAGAAAAGCATATTCATACAAGTCGAGATAAAACACCTCGCACACTTTACCTCTATAAACCATAAATCATGTTGAAACAGCAGTTTTTACTGCTAACCCAAACGTGAGCCAGGAAAACAGGCCTTTGCAAGGGCATAGCTAAAGATTTTCGTCAAGATAAAGAAAATAGGCTTAAAAAGGTTGGCTTTTTTAGGCCCATATGTTTTTTTTAATAAAAAAAAATTGTATATAAGATAATAATATTTTTTATTTTTTATACTTTGTTAATATATTACAAATATTTAATTGTTATTATCTTTTTTAGAATTAAGTTTCATAAAAACCTCTTGTATTAAGAATTCTAAGAATTTAAAACTTATAAAAGATATTTCTTATTTCATAAATTTTCTTACTAGTTTTGTATTTTTTGACTTATTTTCTAGTGATTGTTTTGTTCATATTTTGTAGTTGTTTATTTTGTTGACTACTTACACTTTTCAAGACATATTTATAAGAAGTATTTTAAATTTTGTGAAGTCCTCTCATGAATGATTTGTAATTGTGGTATATGGACAATAGTTTACCTTTGATTATGACTTAGTGACTATGTTTGTTTATTATATGATGCATATCGTTTACACCTTAATTTTGATAATATTAATGTGTTAAATTAAGATTTTCATTGTTCTAATTTTATATCTTAAAAGAAAGATGAAAATATAGTAAAAGATTATAGCTCCAGCGTTGTATGGCCGGCCCTGGCCATGACGCTTAAAGGTTGGGCCTAAAGAAATGACTGTTTATTTTAGCCGAACTTAAAAGGACCAACCTTTTTTAGGAATCAGCTTTGGTCCGCTGCGGACTTACGTTCGTTGCAGACCGCTACATGAAACTACGTCGTTTTGGCGCAGTTTCATGCAGCTTGATCCTCATTTTTTATAAAAATTGAAAAAGAAAAAAATATATGGCACTTCCGGATAGTAAAAAGATAATTCAAGATACTGAATGGTACTGAAAACATTATTCATGATCTTGAAAAATTATTTTAGGATCTTGAAAAAATATTTGAGGATAATGACTGGTACCAAAATGATACTCCAATAACATACTGACTGGTACTAAAAAAAAATAATTCACAATCTTAAAAAATTATTTTACTATCTTAAAAAAATATCTTAAAGCATATTTTTAATAGCAGTCATTACCTAAATTATTTTTTCAAGATCCAAAAATAATTTTTTTAAGATCATGAATTATTTTTTCAGTATCCTGAAGTATCCTTTTAGTATCAGTCAGTACCCTGAAATATTTTTTTAAGATTCTAAAATAATATTTCAAGATCATGAATAATTTTTTCAGTATCATTTAGTATCCTAAATTATCTTTGTTTTACCCGGCAGTACCAAAAAAAATTTTCTTTCTTTTTTAATAAAAAAGGGGGATCAGGTTGCATGAGACTATGCCCGCCAAACAGCACAGTTTCATGCAGCGGTCCGCAACGGACCAAAGCGGAATCCCCTTTTTTACCAGCTCTAACCAAACACTTCCCTCCCTGCCCGGCAAGTAATAATGACGTTACTCCAGGCTCACACCATCCACAAATCACAACCCTCGGTGTTCCTCACGCACATAAAAGCGCGTGAAACCATAATAGTTATACCACCCTGGAATTTTCTCACGGGCTTCCTCCACATTTCCACGAATATGCCTAATCATCACTAATTTTAAAAATAGAACATACTCGTTAGAAAATAATAAAAGAACCATCCAAAACCACAAGTGGGTAGGCCACTAGCTAATATTCATACCATCTTATATTTGCCCTTCTCCTCCTCCTTCTCCTCATCTTCTTCTTCAATACCCCCCCCCCCCTCTCTCTCTCTCTGCTTACAACATACACAGTCTAACACACTCTTCTTTTTCACTACACAATACTTCGACTCACATTTCTTTTTTTTGATATTATCATCCGTTGTTCAGTTCAGGATTTGTGGCTACCTCTCCCACAGTTGTATTTTCTAGGACTTGAACTTGAGATCCAGAGAACTACCGGGGGTTTCACGCACAGAGAGATACTTGACTGGTTTTTTGTGATCATGGAGAATCTGATGGCTGTGAAGGAGCTAGAGAGAGGGAGAGAGTTTGCGAACCAGCTTCGGAGATTGATGTTGAGGGGTGTGGATCAGGAAGATGATGATAAGGTTAAGGGCTTCACGACGTCGTCTGCTGAGGATCTGGCGGCTAAAATGTTGGATTCTTTCACCAACACAATCTCTATCTTCAATCACCATTCTGCAGATTCCTCCATTGCTACTTCTTCCTTCTCTCACTTGCCTGCTCACTCTGATGAATTCCATGATAACCCTAAGGCCAAAAGCCCCACCGCCATTAAAGATCGAACAAGAACGTCTCCCAAGAAAAGGTGTGTATACTACACACACACACACACACACACATAGATATATATATATATATATATATATATTTATTTATTTGTTTGTTTGTTGTCAGTATTTGGATAAGCTTAATGCTGGAGTGTATGTTATTGTATAGAGTAAGGAGCTAATCAATGAAGTAAGTTAATCACTCAAGTGGCTAATAATTAATTAGTGAATTTTGAAAATTTTCTTTTTGTGGCAGGAAAATTGCACAGATACAAACATGGGTGGAGGAATCCAAGATGAGTCCAAAGGAAGATGGGCGTTCATGGAGAAAATATGGCCAAAAAATAATCCTCAATGCTAAACATCCCAGGTTTATATTAATTAATTTTCCATCTTTTCCATGCACGTTTTGTTTTCAGAAAAATAAAATTAATTATCATATAGTTTATTTGAATCCTACTCATCCAAACTTCAAGTTGCATACAATCATCCTCCTCTTATTTATAATCTGATTATAATAAAGAATTATTTAGCACAAAATTCAAAATTCATATGATACACAGAACCTAAAGCGCAAGCTGCCTTATTTATAATGATTGTTATATATATAATTCGATCTAATTTAGAAAGAGTAATCTAATAACATAGTTTTTTTCCCCTATTATCACCAGTCACAACCTTTCAAAGGTTTTTTCCAAATGAGGAAATATATATATATATATATATATATATATATATATATATATATATATAGGTTATTTATGATTTAATCATTCCTTTAAGATTAGACCATCATCTACACTAATTTTATTCAAGATGATTAAATTAATCATGTATATATATAAATGCAGGAACTATTACAGATGCACTCACAAGGATGACCAAGGATGTGAAGCAATAAAACATGTTCAGAAAATCCAAGACGATCCTCCTCTTTTCAGAACCACTTATTTTGGCCACCACACTTGCACCAATCCTCTCAATCCTCATATCTTTCTTGATTCTCATGACCGCATTAATTCAACTTCAGCTTTTATTCTCAGCTTCGAAAACAATAATCACAACAACAACGATAATAATCTTATTACCACCTTTGACCCAGAAAACAACAACAACAACAACACTAGCTTCTTCTTTGTCTCGTCTGGCCCTTTATTTCCATCTTCTAGTTCTGTGGAAAAAATGGAGCACTGTGACAACAACATCAAGCTAGAGAAGAACAATAGTTACAATAATGATGAGATTATTAATGTTGTTGATTCATGTTCATCCAATAACGATTGCTTTGTGTCTCATCCTCATGAAGAAGAAGATGTTCTTCCTGCTTTTGGATGTGGAGATTATGATCAAGTGGATGTGTTTAATTCTGCTGCATTTTATGATCCTCTTGACGGGTTTGAGGATCTCTTATTTGAGCTTATTTGATCAATCACTCTATTTTGAATTTTTTTTTTGGCAAGTTGTAAGCGTAATTAAGCTTCATGCATGTGTCCTTGAAACATTAGATATAGGCTTCGGCTTCATCAAAGTATACAGGATCCATAATTAGTGTGTACTTGTGCTGAAACTTTTGGGAATAAATGTGCTATTTACACTCTTAATTATGCACTATTTGAATCCTATCATTCCTTTTTTAATTTAGATCTTTTTGTGTGTGTGATGGTTAGATCATTACACTCTTAATTATGAACAACTTTGCAGTGTTTAAATTTTAATTTAATGATGAATTCCCCCGCTGTCACAAAATCAACTGCAGATTGTTCAGTGACATATTTTTCCAGTCATAAATTCTTATTTTTGTTGCAACCGAGTTATATGTAGAGAAAATTATATATAAATTCCATTTGACCTTGAAAAATCCAGAGAAGTTTGTTAACGTATGGAAATAACACATGGGTCTCAAGGGACTAAATTATAAAATTCAATATACTTTATCAATTCAAAACTCTTAAATAAATTGGTAAAAATGGTTTACCGAATAACTGATGTGATAAGCTGATTTAGATAGAGTTTTAGTAGCATGAGAAATAGAGATGATGTCGGTAATTAGAAGTGCACACAAAATCAATAAACTATTGGTTGAGATGGTAGGCGGCCTCACTTCTAATGTACTTTGTGAAAAATCAGTCCTCTAATCGGTATGCTTATCCCGAACTCGTAGTTTTGTCCACTGAGTTGACTATCAATGATATATTTTCTTGCAAAAATTGCCGAAAAATCCCCCGCGTTGATATTTTAATTGGTGAGAAGCACTTGATAAATTTTCTAACATTGAAAGTACCAATATTTTAATTGGTGAGAAGCACTTGATAAATTTTCTAACATTGAAAGTACCAATATTCTACAACTTTTGCACACATAGAGTATCGGTACTCTAATTTGAATCCTCACCAATAAACTTTTCAATTTGGGGTCATTTTCTCTAGTTTCTCCTATTTTCTTAAACTAGTAGTTTCGTCTAGCAAAGCCAAAGGTTTATGATACAAACTTTTTAGTAACCACTACAAAGTTGGCCAATTTCAACTTATAGCAGTTGTTTAACCACTACAAAATATTAACACAATATGGCATCTTAATGTTATCTTGTAGCAGTGATATCAAACCCCTAAAGTAGCAGTATTGGTTTAGTTACATGAGTAGTGGTTTTTATAAACCGCTAAAAAATAGCTTGCAACAATGCATTCTGTAGCGGTTCTTTTAACTACTACTAATGTCGTTTGTAGCAGTTAAAACCACTACAAATACACAATTTTAACCGCTACAAAAGATCAATTTTTTATAGTCTTATTAGTTTTTCTTAGTATTATTTCAGTTTCTTTAATCTTGTTTTATTGTTTATTTCTTAGTGATTGACCACCATTGAGCATATTTTGGGGATTCATGATTGAACTTGATGAAAGGAATCTTAATTTAACCATGAGATTAAATAATGTGGAATTATATTTTAATCTAATTTGTGTCTAGGATAGACATATACCTAGAAGCTTTGCATAATCAAATTACAGCGAGCCCGATCTAAATTGCATCTTATTTAATTGTACAAGACATTGCATAATTAATTGAGGTAGGTATATAAATGGACTGGCATGCGTTTATAGACATTAATACTCCAAATTAGCAGATTAAGTTAAGTTGAAGTTAATTTCGAGGGGATAAAATCTAGGAAACAAACAATGAGTTAGTGACTCTAGGTTGTCCTTCTTGACATTAGAATTTGTTCTTTGTGAAAAGTCTTTATTACTATTTGTTTCTTTTTCTTATTGAATTTCTCTTTACTCATATTGAAAACAGTTCTGATTTGTTCAATTTAAGTGAAACAAGAAAATTTAAGGGTTAAGTACCAATTTTGCCCCTGAAGTACGCGATCAGGAGCAATTTTACCCTTTAAGTTTTCGGTAGAGCAATGTTACCCCTGAAGTATAAAAACGGAGCAATGTTGCCCCTCCGTTACGAACCCTAATGGTCAACTAACGTTGACCGCGTTGACCGTTAGGGTTTGTAACGGAGGGGCAACATTGCTCCGTTTTTTTATACTTCAGGGGCAACATTCATCCACCGATACGTAGCAATATTACCCCTGAAGTATAAAAAACGGAGCAATGTTGCCCCTCCCTTAGAAACCCTAACGGTCAACGTTAGGTCAACTAACGTTGACCGTTAGGGTTTCTAACGGAGGGGCAACATTGCTCCGTTATGATACTTCAGAGGCAACATTGCTTCGCCTAAAACTTAAGGGGCAAAATTGCTCCTGGGCGCGTACTTCAGGGGTAAAATTGGTACTTAACCCAAAATTTAATGCATAATCACTAGTTAGATTGAGTCTCTGCTTATCAAGTCCCAAAGGTCCTAAAGTTAAGATATTCCAATTGTAAAACGACGTCATTCCCCTGTCGCTCATTCAAATGTTGTTACCTGCTTTATACTCTTTCATTGGGATGAGCAAAAAACCCAGTGGTCCAAGTAACCTAATCTAGATCGAGGAAACCCTGTCCAATCCAACCTAAAGAAAAGCAGTCCAAACACAAAACTAGACTGGACTAGGTTCTGGGCTGCCACTTCAAAGTAGATGGTAGTAATTTAGGACTGGTTAGTAATTTAGATATTTCAAGGGAGGTTACAGTAATAATTTGTCTTACTTAGGACCCAAGTGCAATTTTCCCTTCTATTGGTTCCAAAATTTAATCCCGCGTTCAAGTTACGAGTATTATTAAAGACCATCTCCTTTCTAAAAGAGTATCAACTATATAAAATAAAATCAAAATCAAAATTTTAAAATATTATCCGATTTCTATTTTAAAATAATAATAATAATAATAATAATAATAATAATAGTAATAGTAATAATACCATCATACTAAAATCAGGAAAAAAAATGTATGACCAGTAATGGTGAGTTGCCATTTTTTATTCTTTCCAAAAGTCAATAGGATGCATCACATGGTGAAAGCATCAAAAAATGTTAAATTTATGAGGAAATGAAGCATGTGTACAAAGTGCATTAGTGTTACTTTAATATTATGTGATATTAAGTCATTATGTTTGTTTGTATCATTATGTTTGTATTTGTTCACAAAGAATCTTAAAAAAGAAAGAAAGATATGTTTGGTAATTCAATTAAGGTGTAAATGCATGAATAGACTCTTTCGTTAGTTTCTACTGTTTCCATGTAATTTTATACTCCCGGGGTCTTTAACACTCCTTCTAATATTTAATATAAGATATATTTGATTAATTTGATTATATTATTGAATTTAGTTAATATGACATATTTTTTTTAAACACCATAGTCATCTTCTTTAATTCTATCCTTCCTTTTTCTCCTTTTTTTTTATACAGAACCAGAAAAAAAAAAAAAAAAAAAAGAGGAACCTTCCCTCTTCTTCTTAATTATTGTACTAAGAGAGCACCAATAGAAATAAATTAGAAAAATATTAACAAACATAAAAATAATATATTATATTTAGGACTAAGATTAACTCCCCAAATATGTCTTATATTAAGGATCATAGGGAGTATAAGATCAACTCAAATAATTTTAATAATTAAGAAAATGAAATAAATTAGTTAATTATAACCTGTGTGGTTCAATCTCCCTAAAATACTAATGTGTAATTAAGCTAGTTAAATTAATTTAGGAATATATATATATATATATATATATATATATATATATATATATATATATATATATATATATATATATATATATAGAGAGAGAGAGAGAGAGAGAGAGAGAGAGAGAGAGAGAGAGAGAGAGAGAGAGAGGATTGGAGATATTATATTTTAGATCAACTTCAACCTGCCAACTAACTCTTGACGGAGTATTAATTAAATTCTTTTGTCATAGGAAGTGAGGAGATTTTTTGCTACTTCTTGAAGAAGATCAGCTTGTAATCAGCTAATCTTTGGTTGACCCAAGCCAATCCAAGTCAAGCAGAGGAATCTCTAGAGAGACAGAATGTGTTTGTTGATCTTTTCCACAGAGACTGTTTGTCAATTCTTCACCATTACACACAATGCAGCTTGGGGGCATTTCTAATAAATCAGTCATCTCGTTTTTTAAATTAAAGCGTCAGGCACCAACATCTTGAAGTTAGTAGCGAGATCAAACTTGTGACATCACACTTATAGAAGAGTTCGCATCTTTTCTTTAATGCTACACTCTATTTTCTCGTAAAGATATTCTTGAGCTTCTTTGATAGAGCTAACGCCCCTTCTTTCTCAGAGAAGACCTTTTCATGGTTCATAATATAATTACATATTGGCTAGTTGCTTGGACCAAGGAAACTAAACACGCTCTTAGAAGAAAAACTCCTATAATAATTATATTTCTTAATTTGTGTATTAAACTTCTTATAAAACAGAATTATAAACAAACAGTACGCGGAGTGAAGTAGGTAATAAGACCAATAATTTGACCTATTTTGATTAGTATGAAAACCAATAATTATACAAGAAATGGAAATCTATTTCTCAACACGTCATCAATCTATAATATGAAAATCTCAATAGGCTGCTTTATTTAATTAAGAACAATATAACATGCTACACATTTCGGAGACAATGTTCGAGATTAAAATCCACACCAATCAAGTATATAAAATGTAATCAAATGCATTCTTTGGCATAAACAATTTTTTTTTAAAAAAATGTATTTAATTTATTTATGGGCAATTTTACTTGCTATAAATTTTAATGTAAATACAAAGTCCCTAAGAAAGGGACCTTGTAAGAGACCCGCAAGAGACTTACGGCGATTCTTTTTTCTAGGGATGCCATAAGTTTTTTTAAAACAAAAAATTAATTCATGCACCGGGTAGAAGGGTGGTGGAGGGAGAGAGACTTCCAAATCTTAACCACCGTCGAAGCCATTAGGGAGACTTCCAGATCTGCAAAAATTGGTGTTCATCGCCGCTACCACTAGGTTAGTACTCGTCGTTGCATCCACCACCGTGGGGTTAGTGCTCGACACCATCATAGGGGAAACTTCCAAATCTATGAAAATTGGTGTTCAATCCTCTCATATCTGAAATTTCGACAAGAGAAGGACCGTAGTTTGCACATAAATGCAGAAAAAATGAAATCGATAAATCATTACAAATTCCCCATAGATTTGTAAACAGGAAGGAAAAATGAAGAAGGATAGCAATTTTTTTAGACATATAGGAAGTCCCTTACAATTTAGAAATTTCCTCCACTACTAAGCTCTATGCCTTTGAAGATCTTGCAATTCCACAATCAGGCATCTCTTATAGTCATGAGGATATACAAAAGCCAATACTCCTCGTCAATACTCTGGAAGTCGTCAGAAGGAGGGAGGAGCGTTCCATCAATGGTGCGTTCCGTCAATGGAAGTCAACAGAAGGAGGGAGAAGCAAACTTGGAGGAAAGAATTGTGAGAGACTTGGAGCTTCGGCCATGGCTCCAAGACGCCAAGGCTATCTGATAGCAGATTGGAGCAATGGAGATGTATAAGACTAGGGCACAAAGATTAGGGCGCGAAAATCAGGTTTCTGAGTTCATTGTGAAATTGTGATTGGATTGGTACAGGAATGGGGTGCGGAGCTTCTAGCTGTCACATCTTTAGGCGTCCCAATTTTGAATTTAGGACGTCGAAATATCACTTCAGGTGTCCCAACTCTAAAAGGGATGTCAAAACTGGTGCTCTTGGTGTCACTTTTATAAGTTGGGACGTCAAAAACTAGGGATGTCTATGGACCAGACCGGGTTGGGGTCAACCTGAGGTATGGTCCAGGAGAGACCTCGGGCTGGACAAGTTAGCTCGAGGAATCATTTTGTATTCAAAAAATCCTCAATCTAAATTGGATAGTTAAAAAGCACAGCTCTCCAATTAATAAATGATCACAAATAGAGATAATGATATTAAAGCAGTGAACCACTTGTGGGACAATAATTAAACATGCAAACATCTTAAATCCAATCATAAATCCATAATAATCTCCAATAACATTGAACAAGAATACAAAATTACAAAATTCAAGTTCCTTTAATACAATCCATAACAATCAATGAAACACTTGAACCTAACAAGTAACAAGTCTATCACATTACACAAGTGGAAAACAAATTATTGAGATCTAATTTATTTTTCTTGAGCATCCATTGTCATTCATTTCTTTCCTCCACCTTGAATGATACACTACAAAAAACAATGACCTTTTGTAGCGGTTAGTCTGTAGCGGTCACAATGAACCGCTACAAATATTCGATTTTGTAACGGTTTACGCATAAACTGCAAGTTATGATGCAATAGATCTTGATGTACCATTGCAATTGCAACACAACCAATAAGTACCTGCACCATTAATTAATTGAAGATAAATAATCATCAAGAAAAATAGAGCCCAAAGGTTGGTTCTATTATAAAAAAACAAAAAATGACAACCTCAAGTGAAATGATAGGAACCCACCACAGAATCTATTTTAATTGTTATGTACGTTAACCCTTTTTTAATCAAAACATCATTTTAGTAACAGCAAAGGAAAAAAAAATTATAGAATTCAGTATAGTTTATCAATTCAAAACTCTTAAGCAAATTGGTAAAAATGGTTTACCAAATTTCTGATGTGATAAGCTCATTTAGATAGAGTCTTATCAACAAAAGAAATGGAGATGTTGTCAGTAATTAGAAGTACACACAAAATCTATAAATTATTGGTTGAAAAAATGGTAGACACAAAATCATAATGACATCACCCACTTCTTGAGTCCACACTAAGTGCCCAAACCTTAGATGCCCCTTATGTGCTCATACCTCTATTAGAAAGATGGGCATATATTTTTTTTTATATTGTATTTATTTAGATTTAAATTATATGCTGCATTCTGAAATGTTTTTTGCACCCAGTATCTCAAATTAATTAGTTTCCATGATACTGGTGTTAGAGATAAATATTTCTGAATGCAGGACTGGAAACTAATTAATTTGATATACTAGGTGCAAAAAAACATTTCAGAAAGCAGCATATAATTTAAATCTAAATAAATACAATATATAAAAAAGGATTAAGGTGCAGATTTGCCAACGAACTATTATTCAAGGAGCATCTATCAAAAAAATCAATTGAGGGTACCAAAATTACCAATCAACAATTAAAAAGTGAAAAAAAGTACCAAATAACTATTAAAAAAACAATTATCACAATTACGTTAAAATATGAGGCACTGCCGTAGGACAATGGCAGAGACGCTGGAGAAAAGAGTGGTTAAGCCTTCTTGCTGGATAAGGCAAACACCAACAGAGATGGGACCCATGCGAGCAGGCGCTGTGGCAGCGGTGGCTGCTTCTTGTGGCATCGGAGGGATGAAACCAGGGTACAAGGCGCGTGCCGGTCGAAAGCTGTGACCTGCTAGATTTGGTTTCGGTGCGTGATTCTCGCCCTGAAGCTGCATACGGACCTTGATGAGTTCAAGAGGGTGAGTGGAATACCTAGCAACAATGGAAGCTTTGGAGACGCCGACGTCGATGACACTGTGACAATCAATGGAAGACGGAGACACCAAGACAGTGACAGGGTAATAGTTCGTTGGCCAATCTGCACCTTAATTGTGTTTTTTTTCACTTTTTAATTGTTGATTGGTAATTTTGGCATCCTCAATTAATTTTTGTGCCAGATACTCCTCGGGTAATAGTTCGTTGGCAAATCTGCACCCTAACCCTATAAAAAAATAAGAAATAAAAATATGCTCATCTTTCTAATAGAGGTATGAGTACAAAAGGAGCGCCTAAGGTTTAGGCACCTAATGAAGGAAAGAGAGGCGACGCTGCTGAGCGACAATTGCAGGACAGAATTGCACACTACTACAAAACAAGGCTACGGCGTCCTATTTTTTGCACATTTGACGTCCTTTTTCTGCGGGACGCCTATATGGGGGGCGTAGTAGGTAAGACTTACGGCGTCTAATTTAATAATTAGACGCCGTAAGTCCTAACTTACGACGTCTAATTTTAATAATTAGACGCCTTAAGTATGGCATAAACACCTTCCTAAGTCAAGACTTACGGCGTCTAATTTTAAGAATTAGACGCCGTAAGTCAGGACTTACGGCGTCTAATTATTAAAATTAGACGTCGTAAGTCCTGACTTTTAATAAAAAAAAAAAAAAACCAGATCTGAGCGCCATCACAAATCAGGATTCAATACCCTACAAGGTTCACGTCCATCTGGGAAGAGACTATAACAACATACTTTTGCTGCATGTTAATAGCATTGTCCTACTCAAACTACATAGATCATAAGCTTCAACAGAAACCAGACCTTCTCACAAACATAACTACAGCTGAAGCTCATATATCCTTACTCGAATTCCACTTGATAAGCTAATGCAACTACAATTTGGAGATTATCAGTAAAACACCCTACATATATCAGTTTAAGAGTATTTTCTATTTATATGAAAGTATCCAGTGAGCAGTCCTGATATGAACGGGCATAGAAACAAGGATGAAGCTAGCAAATTAAAAAATGGAACCTGAAAATCCTGACATCACTGCTCTTCTGCTTCTGATATGAAGATAATAACAATAATACTGCACATGTATATTGCAAGCTAGCGGCCTCAATGTCTGGACTATAAATTCTTAACTCCTAAATATCAAACAGAATACTACAAGGTTGCTAAACATAATTGCTAATTACTATTACTAATGATTAATAAATGCAGACAAATGAAGAACACTTGCGCAAATAATGTAAAAGAATATCTTAAACATTAGCTAATTGAATATTAATATTACTAAGCTTGTGTAACTGATTTTTTATAACAATACCACCAAAATAAAACAGACACAATAATTCAGCGAAACATTGAAATAACCCCGCATAATTAGGATTATATGACACAGTTCAGCATAATGTCACAAGGCACTGTGCTTATCTTTGCATAAGTATGCAAGATAATAAGAGTAAACAAATAAGCAAACACAAACATCAAACGGTATGAATGGAAATGCAAAATGCAACGAGTTCGAACAAATAGAATTGGCACATGGCAAACATGCTAACCAAGGCCAAATCAAACTCAAAGATCCAAGTGAAAATACCTCACTCTTGATTGGTAATATTGGATACTAGATAGTTGTATCAAAAAAGAAACACCGTTAAAATAAACATGACCACAAACATGATAGACATGCCATAAAATTGATCATGTCCCATAACAAATGTAGAGGTAAAGAGAATCCTTGAAATACAGGAATTTCACTTCAAATAACATCAGAGAATCACATAACCCGCACATTGCCATCAATTCATATAATACATCTCAACTCATACACTAAGCAATTCTAGAGTAAATACAAGAAAATATACTTATAAAAAATGATGATATAGTAATAATTCATGCCCTTCATTGCCCATAGGTATACACATACTAAATCTAAATAGTGAAGACGAGGTAGAAATTGTGGTTTGTCCAAGAAATGACATGTACCAAAAAAAATGTAGTGGACAAATAGGATACTTGTTCACACGGAATATCTCAACGTGCAAATTCAACAAGATAGCCCACCTTGTACTCAAGAAAATCTGCACATAAAATGAGGAAAAATGGGGGAGTCAAAGCAGCCTATTTTTGGTTTGAAATTTTCAGATCAAGAGACATGCAAGGTTGAAAACAATAAGGAAAAAGAATACATCAATTATAAAATATTTTGAGATTGTACTTGCAAAATAGTATATATAGAACAAAAAATGCAAATTTCATATTTTAAATAACTAATTAAAGGAGGGGGAGAGACCAGCAAAAATCCTCTTTTAGCATTTAAAATGCACATAGTATTCCTTTGCATTGACCACCATTAGTTTTACAGAAGCATCATTCTGCAACCTAATTAATGTAATGTGAGGTTAAAAAATTAAGTTGTAAAGAATACTTTGAATACTTACAGTAAAAAAATCAGCAGTACTGACGGATAGAAGTGGTTCAAAATTCATGAAATCTGCCACCTACACATAGAAAGGGAGTCAATCTTTCACCAATCCAGCTTCACTAATATTTTGGTCAAGCAAATTCTATCAGCACTGATTAAACCTCAATATAAACAAAAACATAACCAAGTTCAACAATTACTAACAAGATGAAGGATCTAATTAATACTTAGAAAATCAATCCCCAATCATCACATAATACAAAGTTTATTTTGACTAAAAATGGCCAAACACCTACTGAATGAGGAAGAAGATACCTGAAAGTAGTGTGGGAATCAGTACCAACCACACTGTCAGGATAGAGCAAGCCATCATTGTTAAAAACAACACGTCCAAGGTACTCAAGATTCACCTGGAAGCCAAAGATGTTACAAGCTCACATTATCAGCAGCAAATGGAGGCAGTGTCTTAAATTCAATTGAGTCCTTTAGTTTATCTGCTTTTAAATGTACCTGATGTACAATACCAGAACCAGGAGGAACAACAAACATGTTGCAGAAAGCATTTGACCCCCATTTAAGAAATGCAAATCTTTACTTGTTTCTCTGGAACTCAAGCTCCATATTGGCCTCGCACCGCATTCTCTCGACTTTGTTACATCAACTTGAACCGAGTGATCAATAACAAGATCAACTGGAACTCGCCAACCATATATATTCCTAAAAATTACTAGTAGTTGTAAGAAAATAACATATAATGCGGAAAATCATAACATGAAACAAAAGCAAGTAAATATATTAGCAAATGATGATCCTAAGAATCGTGTATGACCCTCCTACTCTATATTAGCCTCAAAACCCTTTGTTGTTAAAAGTAACAAAATGAAAAAATTACATGATTTACATCTCTATCAAAGAAAATTGCAGAAGCAAAGCTAACTTGCTAACTTGATCAAATATAACATATAAGATGTAATAGTACAGATAAATAAGAGTAAGGTGCATAAGGCACTCCAAGATGTATATTTAGAAATTTGAAACCTTCTTGTGAGTGCCATCGATGAATAATAGAAGAAAGGCACATGCATGTGGTAACTAAAAAAGCAATTCTTGGGTCGTCGGCGTATTGATTTATCTATCTCTCTTTGTTTTCCTATCAGTTTATCAAATTTTGATAATTAAAAGATTATATGAAGAAATTGCATATTTTCAAAACAGATTCGAAGGAACAATCACAGGCTATATGCGTAAATCGATATAAACAAAAACTCATTCCCAAGCAAACAAGATCACAACAAACCACCACAAAGAACAATCACAGCGAGAGAAAGGCATACTTGGGTCGTCGGCGTGACTTGTTGCTTGCTTCTGGAAATTTCAACGCAACTGGGGTCGGCGATGTCGCGACGGTGGGAGGGGGAGGGAGAAATTTAATCACAGTGAGAGAACGCATACCTGGGTCGTCGGCGTGAAGTGTTGCTAGCTTCTGGAAATTTCAACGCGACTGGGGCCGGCGATGTCGCGACAGGGGAGGGAGAAATTGTTAGCGATTTCGCAAGGAAGGAGCGCTACTGGAGAAATGCTCTAGGGTGAATGAATAATGAGAAATAAACCTCAGGGGCTAAATTAGGGTGCGTTTGGCGTCCTATAATATTACTTAGACGCTAGAAAGTAATATTTTGACGTCTAAGAAATTTATTAGACGCAAAAACAACAACACCTCACCCATTCCCGCCAACATTTTCGTTTGCCGCCGCTTTTCTTGTTCTTTGGGTCACTTTTGGCGTCCTAATATTGTTTTAGGACGTTTTAAGTACACTTTCTGCGTCCTAAAAAATATTAGGACGTCTAATGTATCAAATTTTCACCAAATAATTACAAAATTGCCACCGCGTTCACATTTTACTTCCTATTTTTAAAATAGGACGTCTTTTAGGGAAGTAATATCTATTTTTTGTAGTAGTGGCATGGCTGGGAGTGCTTGGTGTCGCAGCTAGGGCAAGCGAGGAGGAAGTGAGAAGGTGGCCAGAAAAATCATGGCGAAGAGGAGAAACATCAACCATGAAATCAATGCCGTGCAGATGCTAGTTTTTTAGATTCTAAAATCAATGCAAAGAGGAGGAACGGCGCCACTGCTGAGCATGTGGATCTGATGTTCCTGATCATGCTCTGGGGCGACGGCGCTTGAGTTGCTGAGCATGTGGATCTGCTGTTCCAGGCCACGCAAGGCAACGGAGCATGAGAGCATGTGGATCTACCGTTCCTGATCGTTCTGAGATTTTTCTTTTTTTAAGAAAAAACACCTTACGACATCCCCAAAAAAAGGGACACCATAAGTCTCATATGGGTATCTTACAATGTCCCTTTTTTTTATGGACGTTGTATCCTGACTTTTCTATGTCTCTAGTATAGGCGTACCTCTGTTTTCAGAAGTTAAAATGCCAAAAAAAATAGATGTTAAAAGGTCTTTTTGCAGTAGTGAAAGAATGCATTTGATCATATTTTATATGCTTGATTGGTGTGGATTTTAATCTCGGACATAGTCCCCCAAATGTAGAGCCTGTTACATTGTTCTTAATTAAATAAAGGAGCCTATTGAGATATTTATATTATAGATTGATGACGTGTTGAGAAATAGATTTCCATTTCTTGTATAATTATTGGTTTTCATGCTAATGCGCACACGGTCCAAAATTAGTCAAATTGTCTAGCTTATGACCTACTTCACTCCGCATACTGTTTGATAAGAAGTTTAAAACACAAATAAAGAAATATGATTATTAAAGGGGTTTTCTTATTAAAGCGTGTTTAGTTTCCTTGGTCCTAGCAACTAACCCATATGTAATTATATTATGAACTATGAAAAGGTCTTCTCCGAGAAAGAAGGGGCGTTAGCTCTATCAAAAAGCTCAAGAACGTTGTTATGAGAAATTTGAGTGTCGCAATAACGGAAAGATGCACGCTAATAACTTTGTAACCTAATAATATGAGAACTCCTCTATAAGTGTTGAGTAGATCATATATTCAGTGTCTGTTTGACTTAACTTATTTTTAGCTTATCTTCTACTTATAAGTATAAGCTAGACCAAACAAGATTTTATATAAGCTCTTATAATTATAAGAGCTTATTTTATAATGAAGAAAAAAGAGCTTAAAAATAAGCTCATATGAGGAGCTTATTTTTAAGCTCTTTTTTTATAAGCTCTTTTAAAAAAATAATAATAATAAAAGATAACTCATAATCTCTCGATCGAATACTATTGCCGCCCGCCGCCGCCGCCACCTCCTCCGCCGCCACCACCACCACCTCCGCCGCTACCGCCACCACCACCACCACCCTATTATAATATACTTTTTATGATAATTTTTATTAGAAAAAGTGCTTATGACAAAAAATTTATCAAACAACTTATTTTTAATTTTAACTTTTAAATAACTTTTAAGCTAAAAAATTTATATAATCACCAAACAACTTTTGGTTTTTTTTAAAAGCTCTTTTTTTTTAACTTTAACTTAAAAGTAGCTTTTAGCTTAAAAATAAGAGGATCCAAACGGGTTCTCACTATGGTTCTTAATATAATACATATTTGGGGAGTTGATCTTAATCCTAAATATAAAATATAATTTTTATGTTTGTCAATCTTTTCTTAATTTATCTCTATTGGTGCTCTCTCAACAATAATCAAAGAGAAGAGAGAAGAAAAAAATTAACTAACTTAACTAACTTTAATAATCTAATCAAATTAAGTAAATATATCTTGTATTAGAGATCGGGAGTGACCTTAATTGAATTAACAAACATATTTTTTTTTTATGATTCTTTGTGAACAAAGACAAACATAACGATAAATTAAAAGCAAACATAATGAATCAACTAACGCACTTTGTGCACATCTTAAGATCCCATAATATTAAAGTAACACTAACGCAATTTGTGCACATTATTCATTTCCACATAAATTAACATTTTTCGTCGCTTTCACTATGTGATGCATCCTACTGACTTTTGGAAAGAATCAACAATGGCAACTCACCATTACTGGTCATACATTATTTTTTCTGATTTTAATATGACTGTATTATTAGTTTATTACTATTAGTTTAAAATAGAAATCGGATAATACTTTAAAATTTTGATTTTGATTATATTTTATATAGTTGATACTCTTTTAGAAAGGAGATGTTCTTTAATTAATGTTCCTAACGAGATTAAATTTTGGAACCAATAGAAGTAAGGGAAAATTGCACTTAGCTAAGACAAATTATTGGTGTAACATCCCTTGAAATCTCTAAATTACTAACAAGTCCTAAATTATTACTACCATCTAATTTGAAGTACTAGCCCAAAACCCAGTCCAGTCTGATTTTGTGCTTGGATGGCTTTTCTTTTGGTTGGAATGGACCGTGTTTCCTCGATCTAGATCAGGTTACCTAGACTGTTGGGTTTTTTACTCATCCCAATGAATGAGTATGAAGCAGGTGACAACAATTGAATGAGAGAAAGGGCATGATGTCTTTTTACAATTGCAATCTTTTAACTTTAGGTCCCTTGAGACTTGATGGTAATTTGGAGATTCAAAAGGACCTTACAATAATAAAATGTTTTATTTAGGGCCTGAATGCAATTTTCCCAAGTAAGTCTAATGGTACCAAAATTTAATTAAGCATCGCAGTATATGGGTCATGAAAATAGTAAGTGTCAAATCAATGTCATCCCACAGAGACTCAATCCAACTAATGATTATGGATTAAATTTCTTTGTTTCATTTAAATTGAACAAATCAGAACTGTTTTCAGTATAACTAAAGATAAATTCAAATAAGTCTCAATACCAAACATTTTCTACTAATTATTGTGATAATGTAAATCCCTCGAACAGCATGACTGGCTTCAAAGTTGTACTTATTCTCTTTTTATCTATTGTGTCCGTTCATGTTTGACTGCTTTAATAACAAATATATATTTGTTTTTATTTCATTCTATCTTAAGAAAATAAAATTCCTAAATTAATTTTATATTTCATGTTGGATTGGCTCTTCTAGAATCCTTGATCTCATAGGCTAAATAAAATAATGACTGCTCCATACTACTCTTACCAATTATATTTATGTTTGAAAAATATCTGAAAAATCAGATTGTAGAATATTATTAAACCCGAGTCACCTCAAACAAAATTAAGAAAATATAATTTATTTATATATAATAATATTTATATATAATTTTAAAAAGAATAATAATATTTATGTATAAACTCCACTTAATATTAACAAAAAAGAAATGCTAAAGGACTTACTAAAGGACTTTTTTTTTTTTTTGCCTTTACTAAAGCACAAATATAAAATAGCGTTTTTTTTTAATCAAAACATCATTTCAGTTTCAGCAAATGAAAAATTATGAAATTCAATATAGATTATCAATCTAAACACTTGAATAAATTGGTAAAAAATGGTATACCGAATTATTGATGTGATAAGCTCATTTAGATAGAGTCGTAACTCGTAATAGCACGAGAAGTAGAGATGATGTCAATAATTAAAAGTACACACAAAATTAATAAATTGTTGGTTGAAATGGTTGGCTACCTCACTTCTATAAAAAGAGTTTGAATTTCGGAAAGTATACTTATTGATTTAGAAAAAATTAAATAAATTTAAAAAAAAATCAATTTTATTCTTACAAATGAGTATTTTTACCTCTTTCTTCTCTCACTACTTTTAATAGAGCCAAAACTGTAACACTCTCATAATGGACTTATAATAAAGA
The DNA here is from genome assembly GCA_025563575.1 of Acacia pycnantha. Classification (NCBI taxonomy): domain Eukaryota; kingdom Viridiplantae; phylum Streptophyta; class Magnoliopsida; order Fabales; family Fabaceae; genus Acacia; species Acacia pycnantha. Next base: position 727,515 of record JAMWYP010000069.1, on the reverse strand, counting down.
TGAAAATCTTTCCCAAATTGGACTTATAAATTGCACAAGTGGTACATTTTTTTTTTTTGGTCAAAACACAAGTGGTACATTACATATATACATTTGTAAATAATGAATTTTAAACAAAATGATCGACGGCTTTCCTATGGTTTATTTTTAAAATCAGTATGCTTAGCTTTGAAGTCCACCCAACGCAGCAGTGCCACGTTCCTTCCAGTCATTGGCTAACGCGTCATCCATGACATAATCATATTGACGTCACCCTCCTTCATACCACCCAAATACATCCCTCCCTGCTCGGCAAGTAATAATGACGTTACTACAGACCCACACCCTCCACAAATCGCAACCCTCGGTCTTTCTCACGCACATAAAAGAGCGTGAAACCGCAATAATTAATCCACCCTGGAATTTTCTCAAGGGTTCCCCTTCGTTCCCTCTTTTTGCTCAAAAATTCTTCCCCACGTTCCCACGAATATGCCCAATCACTAATTTAAGAATAGAAAATACTCGTAAGAAAATAATATAAGAACCATCCAAAACCGCAAGTGGGTAGGCCTAGTCGCTACCCGCTAATATATTTACCCTCCTCTTCCCCCTCTCCTCCTCCTCATCTTCTTCTTCAATACCCCCCCCCCAGTACTCACAACGTACACACAGTCTAATACACTCTCTTCTTCACTACACAATACTTCACTTGACTCTTGACTGCCCTCCCACCCAAGTGCTGATACTTAAACTTGAGATCCAGAGGATCTAGCTGGGGGAAAAAAACCAGTCAACGTACACACACTCGACTGGTTTTTTGTGATCATGGAGAATCAGATGGCTGTGAAGGAGCTAGAGAGAGGGAGAGAGTTTGCGAACCTGCTTCGGAGATTGATATTTAGGGGTGTGGATCAGGAAGATGATGATAAGGTTAAGGTCTTACCGACGTCGTCTGCTGAGGATCTGGTGGCTAAAGTGTTGGGTTCTTTCACCAACACTCTCTCTCTTTTCAATCACCATTCTGCAGATTCCTCCATTACTACTTCTTCCATCTCTCACTTGCCGTATCACTCTTATGAATCCCATGAGAACCCTAGGACCAAAAGCACCACCACCATTAAAGATCGAACAAGATCTTCTCCTAAGAAAAGGTGTGTACATACATACTTTCACATGCATACATACATATATGAACAAGTTTAATGCTGGAGTTTATGTTATTGTATGGAGCTAATTAATGAAGTTAAATTAATCACTCAGGTTGATAATAATTAATTAATGATTTTTGAAAATTTTCTTTTGTGGCAGGAAAAGTGCACAGATGCAAACATGGGTGGAGGAATCCAAGATGAGTCCAAAGGAAGATGGGCATGCATGGAGAAAATATGGCCAAAAAATCATCCTCAATTCTAAACATCCCAGGTTTATATTAACTAATTTTCCATCTTTTCCATGCACTTTTTTCTTCTTCAGAAAAATAAAATTAATTTTCATATAGTTTATTTGAATCCTACTCATCTAAACTTCAAGTTACATACAGATCATCATCCTCTTATTTATAATCTGATTATAATAAAGAATTACTTAAACTTCAAGTTGCAAGTTCATATGATACACAGAACCTAAAGAGCAAATTGCCTTATTTATAATGATTGTTATATATATAATTCCATCTGAGTTCGAAAGATTAATCTAATAACATAGGTTTCTCCCCCTATTATCACCAGTCACAACCTTTCAAAGGTTTTTTTTCCAAATAAGGAAGTATATATAGGTTATCTATGATTTAATCGTTCCTTTCAGATTAGACCATTATTTTTACTAATTTTCTTCAAGATGATTAAATTAATCATGTATATATATAAACGCAGGAACTATTACAGATGCACTCACAAGCATGACCAAGGATGTAAAGCAATAAAACATGTTCAGAAAATCCAAGACGATCCTCCTCTTTTCAGAACCACTTATTTTGGCCACCACACTTGCACCAATCCTCTCAATCCTCATATCTTTCTTGATTCTCATGACCGCATTAATTCAACTTCAGCTTTTATTCTCAGCGTCGAAAACAATAATCACAACAACAACAATAATAATATTATAACCAACCTTTGACCCAGAAAACAACAACAACAACAACAACAACACTAGCTTCTTCTTTGTCTCGTCTGGCCCTTTATTTCCATCTTCTAGTTCTGTGAAAAAAGTGGGGCACTGTGACAACAACATCAAGCAAGAGAAGAACTATAGTTACAATAATGATGAGATTATTAATGTTGTTGATTCATGTTCATCCTATAACGATTGCTTTGTGTCTCATCCTCAAGAAGAAGAAGATGTTCTTCCTGCTTTTGGATGTGGAGATTATGATCAAGTGGATGTGTTTAATTCTGCTGCACTTTATGATCCGTTTGACGGGTTTGAGGATCTCTTATTTGAGCTTATTTGATCAGTCACTCTATTTTGAATTTTTTTGTTTTTTTTTTGGCAAGTTGTAAGCGTAATTAAGCTTCATGCATGTGTCCTTGAAACATTAGATATAGGCTTCGGCTTCATCAAAGTATATAGGATCCATAATTAGTGTGTACTTTATTTTTAATATAAATTGTGTGAAGTCTGTACTTTGCTGAAAATTTTGATAATATATGTGCTATTTACAGTCTTAATTATAAACTATTTGAATCTTATTATTCCTTTTTTTAAGGAAAAATCCCTCTTTAATTTATATCATTATTTTTTTGTGATGGTTAGATCCTTATTTTTTTTAATTAGTTGGTACTCTATTTTCCATCTCTAAATTGTATTTCATTTGTTTATTTATTTATTTATTCTTGTGGACAACTTTGCAGCGTTTATATTAATTTAATGAATATTTTTCCCCGCTGTCACAAAATCAAATGTGTGTGTGTGTGTGTTTTATATGGGTTTCTGTTGAGAAAATAATTAGAAATCGTCCTCTGGATATGTATCACTTCCTTTATCTTTCTTTCTCATGGAAAAGGAGGTGTAGAAAATTTCAAACCCACTATGACTTTATAATTTTTAAATTTCGTTTTAACAAATCACTTTAGTGCTTAGTCAACATTTTTTATTTGTTATCCGTAAACAACTAGAATAGTAACTTAAAAATAATTCGTCTAAATAAATGCTATTCGAACTATTCAATAGAATCTACATTTGGATTATTGAAGAAGCATGTATATTCTATGGACATATATATAATGAGAGACAACTTGTTAAATAGTTAGGTGGCTACATTACCTCAATTTTCTCTTTGATCATAAGTTATGTTTGAGTGCCAGTGGGGAAAAAATACGCTAAATAAACTAAATTTACAATAGGGTGGTATATAAATAAAATTATAAATTTAATGTTTTAATATTAATTAAAGTATAAATGAATTCATCCGTGCTATATATAATAAGTCTAAATAATATGATGTGATAGGTAATTACTAATTAGTACTATAAATTAACGTGTTAATCTCAAATTGACTTTGAGTTAGAGGATCTTGTTACTCCTAAAGTATTTACAGAAGAATAACTGGCGCGCCAAATTTAATAATGTTGAGGAATTGATATTTTTTTCTATCGAAACATGTCACATCATATTTAGGGTCTTATATATATGCCAAGCCAGCCAACTATGTCTGGATCCGGGAGGCGATTCTCTCATTGGTATACTCTCTCCCCATCCCTCACAGTCCAATCTCGGCCGTCCAAATCTGGATCCAACGGCCCAAAAAAATTTTGGTTCACATCGCATGCGGTAACCATACCGCATGCGGTGTGAACCAAAAATTTTTTTGGCCGTTGGATCCAGATTTGGACGGTCAGGATTAGGATGAGGAGGGATAATGAGAGAAGGGCATGTGAGAGAAACCGGATCCGTCTGGATCCATCAGTTTTTAAAAGTTTATCTCTCTATATTAATGATCAACTACCAGTACTGTACGTCACAATTTATATCTATTATACGTAGTAATAGATTTTTTTATATTGATGAGTTCCCAATAATAAAGTTATGATAAACATATACTCCCTCTTGTCCTAATTATTGGATGATATTTGAGAGTTTATTTTGGTCCTAATTATAAGACAACATTCTAATTTTTATTAATTTTTTCCTAAAATACCTTTATCGATACTTTTTCAATGATAATTAAGCACAATAATAATTTAATAATACATCTATATATTCTATAAAGTATGTAACTCATTAATATCACACACACCTCAACTCTACTGTTTTTTAATAAAATAATTTTGAGCAAATTTTGTCATATTTTTTTCATCCCACCTCTACTAATATTTCCTTCACAATAATTAATTTAATAACACGTTTATACTCTATTAAGGGGGAGATTCTACTTTCTCTTATTTTTTTCAATAAAATATTTTAAGATTTCTTTAAAAATATTTTCCTGTAACTATTTGTCCAAAGTAATTGATTTTTCCCTACAAATAACCTAACAAAATATTAATTTCATTATCTTTTTTGCATGGCAAAAAAAAAAAAAAACCTTGAATTTGTATTATGCCCAATAAAATAGATGTTCTCTTCATAGAAAGATTTTTTTCTTTGGAAAAATCCATGGAAAATATATATATAAATATTTCTATACATTTAAAATTCATAAAATTAACTACAAAATTTTATGAATTCATCCATTTGAGACTGTGAAACACAGCATAAACGGTGGGGGCCTTGTTCCTACTAAATAGATGTGCGCGGGGGCTACTGTTTTAGCACATTTTTGTTGATGTCATTTTAAATTCTAAGCAAGGGTTTTTTATTATTATGAAAATCAATAAATTTAACTAATGTAATTTCTCTCCTTAATCTCTCCAAATTATGGTAATTATGTCTTATAATTAGAACCAGAGGGAGTATATAACTTGCGACAATGTTGTTAATTGACCGGTAATTCAGGTTTACTGAGCTTTTTTTCTTTAATTGATGAATACTTAATTGGCAAAACCTCCGGTCCTATAATTAGGAGTGGAGGAAGTACTTTAAACACGGTGCTATTTGTTTCAATGAAGCCACAAAGCGATGATACTTTATTACTTCATATTATTAAATTTTAAGGTGCTAATTAATTATTCTTCCATGCATAAATACTTTAGGAGCAAAAATGCTCTTTAAAATAAAGTTAATCTAAAGTTAACGGACGACATTGTTCTAATAAGTTTAATTAAGGAACTCACATTTCCTTGCAAAATACTCCTTTCGGTCCTTAATTTAAAAGATAATTGACTTTTTTTAGATAAATAAAGAAAGTTAAATAAGTAATTTAATCATAACGTATGTTATAATTATTAAATTATATATTAGTCCATAAGTCAGACAATTTGGTTTGGTATAAAAATGATAAACGTAAATACTTTAAAGTAATTTATTCGGCTTGTTTAATTCCTCTAAACAAGTTAACTGGATTTTATATTAAAGACTGAAGTTAGTAATTGTATGGTAAAAATACCCTTTAACTCAACTTGATAATGATGAAATTTTATTGAATATCTCCTAGTTGTAATAAAAATAGCAGTGACAATTATTTTAATAGAGAGAGTACGTGAGATGTATCTAATCCTAGTTGTGCTTTGCCCCGCAACCAAATTAGGACTTTTCTTGTTGACCCAAAAAAGCAAGTTGCCAAGGGAAGAAAATTTCTACTCCATTGAATTATTGTTTGCTGACGTCATTAGAATTTCAGTGCAAGAATCTCAAATCTTTAGCCAAAATCTCATTTATTAACCTTAATCTCAAGATAAGTTAATTGGTAATTAGCAATTACAGTGAAATGACTAGTGAGGGATTAGATAAAGTGTGTGCAGTTACCCTTATTCTATATCACATTCTTCAGAGTAAATAACTTGCATGTGGCTTCTTTAGGCTTATTTGTCACTTGTCCATCAACAATATATTGAGCTATATATTTTATTTACGGTCAAGTTGTAAATCTACTCATGAAGTATTTAACCATGGGCATCTAACAACATTATAACTTTGTTTGGATGTAAAAGTACAGATTAACTTAACTTTTTAATATTATCATCTGATATCCGATTTAGAGTTCGTGACTATTCCTCTCAACACAAGTGTCTCCTTTATGACTTGAAGTTGAGACTTAAAAAGATCTAATGAGGTTTTACACTACTAAATCAACTCTATGTTGGTCTTCATGAATAAATTTTTATCTTAACCCTTTTTCTTATAATGTAAATTTTTTAATAATTTTTATTATTTTATAATATATAAAGAAAATAGCTTATTTTTCAAACACCATATATAACATATAAAACCTACAATAGTCAGCCCAAAAGTACTTGGTCTGGTGACTAGCTAGTAGTTAACTAACTCTCCTCTGATCCTCAATATAAGACATATTTATCTAATTTAATTAGAGTAAGAAAGTTGGTTGAGTTAGTTAATAAGCCATATTTTTTCTAAAATACCCTAGTCATCTCCTTAATTTCATTCTTTCCCCTCCTCCTTGATTATTGTTGAGAGAGCATCAATAATGATATATTAAGAAAATATTGATAAATATGAAAACTTTGTCTGATATTTGGGACCAAAATCAATTTCTCAAATATATTTTATATTAAGGACTAGAGGGAGTACATTGCAAAGTGGGCGGAGCTTTGATTCTAATAAATTAATTAGAAGGAAAAAAGGATGCAAAACATTTAATTAATTATGGTGGGTCCAAGTGTTGAATTTGCTGAATAGTGTTAATCATCTCAACTGACTAAGCCTTACGTTTTGAGAAAGCCTTAAGAGAAATGGTTGATGTCATTTGAGCTATAATACTCTTAATATTAAACTAGTAAATTTAATCTATTAAAATTTGACCTAAAACATATAAATTTGAAAGAAGAGAGAAGGAAAAAAAAAAAAAAACAAGAAATAGACAAAAGAAGTCAAATTAGGTGATGAAAATGATATTTGCGTCATCTTCGAGCTTGCACCTCAAGGCATTGTTTTGGCATAATACAAGAGCTACTTAATAAGTTATGGTAAACGTGATTCGATTTTCTAAAAACATCCCTATATAATATTATGTTATATATAAGTTTTAAAGTTCGATAAACTAGTTTGAAAAAAAAATAAAATATTATAACTAAAATGAATTGAAATTGTCTTATACTTAAAGAACAAAATCAACCTCCTAATTAAGGAGTATTTTTTGAAGACCGAAGTCAAGTCCAATAGAATATTACAAATTCTTTTCTCATACGTTCTCATCCATTTTGAACAATTTTCCAGCACGGAGCACGGGTTCACACTTTACTAACGACAAGACTTGTTTCAACCACACCAATTATTTATCAATTATTTATTTTTATATTCATCCAAATTATTATTATTTTTTCCCCAGAAAATAAGTGGCTAACTGGCTATCATCAATTTTATTTAAACACTATTTATTTTATGTTTTAATACCACTTGTTAAGTTGTCAATTTAGTTAATAGAAATTACTACGTAAAACCCATGACTTAACCAAGATGTAATACCCGGATATTTATCTGGAATATTATAAATAAAAGTTGGATATTTCTGATAAGTGAAATTTCAATCTCCGGTCTTGTATAATTATAGTCTATTTTCTAAGTAGGATTTCTGTAGGAAATCAGGGAAATTAAGGGCCAAAGTGCCAAGATGACCAAAATGCTCCTAAGAGACGTAAATAACTTAGAAAATTTAGGAAAAATCCTAAAAGACAGTTAAATGACCAAGTGAGTTAGGAGAGTATATAGTCTCTAATTATTGTAATTTTATAAATTATGAAATTGGAGAAATTGTTGGAAAAATACTCAAAAAGAAGTAAAAGACCAAAATACCCTTGTAATTATGGAATAATGCAAGAGGCATGAAAATACTAATGTTAATACAAGTGTATGAAGGTAATGAGGCATAGTAATTAAGAAAATTATCAACAAGTGATAATGAAGTAATTAAGTAATATTGGGCTAATTACTTAAGCATAAGCAAAAGAAATTCAGTAATAAATATGTGAAGCTCAAAAATTAGTGGAAATTAGTTGAATATTAGTAAAAATGTATTTACTAATTAATTGGAAATTTTATGAAAAATAGTTGAGTTTAGGTATTTTTAGGCCTAAATACAAGAATGGACCAATTAGGTAATTTTGTGAAATTTTTGGAAAAATTAATTAAATAAATAATTAAATAATTAAATTAAAAAAAAACGAAATTAGGGCTGGAAAAAAAAAGAAGAAGAAAAAAAAAGAAAGAAAAAGAAAATACAATTTAATAATAATATAAGAGTTTTAAAAATAATAAACTCTAATTAAATAATACAAAGGTGAATAGTAAAATGAAATATAGGGAACGGATCCTATCCGGAGAGTCGGAATAGGATTTTCAAAGTCAAGTTATATTAGTGATCGGTGAGTTATTATCTTCCGTTAAACTCTCCTAAGTTAATTCAAAGTCAATAGGACTTTTTCCTAATAAGACGAAATAGAGAAATTCTCGAAAAAGGCGCGATAGCCAAGGGTACAAAACGGTTGTGTTGCGATATATGAAAAGAATTGGGAATTTTTATGGGCATATTTGAAATCGCTGCATCTATGTCTATAAGTTGGAACTTCCGGATTTTCGTTTCGAAACCGTCACGTTTTCCGTAAAACTTCCGTCAATCCGGAAATGGCCTAGGCGAGTCAGAAAAATAGTTGGAATAGACATTTCTAGTATGGAAGAGAAGGTCTTCAAAGCAGGTTGTCCAAAATTCGAGATGTTTCCGAAATTACGCGAATCGGGTACCGATTGGAAAATCGGCGATCCGGCATAAAGTAACCGCCTATCATCAATTTTGGGCCAATGGGAGGCTGCCACATCAGCCCTTGATGTCGGCCAGGAGAGAGAAAGGGAGGAGAGAAAACTTCTTCAAGAAGTTTGGTTCAACGGTCCAGATCGTTTCTCATAAGGTTGATCCGACGGCCGAAATCCTTCCTCCGTTTCTATAAATACCCCCCCCCCTCCTTCAAAATTCTGCACACACTCTTCATTTCTTGCCTTGGCCGAAAATCTAGGGAGAGAAAGTAGAGAGAGAAGCTCTGGGGGAAGTTCTGCCGAAGTCTTCAACGGGTAAGTCTTTCGGTCTTTAGTTTTTAGTCTTTAGTTCAATAGTTAGTAAGGCTAGAGTAGTCTTTATTTTTATGATTTAGGTATCATATGGGAGGGCTATTTTAGTCTTTATTTTCAAGAATCATAAATGCGTCGAACTTCTGGCGAAATTTTGGGAAGAAAATAGCCTATGTAGCGGAAGCGCTGGCGAAATTCCGCCAAGTAGGGGTATAGGGGCAAAATGGTAATTTTTACCTAAAATGCCGTTATAATGTCTGTAACACTAATCTTGCACATCTTAAATACTTATATGTCAATGATATGTTCGTAGACCGTTATACAGACAGTTATACGGGTTATAGTTTTGATAACACCGTTTTGTTTTCCTAGCGCTGAGGACACGACTAATTATCGTGGCACTGGTGAATAGTGCAGGCTGTTGTTGTTATTTACCTTATGGGGCTTTACATATTGCTCCGTGCTTATGTTTTGTCGGCATAATGATCATGCATCTCTAGTATGCTTATGATATACTGCTGTATTAGCTCTAGAAATATCTCGTTGTCCGTATACTTGTATTTTTGGGTATGAGGTTAACCGCTACACGAGATTCAATATGGTGAATTGAATCTCACCGTAGCTTCAGGGTCGGTGGACCACGGTTCGTGAATCGAGGCAAATACCGGAGTAGGCATGCACCAAGACTGCATTTCTATCTTTATCGCTTTACGCATTCCTTTCCGCTTCGTTTCTATCTGTTGTTCCTTTCTAAACCATAGGACTACTGTAATCTATACAATGTTACACAATGGTTGATGTTTTGGCTAAGAATCCAAATGCTCTTTCGCTCTATTGCTCCACTCTGATTGTTTGTTTGAAAAAAATTTTTTTTTCCGCATTCAAACATGGGATGTTACATTTTATGGTATCAGAGCAATTTTTCTGGCAAGTGTTTAACTATGTTACCACGGACAGTTTGGTGCCGAAGGCAAGGCTAGTCTACGTGGGTGTGCCATAAGTCACTGCTAATCCGGTGAGGCCCCCATGGTAGACACTTACCCAGCCATTCTGTTCGGATAACGGAGTTAGGTTCTTAAGCCTTGTAACTTTGAGCACATTTTTGAAAATGAGTACTGATCGACCATTGGTGTAAATGTGTAAAGATGAACAGAGATAATGGCTAGTACGCCTTTAGAGCCGTAGAAACCCGTCGGATCGATCATTCATCCGATGATGACAAGCTGTGAGTATTTCCAGTGTTTAAGTTTCATCAAGACGATTCGAGAGTGAATCTTTCTTTGAACTTAACATCCTAGACAAGTTCTAACTACGAACAGAACTCTGATAAGCACTATACGATCAAAGCATTGGATGGCGGAACAACGCAGCAAGACTATTAGAAGAGCGTACTTCCGATATGAAGTTATGAATTACGAACGCGAAGGATTTTAACCACTGGTCATAAACCAATGGATGATGTAGTATACGTTTGCATGTGCATTACATCTAATATAAAAGTATATAGGTTTTGATGCCACGTGATGTGTTATTTTCGACACATATATATCGTTATTTAATTAAAGGAAAGAGATAAACATGGCAATCTTAAGAGGTGCCGGTGCACCAAGAGGCCGAGGCCGTGGTCGAGGCCGAGGTAGAGGAAGAAAGCGACAGCCTCAGGATGAAAGAAACAATGAACCGAATCAACCCGGACGTGATGAAATTGAAGAAATGCGTAGAACTCTACAGGAACAAAGAGTTCTGATTGATACTCTTCTGGCAAGACAGAACCAACAGGACCAGGAGGCACAAAGACAATTGGAAGCACGACAACAGGAAGAGGAGCGAGAAAATGAAGAAGGAAATAACTACAATGATGAAGAAGAATATCTTGACAATGATGACAATGACAATGAGGAAGAGCCTGAAGGGTCTGACAGATCCCAATCACCACCCAGGCACGGACAAAGAGAAAGGACTACGGCCGGGTAAACCGGTTACGCAAGTTGAAACCACCTGGTTTCAGGGAGGAGTGAGCTAGGCGAGGATTGGCTTCGAGTCTTGAGAAGATTTTTGAAGTCATGGAATGCCACGGAAATCGGATGGCCCAACTAGCAATTTACAAGCTTGAGGAGATGCTCACGAGATGGTGGAAGAGCGTTTCCACAACTCGCCTGATCCGTTACGTGGGAGATGTTCCTTGAGCAGTTCAATGAACGATACTTTCCTCCATCAATACAGTAATTAAAGAAGAAGAATTCCTGCAGATCAAGCAAGGAGCCGAGGAGTCTTTTGACGACTACTTCGCCCGTTTACCAACTGTCGCGGTATTCATCATACCTGAAAATCTACAAGAATGAGAGCTGGAAGGCTAACCGACTGGTAACCAGGCTGAAATATGATATAAGGGCAAGGTTAGTGTCTCAGCAATTTCCGAAGATGGCCAAAGCAGTGGAATCCTGCAGATTGACAGAGCGCAACTTGAAAGAACTGCGCAAGTCCCGGAGCCAGGAAGGCAACAATGCTGGTCGCGGTGGATCCAACCGCGGAGGATCCTCACAGAAGAGGAAAGCGCCTTGGAGCGAAAACCGAGGTGGGAACAAGAAACCCTACCAACGGTACAATCGAAGCAGCAGGGGTCCCAGGCATGTCAGAAATGTAAGAAGTACCATCCAGGAGCCAACTGTGATGGGAAACAAGTCTGTTTCAGTGTCGAAGCTCCGGACACATTAGCGGGATTGCCCGAGAAGGCTGCAGAGGCGAGACCTCGGAATGCGGCGAATCTTTGCATTGACAAACACGAGAGGCCAAGAAGTCCCCGAGAGATGGTTCAAGGTACCATCTATCTCAATGGAAATCTACTTGAAGCATTGTATGACTCGGGTGCTAGTCACTCGTTTATTTCCTATGATTGTGCAAGTCGTTTAGGATTGCATGCACGTAGATTGCCATTTGATCTTGTTGTATCTACACCGTTGGGTGTAAAGTCTTTAGCTTCTGATGCATGTATGAATTACACTGCTATCGTGGATGGACGAGTTTCTAAAGTGGATCTTATCCGTCTACCTCTTCACGGCATCGACGTCATATTCGGTCTGAATCGGTTAACGGCCAACGGTGCGATGATCGGCGTGGCAAAAGGAGATATCATTTGCCGGAGACAAGGTTGAAGTGAGCCTGAATTTTCTCTCCGCTACGTGGCCGATCGGTGCGTGAAGCAAGGATGTCATGCTTTCATGGTATTCTTTTCGTCAAACTCGAAGCCGACCTTTCACTTCGAGGACATTCACCGTGGTGAATGATTTTCCTGATGTATTTCCGGAGGATCTTACCGAGTTACCTCCTATCCGAGAAGTGGAGTTCAACATTGACTTGATGCCTGGCACAGGATCAATATCAAAGGCGCCGTATCGTATGGCTCCTAACGAGATGCGGGAGTTGAAGAAGCAATTGGAAGAGCTTTTGAAGAAGGGGTTCATTCGACCTAGCGTTTCACCGTGGGAGCCCCGGTGCTTTTGTAAAAAGAAAGATGGAAGTTTCCGACTCGCATCGACTACGCGAACTCAACAAGGTGACTGTTAAAAACAAGTACCCACTTCCCGGATTGATGATCTTTTGGATCGGTTATGCAGGTTCCACGTCTTTTCAAAGATTGATTTGCGTTCGGGATACCATCGGTTGCGAGTTAAGGATGGCGATGTTCCCAAGACGGCTTTCGAACCGAGATATGGGCATTATGAATTCCTTGTGATGCCCTTCGGATTGACAAATGCACCTGCGGTATTCATGGATTACATGAACCGTATCTTCCGTCAACACCTAGACCAATTTGTGGTGGTGTTCATCGACGACATTTTGATATATTCTAAGAGCAAAGAAGAGCACGAAGAACATCTGCGAAAGGCGTTGAGCATACTCAGGGAAAAGCAACTATATGCTAAGCTGAGCAAATGCGAATTTTGGGCTCTAGGAAGTTAAATTTCGGGCCATGTTATATCTAGCGGCGGAGTTGCGGTTGATCCAAGCAAAGTAGAGCGGTTACGGGTGGAAACGGCCGAGAGCGTGACTGAGATCCGAAGTTTTCTTGGTCTGGCGGGATACTACCGCAGATTCATACGGGATTTATCGCGTCTTGCCCTACCATTGACAAAGCTTACAAGGAAGAATCAACCCTTTATATGGGGAGATGACTGTGAGGAAAGCTTTCATTGAAGATATGGAGGCATTACTTGTACGGTGTAACCGTAGAAGTGTATTGTGACCACAAGAGTCTATGATACGAGAGCGTAAACTTCTTGGAAGATTTCGAGAGACACGAATCTATCCAACCAAATCTGCATGGGTCAGCATGCACCAGCTGATGCCTATCTTGCTACACTTCTTGCAAGTCAAGGGGAGTATGATCTGAGAGATGAAGTGGAAAAAGCTCAGAAGCAAGATGATTGGGCTATCGAGACTCGTGAGAAGATTTCTCGAGGTGAGACCCAAGACTATGACCTATCACTTAGTGGTTTGGTCAGGTATAAGCAGAACATAACCATGGAATTTGTGGTAGGTCTGCCCAAAATCAGAAATCATGATACAATTTGGGTAGTTGTTGACAGATTAACCAAGTCAGACACTTTATTCCCATCAAGATCCACTATTCTCCGAACGATTGGCGGAGATTTATATCAAAGAGATAGTGAGATTACATGGTGTTCCTAAGAGCATTGTCTCTGATCGTGATACACGATTCAAATCCCGTTTCTGGCAAGCATTACATGAAGGTATGGGGACTAAGCTAAGGTTCAGTTCGGCTTATCACCCACAAACTGACGGTCAATCGAAAGAACCATACGTACGCCGGAGGATATCTTTGCGAGCATGTGCCTGGATTTCAAAGGAAGTTGGGATCAACATCTTTCGCTAGCTGAATTTGCATATAACAACGGTTATCATGCTAGTATACAAATGGCCCCGTTCGAGGCATTGTATGGGCGGAAGTGTCAATCACCATTGTCTTTGATGATTCGTCCAAAAGCAATTACTTGGGCCGGATATGCTTGAGCAAACCTCGAGCAGATCGCATTGATCAAGAAGAGACTCCTAGCGGCACATAGTAGACGAAAGAGCTATGCGACAAAAGGAGGAGACCTCGACGTTTTATGTCGGCGACCATGTGTTTCAAGTTATCCCCGATGAATCGGTGTCGGCAGAACGCTTAAGAGGAAGAAACTGAGTCCACGGTACGTAGGACCCTTTGAAATTCTGGCTAAGCGCGGAGAAGTAGCTTATCAGATAGCCTTACCCCCGAATCTGAGTAATCTCCACGACGTTTTCCACGTGTCGCAATTGAAAAAGTACCAACCAGACAGTGATCATGTCATCGAGTACGAGGATGTCGAAGTACGGCATGATAATACCTTCATAGTCGAGCCAGAGCAGATCATCAATCACAAAGAGAAACGGCTCAGAAATAAGACTATTTTGATTGTGAAGGTGGTCTGGAAGGGTTTGTCACCCGAAGAAGCGACTTGGGAAACCGAGAGTGACATGAAAGAGAAATACCCAGAGTTCATGGCCCGAAGTTTAGTTAGTATAGACTAAATTTCGAGGCGAAATTTTGTGTAAGGGGAGAAATGTAATACCTGGATATTTATACGGAATATTATAAATAAAAGTTGGATATTTCTGATAAGTGAAATTTCAATCTCCGGTCTTGTATAATTATAGTCTATTTTCTAAGTAAGATTTCTGTAGGAAATCAGGGAAATTAAGGGCCAAAGTGCCAAGATGACCAAAATGCTCCTAAGGGACGTAAATAACTTAGAAAATTTAGGAAAAATCCTAAAAGACAGTTAAATGACCAAGTGAGTTAGGAGAGTATATAGTCTCTAATTATTGTAATTTTATAAATTATGAAATTGGAGAAATTGTTGGAAAAATAATCAAAAAGAAGTAAAAGACCAAAATACCCTTGTAATTATGGAATAATGCAAGAGGCATGAAAATACTAATGTTAATACAAGTGTATGAAGGTAATGAGGCATAGTAATTAAGAAAATTATCAACAAGTGATAATGAAGTAATTAAGTAATATTGGGCTAATTACTTAAGCATAAGCAAAAGAAATTCAGTAATAAATATGTGAAGCTCAAAAATTAGTGGAAATTAGTTGAATATTAGTAAAAATGTATTTACTAATTAATTGGAAATTTTTATGAAAAATAGTTGAGTTTAGGTATTTTTAGGCCTAAATACAAGAATGGACCAATTAGGTAATTTTGTGAAATTTTTGGAAAAATTAATTAAATAAATAATTAAATAATTAAATTAAATTTAAATTTAAAAAAAAACGAAATTAGGGCTGGAAAAAAAAGAAGAAGAAAAAAAAAAGAAAGAAAAAGAAAATACAATTTAATAATAATATAAGAGTTTTAAAAATAATAAACTCTAATTAAATAATACAAAGGTGAATAGTAAAATGAAATATAGGGAACGGATCCTATCTGGAGAGTCAGAATAGGATTTTCAAAGTCAAGTTATATTAGTGATCGGTGAGAAACCGTCACGTTTTTCCGTAAAACTTCCGTCAATCCGGAAATGGCCTAGGCAGAGTCAGAAAAATAGTTGGAATAGACATTTCTAGTATGGAAGAGAAGGTCTTCAATGCTGGTTGTCCAAAATTCTGAGATGTTTCCGAAATTACGCGAATCGGGTACCGATTGGAAAATCGGCCAGTCCGGGCATAAAGTAACTTTCTTCAAGAAGTTTGGTTCAACAGTCCCAGATCGTTTCTCATAAAGTTGATCCGACGGCCGAAATCCTTCCTCCGTTTCTATAAATACCCCCCCCTCCTTCAAAATTCTGCACACACTCTTCATTTCTTGCCTTGGCCGAAAATCTAGGGAGAGAAAGTAGAGAGAGAAGCTCTGGGGGAAGTTCTGCCGAAGTCTTCAACGGGTAAGTCTTTCGGTCTTTAGTTTTTAGTCTTTAGTTCAATAGTTAGTAAGGCTAGAGTAGTCTTTATTTTTATGATTTAGGTATCATATGGGAGGGCTATTTTAGTCTTTATTTTCAAGAATCATAAATGCGTCGAAGTTCTGGCGAAATTTTGGGAAGAAAATAGCCTATGTAGCGGAAGCGCTGGCGAAATTCCGCCAAGTAGGGGTATAGGGGCAAAATGATAATTTTTACCTAAAATGCCGTTATAATGTCAAATTACTAATAGAAGTGACATTATTCTCATAGGATATCTGAAACGTTGATTCTGCTGCCGTTACGCTGCCGACGTGCCGCTGTAGGATTCTTGCACGTTTCTCCGTAGAAAGTACGTTTTCCGCCGGTAGTACCTAACGTTGCCAACGAAGGTACGGACGCGTACTGTAACACTAATCTTGCACATCTTAAATACTTATATGTCAATGATATGTTCGTAGACCGTTATACAGACAGCTTATACGGGTTATAGTTTTGATAACACCGTTTTGTTTTCCTAGCGGCGAGGACACGACTAATTATCGTGGCACCGGTGAATAGTGCAAGCCGTTGTTGTTATTTACCTTATGGGGCTTTACATATTGCTCCGTGCTTATGTTTTGTCGGCATAATGATCATGCATCTCTAGTATGCTTATGATATACCGTTGTATTAGCTCTAGAAATATCGTTGTCTCAGATATCTTGTATTGTTTGGGTATGAGGCTAACAGTTACCCGAGATTCAATATGGTGAATTGAATCTCACTGTAGCTTCAGTCGTCGTGGACCACGGTTCGTGAATCGAGGCAAATACCGGAGTAGGCATGCACCAAGACTCAAGCTTTCTATCTTTATCGCTTTACGCATTCCTTTCCGCTTCGTTTCTATCTCGTTGTTCCTTTCTAAACCATAGGACTACGTAATCTATACAATGTTACACAATGGTTGATGTTTTGGCTAAGAATCCAAATGCTCTTTCGCTCTATTGCTCCACTCTGATTGTTTGTTTGAAAAAAAAAAATTTTCCGCATTTCAAACATGGGATGTTACACAAGAACATTCTTTTTTCTTTGTTATATTATATTTATGTTTATTTCCACAACCAACGCCCATTAAAATAATTTTTTAATATATCATTGCTCTTTTTTTAGCGGTAATTAGTGAAAGGACCATTCAGGATTTGCATATTTACAGTTGAAATGGACAGAAATTAGTTTAATATTCGTTTTTGGGTTTGCTTTACTGTTTTACCATTCTAAAATTAAGAGTATATCACTCTGATCCTAAAGTCTTGAGTATACTACTATTATTTGGAAAAAGAGTTTCACACAAGAAACGTATTTAGTAAAAAAAAAACAAAAAACACTTAAACGTTTTAGAAAACATAAGGGATTAAAAGAATAAACTATCTCTTACATTATATTTTAGATTAGTATTCATATTCTTTTAAACTAAATTTGAACTTCAAAGAATAATGACCTATATTATTTTGTTTACCAAGTGCGTCATCCAACAGCTAGCATAGATCAATTCTTTCAAAAAATTTGTGATGACTTTTAGTTCCTTTGTGTAATTTTCATTTTGTTATTAATACTAATATTCATCTTGATAATATATAGTTCCATTATAAACATAATGAATTCTATCAAATATAATTAAATTTTATAATTTGATAGAAAACTTTCAATCTAACAATCATGATACAAATCAATATCAACTTCTATTCCTATTAGCTAGCAATATATAGGGGCGCCGCCATCCCTATTTCCTGCAAATCTCGAACCAATGAATACCTGCTCTCTAGTAATGCGAAGTCCAAACTCGAGGATAATTCCACAGAGATCACAACCGAGACCAGCCTTGTCCGGGCAATTCACCGTAACGATACAGGGCTGGATCACAACTACGTCGTCCAATGGGACTCCCATGACTAAAGAAGCTCCACACGATGTGGATGAGATGCGATGATCAAGGCTGCCGGAATCACATCGCGGGAGCTCACGGCAGCCCTCCGGTGAGGGTTGTTGGATAGAAGAGAAAGGATTGTTCTGAGAAGGCTGAAATCTGACCTATATCAACTTCTATTCTATCTATGAATAAGAATCAGTTTAAGGGTCGTTTTGTTTTATAATCATTTAGGAACGATTTATAGGTATTTGGAAGTTTTTTTAAGCTCACTATCGTTAAGGGAAGTGTTAAAAAATGATTAATTTTGTTTTAATTGTTAAAAAGCTAACATTGACCATTAATATTTTTTAACGGCCAATGCAACATTATTTCTTTTTCAACATTTCCAGAGCAATAATATTGAGCAACAAAAAAAAAAAACTTTTGGATACCCACATCTCCTTTATGAGTACTTTCTAAACAAAAACAACCTTTAATCCAATAAAAATCTATAGGAAAATAGATTAAAAAAAAAATCTATATACAACAATCTATTAATAAATCATGAACAATATGACTCGCTACTGTCAAATTCTATGTGAGGATTACAGTCCATAATCTAATTTTTCCCCAACATGGAGACACTTGTAATAATAAATGCATGGACCAGTTCCAAAGATATGCCAATTTGGTCATACATAAGTACAATGAAGAAAAGCAAAAGGAATACATGAATATAAGATTCAGATTTTATAAGACCATTGATGGAAGACTTGGACGGTTGACTTAACTATTGCATTTCATGACTTGAATTTCAAATCTATCACGTTCTTCACAACTAAATGTGAAGAGACATCTTCATTTCATACATGTTTAATATATGACTTGAAAAATAATTTTCTTGGTTTCACAATATGCTCCTTTATTTATTCCTTGGACCACATCCTTCGCCTACAGCTAACTATACATCATTTTGTTTCCCCATAAAGTCAAGGATGAATGTTTAGGTTGTCACTTGTTGATATATATTTGCATGACCTATCTGGCTTCTTGTTGTTGTTTTTTTCCTTATCAGCTAAGTTGATGAGAGAATTTTCTAACTATATTTAATACTTCTTTCTATTCTAAATAGGACTCTCTCTTTTAAAAAAAAATGAATCTAGTATATATTATATGAAATATATAGACAAAATTAGTTAATAACCTTAGTTCTTTCAAAAATCTTACTCTTTGGCAATGACTAATATTAAACAAAGCATCGAACTTTATAAAACGTGTAACATATATAACCAAAAAGATGAAAAATGGCTTTATATTTAGAAAAGGAGGGAGTTCAATAATGATATGATCCATATTCTGAAAGTTTCTCTGATCTATTTCACTTCCTTTTAAATATCTCTTCTTGGTTTGGAGAATTTTTCACCATCGTCTTCGCCTACCGTAGATGTTCTTAAACATCATAATCTGAATGTAGAATGTAGAAGGGCAATGTCTTTATAATTGTTTGGAACATGAATCTCTTGAACATTTTCATGGTTTGCCCTTAGTTGACTCGCGTTTTCGATATTGTATCCCTTTGGCCTGTCACCTTTCTCAGTTTTGAAATGTATTAAGCGGGGAAGTGTCGCCAATGAGAGTTGGCATAGATAGTAAGGAACGGGCTCAAGTCTCAAAAGGACGAGAGTTCGATTCCCTCTGTCGTTGTGAGTGTAATACCCTAAAATATGACTTAGGGTAAAATCATAAAATGAGTAAATAATACCCATTAAAAATAGGTGAATATGAGATATCAAATATTAAGTTGTGGAGATATTATTTTTTGAGGAAAAATGCTATGGAAATTAAGGAAAAATTAGTAAATGTGTCGAAATGACCAAAATGCCCTTATGGGGCATAAAGTGACTTAGGAAATTATGAAAAATCCTAAAAGGCAGGGAAATAATTATTTGAATTAAGAGAGTATATTATCTCTAATTTTGGTAATTTAATAAATTACAAACTTGGAGAAATTGAAGGAGAATGCTCAAAAAGTAATGAAATGACGGTAATACCCTTGTAAATGATAGAAAAATGCAGAAGGCATGAAAAATCTCATGTTAAAGCAAAAGATGTGAGGTAATGTGGTACTCTAATTAAGAAAATTACTAAGCAGTGATAACTGAGTAATTAAGTATTTATGGGCTAATTACTTAAGCATAGACAAGGGAAATTCGTGAATAATTATGTAAAACCCTAAAATTAGTGGTTTTCGGTTTAAAATTAGTAAGAATGTATTTACTAATTAATTGGAAAGTTTTGGGAAAAATAGATGAGTTTAGGTATTTATAAGCCTAAATACAAAGGTGGACCAATAGGAAAATTATGTGAAAATAATTATTTAATTAATTAAATAATTAAAAATAATAATAATAATAATAATAAAAAAACGAAAATAGGGCAGAAAAAAAAAGAAGAAGAAAAAAAAAAGAGAAAAGAAAAAAAAGAGAAAGAAAAAGGAAATTGAATATAAATAATATATAAGAGTTTTAAATTTAATAAACTCTAATTAAATAATGAAAAGGTGAATAGTAAAATGGAAAATAGGGAACGGATCCTATCTAGGGAGCCAGGAATAGGATTTCCAAAGTCAAGACAAAATATGGATCAGTGAGTTATTATCTTCTATTAAACTCTCACGGAAGTTAATTCGGAAGCCGATAGGGCTTTTTCCTAATAAGACGAAATAGGGAAATTCTGAGAAAAGGGCAGATAGCCAGGTTGGAAGTAAAGACTTCAAAATTAGAGTTGTGACAACTGAGAAAGAATTGGGAATTTTTATGGACATATTTGAAATCGGTGCATCTATGTCTATCAGTGGAACTTCCGGATTTTCGTTTGGCCGGACACGTTCGGACACGTTTTGAGAAAACTTCCGTCAATCCGGAAATGGCCTAGGCAGAGTCAGAAAAATAGTTGGAATAGACATTTCTAGTATGGAAGAGAAGGTCTTCAAAGCTAGTTAACCGAGAATTTTGAGATTTCCCGAGATTACGCGTTTCGGACACCGATCGGAGACTTTATCGGTATAAAACTTCTTGAAGAAGTAAGTGACATCATCAAAGTACATGGATGACATCATGGGGATGATGTCATATGGAGGAAAGAGAAAGGGTTGGATGGCCAAGATTGTGCCACCTAATCGTGTGCGATCCGATGGCGGAATTCATCTGGTAAAGTGTGAATAGTAGCACAAAATCCTCTATAAATAGGACCTTGCTCCTTTGGAAATTTCACACCACTTCCTTTGAGCAAAAACCGAAAATAGAGAGAGAAAGAAGAGAGAGGAGCTCTGGGGAAATCTATAGCGAAGCTCTGGGTAAGTTTTCCGGTACCGAGCTTTAAGCTTTCGTAGTTCTTTCGGTAGTTAGTAAAGCTAGAGTAGTCTTTATTTTTATGATTAGATATCATATGATAGGACTATTTTAGTCAATATTTTCGAAAATCATGATGGCGTCGAAGTTCGGCAAAATTTTGGGAAGAAAATAGCCTATGTAGCGGAAGCGCCGGCGAAATTCCGCCAAGTAGGGGTATAGGGGCAAAATGGTAATTTTACCGAAAATGCCGTTATTGTGTCAAATCACTAATGGAAGTGATATTACTCTTATAGGACGTCGAAAACCTAATCTGCTGCCGTTACGTTGCCCGACGAGCCATTTCACGTTTTTAGTAGAAAAGTACGATTTCCGACGGAAGTGCGTCTACGAATCAACGAAGGTACGTTCGCGTACTGGTAACCTTAACTCTGATGTCTATGTATGCTTATGTGTGATGAATGGTAACTATATGTTTGTTGTGTGGTTATGTAGTATTGGTGTATGTACGTTCGCGTACTGTAACACTAATCGGATGGATATGGTATCTTGTATATGGTATGTGTGTGATGTGTGTATGATATGTATATATGTGGGGTGTTGTTGGAGTGCATATTATGTTAGAAGATAACTGTATGCATCTTTGGGAGCGATATATCTGTAAGGTGGGAGCGATACATTTATAATCTTTGGGAGCGATACATTTATAATCTTGGGAGCGATACATCCGTAATCTTTGGGAGCGATACATGTGCATTGGTTGGGTGTGGTTTATATGTTGTTTGGTAACCCATATGTGTGTATGTATACATGAGGTTAACCGTTACACGAGATCCGGTGCGGATCTCGGCTCTTAACATAGCGTCGGAGTTCGGGAGGACCGAGGGCCGAGGAGAGAGGGAAGCGGCAAGTTCGGGGATCCAGTGAAGACTTCCGACGTTGTCCTTTTCTTTTTGAAAACTCTCGGTTGTTGAACCGTTTCTGTAAATAGCCAGTGGGCATTTTATATCAATATATCGATTACACTCTTGTTAGGTGCTCTACTACGATGAAAAAAAATTTATACTGCTTTTGAAAAGTCGGGATGTTACATTTTGGTATCAGAGCAGTTGTCGTGGCATAGATCTAACTATGTTATATACAAACCATTGGTGCCGAAGGCAAGGCTAGTCTATGTGGGTAAGCCAATTAGTCGCCGTGAACTCGGTGAGGCCCCCATGATAGACACTTACAGGCCAATTGGTTTGAGTAACGGAGTTAGGCTCTACGCCTTTTAAAGAGCATGTTTTGAAAATGAGTACGATATAGCCACCGAGTCAATGTACCACCCTATTTCGGTATACCAGTTTGAACCGGTGTACCATCCTGAATCGGTGTACCACTTTCTGTGGGTGCATCACTCTAACCCAGAGCTTATATGTGTAGCTGGGCCACGCCGGATGGAACTCCGAGAATAGTAGAGATACGTACATGCAGTATTTGACTCATGTAGAACTTCCGATACGTATTTCCGTGCCCATTTCTACGTAAAGCGAACCAACGAGAATCTGACGACGGAAATGTTGCGTGTGTGCATTTGCGATGTGAATACTACGTACGGTGGAGTTTATATGTGTGAGTACGATAAAGGCTGGGCTAGAGTAGTAAAAGCTGGGAGCAGTGTAAATACTAAGCGCGATAGAGTCTAGAGACTAGTGTGATAAAGTCTGCGTTATGCGGAATGTCTTCCCTGTATCTAACGTTTCCCTTAATAAAGGAAAAAGAACGCGACATGACGAATGTAAGAGGAGCCGGAGCTCCTAGAGGTCGAGGTAGAGGCCAAGGTAGAGGCCGAGGTAGGGGACGAGGTAGACAACCTCAAGTAAGAGCGATACATGAATTCGAGCACAACCAAGTTCCGAACCAACCGGAACAGAACGAGATGCAGGAGATGCGGAGAACTCTAATTTCTGAATGCGTTAACCCACAGGTCCCAGGATCGAACACAGCTCTGTCGGATTTTAGATAGCTTTACCAAACCTCCTTAACGTTTTCTACGTTTCTTAGTAATTCGACAGTGATCGTGTCATTGAGTAGGAGGTATTTTGTGTTATCATGGTGTGTGGGAACCATGGAAACATTTAAAGTATCTTGTGTTGCCATTGTGTAGTCCAAGGAGACATTTTGGTATTTGTGGTGTTGACCGCGGTGTATGAGTCACGGGAGACACTATATATCAAGGTACGATATGACAGGATCTTTATGGTCAAACCAAAGCGAATTCTCGATTATCAAGAGGAGCGGCTGGCAGACAAAGTAAGGATCCGACGCATGGAGTCCAAAGTTCGAGTAGGACGAAATTTAAATAGTACGAAGTTTAGATAGTATAGTGCAAATTTCGAGGACGAAATTTTGTTTAACGGGGGGAGAAATGTAATACCCTAAAATATGACTTAGGGTAAAATCATAAAATGAGTAAATAATACCCATTAAAAATAGGTGAATATGAGATATCAAATATTAAGTTGTGGAGATATTATTTTTTGAGGAAAAATTAGTAAATGTGTCAGAAATGACCAAAATGCCCTTATGGGGCATAAAGTGACTTAGGAAATTATGAAAAATCCTAAAAGGCAGGGAAATAATTATTTGAATTAAGAGAGTATATTATCTCTAATTTTGGTAATTTAATAAATTACAAACTTGGAGAAATTGAAGGAGAATGCTCAAAAAGTAATGAAATGACGGTAATACCCTTGTAAATGATAGAAAAATGCAGAAGGCATGAAAAATCTCATGTTAAAGCAAAAGATGTGAGGTAATGTGGTACTCTAATTAAGAAAATTACTAAGCAGTGATAACTGAGTAATTAAGTATTTATGGGCTAATTACTTAAGCATAGACAAGGGAAATTCGTGAATAATTATGTAAAACCCTAAAATTAGTGGTTTTCGGTTTAAAATTAGTAAGAATGTATTTACTAATTAATTGGAAAGTTTTGGGAAAAATAGATGAGTTTAGGTATTTATAATCCTAAATACAAAGGTGGACCAATAGGAAAATTATGTGAAAATAATTATTTAATTAATTAAATAATTAAAAATAATAATAATAATAATAATAATAAAAAAACGAAAATAGGGCAGAAAAAAAAAGAAGAAGAAAAAAAAAGAAAAAAAAAAAAGAGAAAGAAAAAGGAAATTGAATATAAATAATATATAAGAGTTTTAAATTTAATAAACTCTAATTAAATAATGAAAAGGTGAATAGTAAAATGGAAAATAGGGAACGGATCCTATCTAGGGAGCCAGGAATAGGATTTCCAAAGTCAAGACAAAATATGGATCAGTGAGTTATTATCTTCTATTAAACTCTCACGGAAGTTAATTCTGAAGCCGATAGGGCTTTTTCCTAATAAGACGAAATAGGGAAATTCTGAGAAAAGGGCAGATAGCCAGGTTGGAAGTAAAGACTTCAAAATTAGAGTTGTGACAACTGAGAAAGAATTGGGAATTTTATGGACATATTTGAAATCGGTGCATCTATGTCTATCATTGGAACTTCGGATTTTCGTTTGAAACCGGACACGTTCGGACACGTTTTGAGAAAACTTCCGTCAATCCGGAAATGGCCTAGGCAGAGTCAGAAAAATAGTTGGAATAGACATTTCTAGTATGGAAGAGAAGGTCTTCAAAGCTAGTTAACCAGAATTTTGAGATTTCCCGAGATTACGCGTTTGGACACCGATCGGAGACTTTATCGGTATAAAACTTCTTGAAGAAGTAAGTGACATCATCAAAGTACATGGATGACATCATGGGGATGATGTCATATGGAGGAAAGAGAAAGGGTTGGATGGCCAAGATTGTGCCACCTAATCGTGTGCGATCCGACAGTAGGAATTCATCCGGTAAAGTGTGAATAGTAGCACAAAATCCTCTATAAATAGGACCTTGCTCCTTTGGAAATTTCACACCACTTCCTTTGAGCAAAAACCGAAAATAGAGAGAGAAAGAAGAGAGAGGAGCTCTGGGGAATCGTAGCGAAGCTCTGGGTAAGTTTTAGATGCAGAGCTTTAAGCTTTCGTAGTTCTTTCGGTAGTTAGTAAAGCTAGAGTAGTCTTTATTTTTATGATTAGATATCATATGATAGGACTATTTTAGTCAATATTTTCGAAAATCATGATGGCGTCGAAGTTACGGCAAAATTTTGGGAAGAAAATAGCCTATGTAGCGGAAGCCGGCGAAATTCCGCCAAGTAGGGGTATAGGGGCAAAATGGTAATTTTTACCGAAAATGCCGTTATTGTGTCAAATCACTAATGGAAGTGATATTACTCTTATAGGACGTCGAAAAACCTAATCTGCTTTTCCGTTACGCCCGACGAGCCATTTCACGTTTTTCCGTAGAAAAGTACGATTTCCGACGGAAGTGCCGTCTACCGTCAACGAAGGTACGTTCGCGTACTGGTAACCTTAACTCTGATGTCTATGTATGCTTATGTGTGATGAATGGTAACTATATGTTTGTTGTGTGGTTATGTAGTATTGGTGTATGTACGTTCGCGTACTGTAACACTAATCGGATGGATATGGTATGCTGTATATGGTATGTGTGTGATGTGTGTATGATATGTATATATGTGGGGTGTTGTTGGAATGCATATTATGTTAGAAGATAACTGTATGCATGCTGGGAGCGATACATTTATAATGCTGGGAGCGATACATTTATAATGCTGGGAGCGATACATCTGTAATGCTGGGAGCGATACATGTGCATTGGTTGGGTGTATTTTATATGTTGTTTGGTAACCCATATGTGTGTATGTATACATGAGGTTAACCGTTACCTGAGATCCGGTGCGGATCTCAGCTCTGCTATAGCGTCGGTTCGGGAGGACCAGGGGCCGAGGAGAGAGGGAAGCGGCAAGTTCGGGGATCGGTGAAGACTTCCCGACGTTGTTCTTTCTTTTTGAAAACTCTCGGTTGTTGAACCGTTTATGTAACTAGCCAGTGGGCATTTTATATCAATATATCAGTTACACTCTTGTTCCGGTGCTCTACTCTGATGAAAAAAAATTTATACTGCTTTTGAAAAGTCGGGATGTTACAGTGAGGGCTCCTTTGGTAGGCGATCTCGTAAATCCCTTGTAAGTGCTTAAAGAGCCTTGGGGCCGTGCTCTGACCTTGGTGGGGGACCGATGCCGAATCCACCTAAAAATTTATGTATCAAAAAAAAGTGGGGAGGTGTCCAAATCCTTATAAGGTCTTTCATTCTCCTTCCCAACCAATGTGGGACATCACATCTAGAAAAAAAAAAAAAAAAGGAAAACGAAAAGTGACCCACACATTAATCATGAGGGGCCGAGGCGTTGGAATATTACATTGGCTGGTAGGGCCCAAGTCTATTTTTGCTGGAAATTAATGATTAACCTTCTAGAGCTTCAAAAGGGACCAAGTTGAATCATTAGAGCTGATATTTCCTTTTACCTTCTATCCTTCTCTCCAGTTTCATCTAGAGTAGTTGATTTTAATTTCTTTCATAATATTTTTTGTAATTATATTTTAACTTCTGTTCTTCTAACTGTGTAAAATTTATTTTCTTAATATCATTTTACTTTTTACCCAAAAAAAGAAAAGAAATGGAGAGAGTTCTTTGATTTTTGTCTATTCTTTTGATTATTTTACTCATTCACTCTCCTTAACAACATACATATATAGCTTCTCTGTCTCACTCTCACTCTTATCCTTCTTATAAGGCACATTCTAAAAGAAATAGATGGTTCTTCTTATCAGTCAACCAAGTGAAGTATTAATTACATTTTCCAATATAGTCCATACTTAAAATCTCATTAATTGTTACTTCTTTAACTTTTTGGATGTAATCCATAGTATTAAATAATTTAACCATCCATTTGTTCTTAGGTTTGATGAAGTGGTTCGAGATGCCTTGTACTAAGGACTAAAAGTGCGCGCGAAAAAAACAAATAAATAAAAACACTCTTTTTGTAACTTGTGCTCTTTGTTGTTGTAGGCATTGCTGAACTTCTTTGACCAATATCCATATTCATGGGTTGAAATCATTGAATTTAACTGATGGAATTCCAAATATGAGACCATAACTTTCTCCAAAGTCAAAACCTCTTTAATTTATTCAGACCAATCCACCATGGGACCTTTTAAGTTTGAGGCCCACGACTGAACTGTTAGATTATTTTGACGGGTCAAAAAGATTCGGACTACAATTTTAATATTCCATTAATCAATGGGGTTGGGTTTGGGGAATAGACTGGTCCCCAATAATGCTCAACATTAGTTGCTAACCATGCTCAAACATGATTGCTTTTAATGGAAAGATACAAGTGTCTATAAAAAAGTATTACATTATTTTCTTTTAGAAAAAACTCATGCCCCACCCTAAAAATTGCTATGTTGACTTCATTTTGCACTTTATTTCCTTTAAAACAAGAAACTTTTGGGGTTGGGTTAATTCTCATCAGCATCCCTTAGCCGCGTTAAATTTTATTCATCCTGATCAATCCAAAAGCTCTGCACCACATCATCATGCTATTAAAAATAAATATGAACCATCTTTGAATTTTATTTGTTTTTCAGCGTACAGTTTCTAGAATCCATCTCACTCCAACAGGAAATTTTAATTGGGGCCTGGACCTATATAAATCCGCCGTTTCTATAGAGTTTGGTTTAGTCTATACTTGAATAAATTCTCCACTTGAAATGATTGGTTCACAAAATTGTAAATATTTGGAGATAGAATTATGCTGCTCTTTGTAGCCACGTGAATTAGTCTAGACCCCTATCAATTTTCCAGCTGAAGTGAGATGGCTCCAGAAAACTTGATGCTCCATGCTCAAAATAGTTAAAAAATTGTTAAAAACAAAAAAAGGATTCATATTTGCTTTTAATTTTTAATAGCAAGATGAGGTGGCACAATATAAGCTTTTTGATTTTTGATATATCTAGACGGAAAAGATTCCCCACAGCTGAGAGACGCTAAGAAATTCACTCCTTATTATTTTGTATAATGTAGTTAAGTAAAACATAAAATGCGGACTAACAAGCACTTGGTTGAGATGATAAATAGTGTTACTCCCATAAAGAGAGAAACACAAGTTCAAATCTAGAAAACGCACTTATTTGAAAATATGAAAATCCTTTACGCTCTAAGCATCAAAAGGGAGAACCCTTGGTGAAATAAAAAACATATGAAACAGGGAGCAACTTAAAACGTAAATTTGCAAATTATCTTTGACCTCAGAAACTCTATGACTTGTAATTATTCCCCCGGGCGGGGAGATTTCCTTGGGTTACAATATTGGTCAAATCACAAAATAAGTAAGTGTTCCATAAAAAATTTCCCTCTGATCAAGCTTGTAATACCTAAAATATCGGCCAATGCAGATTAAAATTTGACCAAAGAGCAAATAGGATGAATTAAAAACAAGAACCCAAGTTTTGAAAAATTTATACAAGAAGGAATCAAGATTTTCCCCCAGGAAGAAGGGGTACACATAAATTAGACCCCATAGGAACTTCAGGCTAGTTATCTTGCAGCCAAAGATTGAGGAGAGCTTAGCTTTTATCTGATTCTTTTTCAAGATGAACTTCACATTTTGTAGTTTTTGCTGTTTGCTGCTCTTGGCATTGCTCAACATCTACAAAAGGGGAAAAAAGAAAAACACAAAAAATGGATTTATCAATATCTATTTACTTTTTCCGGGACGTCTTCGATTTAAATTAGTTGGACTAATCAATCACGGCTTTTTTAAGTTTCAGGCTGAGGAGTTCTATGAATTGTTTTTTTAAAAAGACTACCAGAGGATCATATTGTAGGTGAGCAATATATGAATCAGAGAGCAACATATATTTGACCTCAGGCAACTAAAAACTCGATTGATCTAATTATTCTATGGACTATTGAGGTAGCATGTATATTCTATGGACATCAAATGAGAAACAACTTGTTAAATAGTTAGGTGGCTACTTTACCTCAATTTTCTCTTCGATCATAAGTTAAGATCCCATAATATTAAAGTAACACTAGCTTAACCACGGGTCTTGAGTTCGAGACGTGGGAATGCAGCATGCGTGGGTGGTAGAGGCTTCCCCCCAAAAGGGGCCACCCGGTCTCGATCCGTGTAACATCCCATTTTAAAAGCGGATTTTTTTTTTCCAATCAGAGTAGAGCATTGGAGCGAAAGAGTAACTGATCCATAACAAAAGATTAACCAAAGTGTAACATAGTAATGGTTACAGTAATCCTAGGGTTCGGAAAATAAATAACAGAAATCGGTAAAGATAACTTCGGCCGCAAGCCTACTCCTGCTGCTTACCTCGATCTCCGATCCGTGGTCTTCCGGATCCTGAAGCTATAGCTGAGATTCAATTTACCACATTGAATCTCAGGTAACGGTTAACCTCATGCCCAAACAATACAGTATACAGACAACAGATATTCTAGACAATACAACAGTATATCACTACATAAGCATACAACAGATGCATGATCAATATGACGACAGAACATAAGCACAGAGCAGTATGCAAAGCCTCATAAGGTAAACAATAACAACAACAGCCTGCACTATTCACCAGTGCCACGATACCACTCGTGTCCTCAGCGCTAGGAAAACATAACGACATTATTATGACTATAACCTGTGTAAAACTGTCTGTATAACGGTCTACGAACGTATCTATCACATATATGCATTTAAGAAGCACAAGATTAGTGTTACAGTACGCGTCCGTACCTTCGTTGACGGCGTAGGTACTTCTGACTGAAAAACGTACTTTTTACGGAAAACTGTGAAACGTCCAACAACGGTACGTCGGGCAGCGTAACGGCAGCAGATCAGAGTTTCTGATGTCCTATAAGAGTAATATCACTTTCATTAGTGATTTGGCATTATAACTGGCATTTTAGGTAAAAATTACCATTTTGCCCCTATACCCCTAATTGGCGGAATTTCGCCAGCACTTTGTTACTTTGGCTTCGATTTTCCAAAATTTTGCCAAAACTTCGACCCAACCATAATTTTCGAAATTCTAGACTAAAATAGCCCTATCATATGATATCTAATCATACTTGGAAAATTAAATACTAATCTAGCATTACTACTCTAACTATTGAAAGAACTACGAAAGCTTAAAGCTCGGTACCGAAAAACTTACACAGAGCTTCGCTTCAGAACTCCCTGAGCTCCTCCTTCTCTCTTCTCTCTCTCTAGATTTCGGTTTTTCTCTTCAAAATTGTGTGAGAAATGAAGAGGTCTCAAGGCCTATTTATAGAAAAGTGTAAGGACATAATGGGAATTTCCAAATTTGATCACAACCCTTGGATACAACTTGTTGGAGAAGGAAAAATCTTGCCCCTTGAAGCCCTTGGTCGACATAAGGGGGCTGAGTTGGCAGCCAAGGATTGGTCCAAAATGATGACTCAAAGTTGCTTTATGCCCGCACCGATAGAATTTCCCCGATCGGTGTCCGATTCGCGTAATTTCGGAAAAATCTCAAAATTCTGGATTAGACAATTCCAAGACAATTCATTCCTCATTAGAAATGTCTGGTCTAACTAACTTTTTAACTCTGTCTAGGTCTTCTCCGGCCTGACGGAAGTTTTACGGAAAAACGTGTCGGTTACGAAACGAATTTCCGGAATCATCAACCTCTGGACAAAAATTCACTGATTCCAAATATGTCCAGCAAATTATAAACTCATCTCCAGATGTTGAGTTATAATTTGTTTTCTTCAATTCTAAAATGTGACTATCTGCATTTTTCCCTATTTCGTCTTATTAGAAAAATGTTCTACCGGCTTCGGAATTAACTTCCGGAAAAGTCTAACTGAAGGTAAAAATCCACTGATCAATATTTTACCTTGACTTTGGAAATCCTATTCCTGGTTCTCTAGATAGGATCCGTTTCCTATTTATTTTTTACTATTCACTCTAATTAATTATATAATAAAATAATACAAGTTGTATGTTAATATCTAGAGATTTTCCCTTTGTTCTTATCTTCATTTTTTGTCAAAAATTCGGCTGCCCCTTATTTATTATTATTAAATATTTATTTTTTAATTAATTAATTATTTAATTAATTATATATTTCAATTTTTCTAAAAATTTCAGAAAATTCCCTAATTGGTCCATTTTTGCACTTAGGCTTAAAAATACCTAAACTCATCCCTTTCTCTCAAAAATTTCCAATTAATTAGTAAATATATTTTTACTAATTTTTAGCCAAAAACCACTAATTTTAGGGTTTTACATATTTATTCTTGAATTTCCTTTGCTTAAGCTTAAGTAATTAGCCAATAATTACTTAATTACTTTCTTATCAATAGTTGATAATTTTCTTAATTAGAATGTCTCATTACCTTATAACTTTTGCATTGACATTTGTGTTTTCATGTCTCATTCATTTTACTAGAATTTATGAGGGTATTTTGGTCATTTCAATACTTTTTGAACATTCCTTCTCCATTTTCCAAAGTTTATAATTTATTAAATTACCACAATTATAGATAATATACTCTCTAAATTTTAATAATTATTTTACTGCCTTTTAGGATTTTCCACAATTTTTCTAAGTCATTTATGTCCCATAGGGGCATTTTCGTCATTTTGGCACCTTAGCACTTAAATTCTCTAATTTCCTACAGAGTTTAACTTAGAAAAATAGACTATAATTACACAAGTCTCGAGATCACTAATCAGAAATAGCCCATTTATTTATCAAAATATAACATTTCAGATAAATAAATATGCGGGTATTACAATCCGGATTAGTCTGGGGCCGTTGACGTGCCTGAAAGATGGTCTGCCCTAGGATATCGGATGCTCTAACCAAAAAAAAAAAAAGTAACACTAACGCACTTTGTGCACATGCTTCATTTCCTCATAAATTAACATTTTTTGTTGCTTTCACTATGTGATGCATCCTGCTGACTTTTGGAAAGAATCATCAATGGCAACTCACCATTACTGGTCATACAATTTTTTTTTTTTTCTGATTTTAATATGACTGTTGATATTTTTCTTAAGATATTTAAAAAAAAAAAAAAAACTTACAAGGGTTTCAATCAGTTAAAGAGGAGAAAAAGCATTAGAGAAAGAGCAGCCATTTTCACAGATCTGCACATTGATATTCTTTAGAGGAATACACACACTCAGTCTCGCCTTATATTCAACATGCAGCTCATTCTTTCTCTCTATATTGATCTTAATCGAACTGCGCGGAAAACTCAGCCTTGAACGAAACAAAACTTTAATTTACAAATCATCAATGGCAAATGAAACCATCTCAACTAAAAGTAGTATGACGAGATGGGTGAAAAAAGGAATATAAAATTTTAAAATAATAAATATAGGCATCCAGACCATCTAATTTGAAGTGCTAGGCCAAAACCCAGTCCAGTATAAATTTTTTTTCATATATCAGAGTAGAGCATTGGAACAAAAGGAATATTGAGTAACTGATACAACATAATACAGTGGCGTAGCTGCCTGTTCATAACAAACATTACATTATCTGTTTAAATCTTAGATGTCATCGATCGGTTCTTTACGCGTTCTTCACACGTGCTGCTACTCAGCTTACGCTCATCTTCCGTCCGCGAGTCTCCGGACCCTGAAGCTATAGTAAGAGCTGAGGTCCAATGCCCATCGGACCTCAGGTAACGGTTAACCTCATGCTTATATAAACAATATGTACAACAGATATTTCTAATATTACAGATATGATCAATCCAGTACGTCGTATGATCAATTGATATCAACTACACTATCATGCAAAGTTATCCCTGGTCTGCACTTATACCCTGTGCCACGATGTACGGTCGTGTCCTCAGCGCTAGCAAAACATAACGGTGTTATCATGACTATAATCCGTAAAGCTGTAAATAGTGATCTAAGTCTACCTTAGTCACAGTGCATGTCCAGGACAGAGTCCCGTTCATGGCTTAATGAAACCATCCACAACATATATAAGCATATAAACATCAGTGTCATTGTTACAGTACACGTCCGTACCTTCGTTGACGGTATTATGGTACGTTTGACGGAAAACTGTACTTTTGACAGAAAACGGAAAACAGCACGTCAGACAGCGGTTCGACAGTGGTTTGACAGCGGTACGACAGCGGTTCGAGATTACAGGTATCCTATAAGGATAATATCACATTTATCAGTGATCAACATCATAACAGGCATTTTAGGTACAAATTACCATTTTGCCCCTAGTTTGACTTATCGACGAAATTTGGCCAGAGTTTCGCTACTTTGACCCTAATCTTCCAAAATTTTGCCATATCTCTAACTCCAACATGATTTTAGAAATTAATACCTTCATTACCCCTAAAATATGATATCTAATCATACTTGAAAGATTAAAGATCAAACTAGCATTTCTACTCTAACTACCGAAATAACTACCAAAGCTTAAGACTAAGGATCGAAGAACTTACTCAGAGCTTCGCTACAAATTTCCCCGGACTCCTTCCTCCTCCTTGCTGCTCCAAATTTTCGAAATCATGAGCAAGAGCTCTTGGGTGTGAATTTTCAAATGAGAGGCAAGGCCTATTTATAGAAGTTTTCGGGTTACTATTCATGCTTTGTCAGACGGATTCTTGACCTTCGGATCGCACTTCATTGAGATGGCACAATCTTGGCCATCCAACCCACCTCCTTACATCATCATTCAATGCCATGATGTCATGCCAATGATGTCATCAACTTGCTTGAGAAGTTTCCTACCGATAAGTTCCCTGTTCGGTGTCTTAATCGCGTAATCTTACAAAATCTCAAAAATCCGAGAACATAGCCCTGAAGATCTCTTCTACCTCTTTCAAAATACTTGGGTTAACTAAATTTTTGATCCCATTCAGGGCATCTCCTATTTCGCTGAAGATTTTCAGATAATCGCCTTCGGTTACGGAAATCGCTTCGGGTAACGTCAATTTCTGGACAAAAATTCACTGATTCATAAAATGTCCAGATGTTTATCAACTCATCCCCAGATATTGAGTTATGATTTATTTTCCATAGTTTCTCCTTTCTACTATTTGTCTTTCTTCCTTTTCGTCTTATTCCCTAAGCATTCCGCCGGTTACGGAAACACTACAAAAAAAACCATCTTTTGTCGCGGTTTAGTAGTCGCGGTCCAAAATACCCGTTACTAAATTCCACTTTGTAGCGGTTTTATCCCTAAACCGTCACTAAATAGTAACGGAAGCCATGACGACATGACTTTGGCTATATTTGTAGCGGTTGACTCGAAAAAAACCGCAACAAATTTGGCACCACCTTGGCGCGCAATGGCGGGAATATTTGTGGCGGTCAATTTGTAGCGGTTATTTGAGTCTAACCGCTACAAAGTTGGCGCCAAGGTTTGCGCCAACTTTGTTGCCGTGATTTTGTAGCGGTTTCTTCACCATAACGGCTACAAATAAACGAAAAGACACAATTTTGTCGCGGTCACCAGGAAGAGCGACGTCAACCGCGGCACAAGCTACATTTTTGTAGCGGTTCCATAGTTAACCGCTACAAATTTTACATTATAAATAAAATATAGGGACCGTACATCGGTTATAAAAATTAAAGAAATTACTAAATCTCGCTTGTAATCGAATGAACTATCTCGCTTGGTCGTCGAAGACATGCACATATAAGCAGCTCTGATCTCCTATCTCGGGTGATAAGAGCTGCAGATATTTGCCTCTCTCTTCCTTGCGAGGAAATTCGTTCAGTGACAAGCGAAGGTTTACTCATTTCTTTGTCGTTTAGACTTCTACTCTTCTGAGAACAGTCCAACATGCGACCGGAGATTGGGTTCCATTATAGCCACCTTTGTCTCACGAAAATATCTCTGATGAAAATGACTCAACAAGTTTTTCGTGGGAGATCGGCGGCTATACTGAATCCGAATCCCCACGGACATGTTGGATTATTTTCGGTTACGTCATTATGTATAATTTATTAGTGTGGACACTTTTAGAAAAATTAAAGAAAAAAAATAAATGAATTGAAGGTTTGTTTTTTGTTAATAAGAATAACCGCGACAATATGTGTACAAATTGTAGCGGTTACAAAGTAACCGCTACGTAATCTGAAGGGTCTTCTTTTTTGTAGTGGTTTATGTAGCGGTTACATCATAACCGCTACAAAATATCAACGGTCAGCTATTTTGTAGCGGTTGTTGTGGCGGTTATTATACAACCGTTACAATTATGTAAACTTTGTAACTGTTCCTTTGGATAACCGCTACAAAATCGTACGACTTTATAAGCCGCGACACACCATTTTCAAAGTCACTTCTAACGGTTTGAGTTTTCACCGTTTCTACCTTAACGGTTTGAGTTTTCACCGTTTCTACCTTTACCCAACGGTTTGAGTTTTCACCGTTCTTACTGTTAAACTTACACCTTTCAACATTATGGATTCTGGACGAGGTAAGGGAAAGGGAAAAGTGTCTGGCCCACCGAGAAGGGGTTTAAGGGGCGGTAGTAGTAGAGGGGACCAGACGAGAGGGCGTGTGACCCGACATATACCTCCGCCCTCTCTGGGGCCGGGCGAGTTTGCCTCGCTCTTCGCCGATGAAGAAATTCCAAACACGGGGACCGTAGGGGGAGATCGAGAAGCAAGTTTTTCGTTCGACGATTTAGACGACGAGAATGAGGACATCCATCTTAATATTCCCATAGCAGATGTAGAGCAGTTCATAGACGGGAAAACCATCGGGAGCACGGGAACCCCGACCGGCGACTTCGCGTTCCACCGGATTTATAGTGGATGTCGAAGGTATATGTAATTAGTTATTTTGTGAGAAATTAATTTAATTTCGGTACGTTTAATTCAATTTTTTGTAAACTTGCAGATAGACACGGGAACATCAGCAGGAGGACGCTGGATGTTTCCGCTCTCACTCAGACGGACTGGGAGATGGCCGGGTGTCGGGTCGTAGTCCCGTGGAACGACCAGACAGACCAGGTAATCAATATTTTTTAATTAAATTGTACATGTTAATAGTTATAAGTTTTAGTTTATTTCTTTCCTTATTTGTTTCTTAATTCATTAATAATTAATAATGAAATTATGATATAGAAAAAGTTTAAACTGCGCGAACAACACAAGAGGTACGTTATGATGAAAGTGGGGGAAGGGTGGAAGAGCCGGAGGAACCGTCTCTACAATATTATGAATGGAGACGGCACTATTCCTCTGCAGCTGCTGATCGAGAGAGTCCCGCACGGCGTGGATCCGGATCGGTGGGCGCTTTCGTCCAATATAGGAGGGTTGACGACGCGGATACATTTTATTAAATTAATTAATTGTTTCACTTAATTGATAATTTAAATTGAGTTTAGGGTTTAAATTTAAATTTTGTTTCCTCCTCCTTGCAGGCTTTGTCGCAAAGGAACACAAGAAGCCGCACACAGCAGAGAGTCCATCACACCGCAGGGACCAAGACGTTTGCAATGACATACGAGGAGATGGTATGTTATTATTTAACATGATCATTGTTTTGTTTTTGAAATAACAAAGTTTATATTGTTTTAATTCTTTCAAATGACGAGAAGGCTCAGGAGGAGAACACACACACGGACTATGGGAAGTTGTGGACACGCACCCATAGACACGCAGATGGGACGCCGACCTCTGAGGCAGCAGAGGAGATAATAGTAAGTTAAAAAACATTATTTATATAATGAATGTTGTATATTTAAATTGATCGTCCGTTATTTTATTAATGGTTCATGAACTCTGTTGGTCAGGCCCGGATTGAGAATACCGAGGCAGAGCTACGAGCGTCGCAGTGCCTAGCATGGTGTATCCGAGACAGGGCTCCTCCTCCGCTCCCGGACCCTCCGGCTCGAGGAGGCCACCAGCGGGAGCTTTCGAGGCGATCATTGCTGAGAAGGTTGCTGAGCAGGTTGCCGCAATTGAGGCTACACGGAGGGCCGACGAGGAGGCCAGGAATAGGCGCAGGCAGGAGACCATCGACCGTTGGTGGGACCTTCATAACTCGAAATGGACTTCTGTTTGTGGCGTGCTGAACAAGCTGTGTCCTGACGCACACCTTCCAGCTCCCGAGCCTCCCCCTCCGTTCCTCTTTGATGATTCCAGCCCACGTGCTGCTGATGACGACGATGCTGTCAACTCTGGTCGTGGACCACCCCCTCCTGAATTTTGTGTTTGTAGAACAAAGATGAATTTTGGTGCCAAGCTTTGTCACGATTTCTTCCTTCAACCGCTACAAATTTTGTGTTTTGTAGCGGTTATTGTCGCGGTTCATTTTAAACCGTGACAAAGGTGATATTTGTAACGGTTGTTGTAGCGGTTTTGTAACCGCTACAAACCAATCGATGCATTTAAAGATCCCAATTTTTGCTTCGGATGTAATTAAAGTGAGTCGTCCACATTTATGTTCTATCCTAAATTTGTTTGTTACATATGGATAAGTCATGGATCAAGATGCCGCGTAGTTCTCCTGTGTATTTAGCGGGATTGAACACTTTCTTAGATTTCGCCTTCTCTCACGCTAGCATTAATGGCAAGATCGTGTGTCCTTATTTACGATGCAAGTTTAAGAAGTGGCAAACACGGGATTGTGCTTTGGAACATCTTCTTGTAAAGCCTTTCCCAGAAGCATATACATTCTGGGAGGTTCATGGTGAGCAACGTGGTATGGGATATGGGCTTCATCTTCCTCGAACCTCACAAGTAGGAAATCAAGTACATCAAGATGATCCGGTTAATGAAGCCGTTCGTGATGCTTTTGGTGTTCGGACGACAACTTCACAGCAGTGCGCAGGTCCGAACCTGTTTTCTTCAAGAATGATGCAGCTCGGGAATTTTTCAGCCTCATGGATGAGAGCGATCGTCCTTTGTATCAAGGTTGTCATAAATACTCAAAGTTATCTTTTCTGATCAAATTGTACCATATCAAGTGCATGTGTGGGATCACTGATAAGGCAATGTCGATGTTCCTGGAATTACTTCGAGATGCATTCCCTGACGCGGACATTCCCCCATCCTTCTACGAGGCGAAGAAGATAATCAACAGATTAGGCTTGAACTACCAAAAAATAGATGCCTGCCCAAACGACTGTATGCTTTATTGGGGAGAGGACGATCGGAGGGAGACTTGTAAGAAGTGTCACACTTCGAGGTTCAGGACAGTTCGAAAATGGAAGAAGCAGAAGAAGAAACCCGCAAAGATTCTAAGGTACTTTCCTTTAAAACCTCATTTGCAAAGATTGTTTATGTCGTCTAAGACAGCTGAGCATATGAGGTGGCATCAAGATTATAAGAATCAAGATGGTAAACTCGGACATCCACGTGATCTTTGAAGCGTGGAAAGCGTTCGACACGGGCTTTCCAGTTTCGCGCGGACCCTAGGAATGTTCGTCTTGCTTTGGCGACCGACGGTTTTAATCCGTTTGGGAATCTTAGCACAAGCTACAATATATGGCCAGTTATGTTGATACCCTACAACTTGCCCCCGTGGATGTGCATGAAACAATGCTCCTTCATTATGTCCATGATCATTCCAGGGAGAAAGGCACCGGGAAATGACATTGAGTGCGGCCTTGATTTGGACGATAAGCGACTTTCCTGGCCTCGGGACATTATCTGGGTGGAATGTGCATACCGACCTTGCGTGCCCAGCTTGCAATTTTGACTCAGACTCAGTGTGCCTTCCCCACAGTCGTAAGTGGTGCTTCGTGGGTCATCTGAGGTTTCTTGATGGTACGCATAGGTTTAGGTTGCAACGCAATCATTTCAATGGGCAACAGGAAAAAGAGGACCCCCTCGAAATTTATCTGGTGAAGAAATCATAGAGCAGCTTCAAGATGTTGATGTTGAGTTTGGGAAAAAGAACGATCCGGCAAGGGTCTGGACAAAGACTGCCAGGGCTTCTGGTTCTATGCCCCAGCAATGGCGAAAGGTTAGTGTCTTCTTCACTCTTCCGTATTGGAAAGATAATTTGCTCCGACACAGTCTGGATGTCATGCACATTGAAAAGAATGTGTGCGACAATGTGTTGTACACGATTCTCAACGAACCAGGAAAGTCCAAAGATCATCTGCAGGCGGGAAAGATCTACGGGAGATGGGCGTTCGTGGAGACGCGTGGCGGATGAGCATGACAGATTTCAACCGGCAAGGTTTACCCTGACAAAACCGAATAAGGAAATCTTTCTCGCTACCTTGAAGAAAATAAAAGTTCCCGACGGGTATTCAAGCAACATATCACGATGTATTGACTTGCGAGGCTCGAAAGGTTACGGGTGAAGAGTCATGACTCACATGTGCTTATGCAACAGCTTACTTCCGCCGCCATGAAAATACGCTGCTCTCGATGTGTCTCTCGTTTTGGTCGAGCTTTGTACTTTCTTCCGAAAGCTGTGTTCCAAGGTTTTGATAATGGAGGAGCTCGACCAGTGCAGCAGAAAAATCATTCTTACGCTTTGTCATTTGGAGATGCTCTTTCCTCCGTCATTCTTCACGGTCATGGTTCACCCGACAAGTACACCTTGTTCAAGAGACAAAGCTTGCTGGCCCAGTTCAATACCGATGGATGTATCCTATTGAGAGGTACTGGTTTAAAAATAATTACTTTAGCATTACTCCTATTCGCATGTTTAACCATTGATGCATCGAAATTTTTCCTTGTCTACTTTACGAGGTTTCTTGGGAAACTTAAATCTTACGTGAGGAATAAGGCGTGGCACGAAGGTTCAATAGCAGAAGGTTATATCGGGGATGAGGTCTTGTATTTTTGTTCCAGGTACTTCGATGACATTGAGACGTCATTCAACCGATCGCCTCGTGTAGACGATTGTCCTGAGCCAGAGCCTGAGCCTGAGCCGGAGGCAATAGAGTTGTTAATCCCTCGTGTTGGTAGAGCAGTTGGCGGGAGTGAGAAATTCAAACTCACGGCACTTGAGAAGTTTCAAGCACACCGACATGTCTTGATTAAGCGCACCAAAGTTGAACCGTACCTTCAGTAAGTATTTCATTGCATACTATATATTTCCTTACATTTTATACATACTCACATGTCATTGCATGTTTAATTGTTGGGAATTCAGCAGTCATGTGAAGCGTGAACTGAGGATCCGTACACAGACATCCTCTGAAATTGATAGAAAGGTCCACAGAGAATTCCAGAGTTGGTTTAGGAGGAGAATAATGAACGACCACAACCCGCACTCAGCAGAATTCAGAGCTCTCGCGCTAGGCCCTCTTGACCACGCCCTAAGATATACGGCATACAATGTCAATGGTTTTAAGTTTTGCACCGTCGCACGAGATCAGGGATTGCTGACCCAAAACTCTGGTATATATGGCCCGTTTGGGACGAGGAGTTATGCGAGCAGCGGTGACGGAACATGCGGTTCGGTGATGTCCGTATTATGGAAAGCTGCTTGATGTGGTCAGGATAAGTTACACAGGCCTTTTCACCGTGACGTTGTTCAAGTGTTTGTGGGCGAATACCACAACGTCCAGGGGACTCACGATTGACGACTTAGGGATCACATCAGTGAATTTCTCCCGGCCTATTCACAGTGGTCGGTCTGAAGATGACGAGCCTTATATTCTTGCATCGAGAGGCCCATCAGGTTTATTATGTGGCCGATGAGAGGCACAAGGATTGGAATATGGTGGTTCATTTAAAGCCTCGGGACCTTTACGACATGGGCGATGGTGATAACGTCGCATACGATTGTGAGCCGTTCCAGCCCGCCAGCTTCGAAGACTTCTTCCCGGACGGCGATGACAATTTACCTATAGTTCGGTACGTTTTTAAATTTATGCTTTATAAAATAGTAACATTTAATTAAAGTTTTAATTGTGTTCAAACATATTGACCTCACGCGTAACATTTTATGCAAACTTTCCTTGTAGGGATGGTGAAGAAGATTGAGAGAAACACTTAATGCCTATCTTTGTAATATGAAATCTTTTAATATTATGTTTTAAAAAAAAAAAACTCAGAAATTACTTTGTAGCGGTTATATAACCGCTACAAACACTTAAAAACCGCGACAAATTAAACCGCTACAGTAACCGCTACAATAACCCAAAAACCGCTACTAAATACAATAACCGCTACAAAAAGAGTAAATACCCTTTTTGGTCCTTGAAATAACACGAGCACCCATTTTGGTCCCTGAGTAAAAAAATGTCATTTTTCGTCCTTAAACAGTAAAAAAAAAGGTCCCTTTTAGTCCTTTTAGTCATTTTTTGTGGGCATTTTAATCCCTCACAAATTCCCGAAAAATCGTTTTTAGTCCCTAAAAAGGACCAAAATGACATTTTTTTTACTCAGGGACCAAAATGGGTAGCGCGTGTTATTCCAGGGACCCAAAAGGGTATTTACTCCTACAAAAAAGTGAGAAAACAACCGCTACAAAATGATGCGCAGACCCCACCATAAATACCCCCACCCAACCTCATTTAATATGCCTCAACTTCTTTTCTACCCACGTTTTCTCTCAATCATCTCAAATATTTTTACGTTTCAGAACATCGTGAGTTTGAAAGGGATAAGTACCGTGTAACCGGATCAATTCTAATGTTTCTCAAATATCTAATTTATAGTTCTTGTACTAATTAAAGTTTGTTATTTTGCAGTTGAACGGGATATATCTTTCAACTTTCCCTATTCTTTCATATACATTATTCAATTGATTTGTACATATAATTTTTAAATATTGAGTATTGTTTTAATCACCTCATTTCTTAGTACTTATTCTACTTACATAATCTTATTATTTTGTTTCTATACATGCACCTTATATATTTAAATTTCATAATTTACTACCTTTTATTTTTGATAAAAAGATATATTAATAATAATTACTGAATTACACTGATAAATGACATTTTTTTTTAAAACCGTAATGAATTTGTAGCGGTTACAATAACCGATACAAAATTTCAAATAAAATGGCGGGTTATTTGTAGCGGTTGTAGTAGCGGTTTGAAACCGCTACAAATATTCAAAAGCACATGATGGCGGGAATATTTGTAGCGGTTTCAAACCGCTACAAATATTCGAGATGGCGGCAAATTTTTTTTGGGGGAAAAATGGCGGGAATATTTGTAGCGGTTTGTAACCGCGACAAATATTCAAAATAATAAAAATTTATGGTGGCAAAATTATCAACACATTATTCTGTAGCGGTTATGAAATCGTTACTAGAACCGCTACAATTTTATTTGTTCTGTAGCGGTTATTAAAACGTTACTAAAACCGCTACAATTTTATTTGTAACGGTTAACAACCGTGACTAATGTCTCGAAACACACGTCAGGCCCGCTCATTTAGTGACGGTTTTTTTGAACCGCAATAGACGTTGTAGCGGTTTATGTGTATGTAGTATCGGTTTTTTTAACCGTTACAAATCGTCTTGCCACATGCGTTTTTGTCGCGGTTCCTCTAACCGCTACAAATGTCGTTTGTCACGTCAAAAACCGTTACAAATAGGTCATTTTAACCGCTACTAATCATCGTTTTCTTTGTAGTGAAATGACTTCGGAGACAGCCTACTCCGAGATAAAATTATACTTGTTCATAATATTTCCTGATTTTAGAAACTTAGTTCATGGTTTTCTAGATAGGATTTAATTTCTATCGGTGGTCATTTATCCTATTTGCTTTTTACACAAATATGCCATTTATATTATTATTTTAATCACATAATATCTAGATATTATTTTTGCAAAATCTTATCCTCTTGAGCTCAAAATTTCGGTCAACAATCTGGTCCTTTTTTTTTTAAATTATTTAATTAATATTATATATATTTTAATTATATTATATAATTCACCAAATTTTCCTATTGGTCCATTTCTAATTACATGGATTTAGGCTTTAAAAATTACTAGAATAATTCTAAACCTTTGATTTTACTTTCCAAGACTACATCTTAACCATTAGCAATTATTTAATTTATCTAATTTAATTTACAAGTTTAATTAGTGCTCTAATCATGAGATTAGTAATCTTTAAGGATTAGGAATTTTCATGTGCTTAATCTCGTCGCCGGTGACGTAAGGAGGAGTGTTCCAAAGTTGCAATGGGAGCGTCGCGAGAGACACAGATCAGAGCCTGAGCATCTTCACCTTAGCAGCCTTCAAAGCTCGTTCTTGGACGCTCCATATTAGCCGGAATACCTTTGTCACCATCGGCGTTCTCTCCCTCCTTCACCATCATTGATTCCTCTGTCAGATTCTCTCTCTCCTCCTCCGACGTCCTTCTCCTCTGGTAGAGATTTTTGCTGCTGCTTCTTTTTTTGTTCCGTTATGTGACTTTGGAAAGCGAAATAAAAATCTTTTAACTTTGTCATTTGTGTGGAAACTAATTTTGAAGCTGGAAATTCTTGTTGTTGAGTGGTGTTCTTGTGTTCAATTTTCTATCATCTAGTTCGATATATGACTTAAAGTATGTGGTTAAGGAATTATTATTTGTTTGTAGTCGGATTGCATTTCACTTGGCTATGCGTGGTCGTGAGAGAAATTTGGAAATTGTTTTGTTGATGAGATTAATGATTAAATATGATATAATGCTGGATTAAGTTAGGACTCGAATGCGATTGACTCTCTGAAATTTGGAAATTTCTCTTACTTACGTGGTTCTAGATGATAGAAGGCATTTCATCCACGAACCAGAAAAGTTTCATAATGAACTTATAACTTGTTGATATTTCCTTCGATATTCTACCATTGTTTTAAGTTGACCACTTTTTCGATCTTTGTGGTTTAGTATCACGGGGAACAAATTTTGGGTGAACGGCGGTGGTCCATTCATCACTACTGAGGTTATGACTATGATGCCCCAATAGACGAGTATGGTAGGCATCACAAGTCTCTCTCTCTGTCTCCCAGAAAAATAAGTTCTAGTCAATGCTGAAATTCATAATGATGAGTTAATTCGTCATATATAGGGTTACCTAGACTTCCAAAATGGGGACACCTAAAGGAACTTCACAGAGCCATCAAGCTATGTGATAGCGACTTCGGCAAGTGCACCGGTCGTTATAAGTAATAAAGTGATAAGAAAAGTATCGTTCCCACGAGGAATAGTACTCCAGCCACTAATTAGTTATTTCAGCTTTAGTTGGATCAATGAGAAATAGGGAGTGAGTTGTAACCAAACATAATTTAAAGAATTAAATAAATAAAAAGCATTCAAGA
Source organism: Acacia pycnantha (assembly GCA_025563575.1). Taxonomy (NCBI): domain Eukaryota; kingdom Viridiplantae; phylum Streptophyta; class Magnoliopsida; order Fabales; family Fabaceae; genus Acacia; species Acacia pycnantha. Next base: position 683,029 of record JAMWYP010000069.1, on the reverse strand, counting down.
TTAAGAATTTCAAGAACAACGTTTTTAGAAAAGATGAGTAATCAAGAAAAACGGTTCGATTAAATGCACCGACATCTCTATTGTCATACACCAACCTATGAACAATCTAAAAGGTGATCGAGTCTTTAAGAAAGCTTTAAGCAAAGATAATTCATTCAATCATGGTAAATAACGTTCAATCAAGAATCCAAACAAATACTCAAATTCGCATAGGGTTCATCCTCGTCCTAACTACAGAAGACTAGCCAAGCGTGGCTAGGTTAACAAAATAAAAGAAAAGAGATGAAAATTAGAATTGTTCTTGATCCTTCTTTCTTTCTTCAGCCGTCTTCCTCCTTTTCTTCGTCCTTTCTCTCTAAACCTTTGGTAAATACCGAGATTTAGAGAGCATAAGGATGTTTCTTTCTTTCTTTTGTGCTTTTCTGCTTCTGCGTCTTGTCTCTCTCTTGTCTCTAGTGTGTGTCTCCCTTGTTCTTTATATAGAAATTCCCTTAGGTTGACTTGGGCCATGATCTGATCCTGTCTTTAATGAAAGATATGCAATATCCTTTTGAGATCTCCAATCACCTTCAAATATTTTGTAATCAACTCTCTCATATCACACAATTGATTCAAATTGATTTCCTTTTTCTGCTCCTTTCTCAATCGGCTAATAACTCCTGCAAGATATATACAATAGTAATAAATTTAATCCAATATATCTCGGAATTGATACTCATTTAATTATAAAATATGCACGTATCAAACTCTCCCACACTTAGATCTTTGCTTGTCCTCAAGCAAAAGAAAGAGAATTCATTATCTAAATGAGAATGACATTGTCTTTGACTTTCCTAAACAGTGAGCAGTTACCACCACCCTCATATCATGTTATCAAAATTTATTCAGTTAATGTCTTATAAGACTGGGTCACTAAGCCAATAGCCTTAAACAATAGCCAGTAATAAGCACCACAATACGTTTAATAGAATATTATTCTACTTAATTCCTCCAGAAAAATTCAAATGCCCCCAGTAAACCAAGCTTTGCAGTTAACTTCATAGGGATCCTCATGTAAGAGATAACTTTATTTTCATTTTATTTTCATTTTTTTTTATTTTTGAGCCGTTGGAGGTCCCCTTTTTACGCGACCCTGCACATGGGTGATGCAGCACCGGTTACTCGGATACTCCAACAAGACTTTAATCTTGAGCCGTTGTAGGTCCCCTTTTGACGCGATCCTGCACATGGGTGATGCAGCACCGGTTACTCGGTTACTCAACAAGCACCTCAAGAGGCTTTTAGCTCAACTCATAACCCTCTTTGACCTTACCGTTTGACGCGATCCTGCACATGGGTGATGCAGCACCGGTTACTAAGTAGGTCTAGAGAAGTCATTGGAGTTGTGTTTCTTTTTTTTCTTTTTTTCTTTTTTTTATATATATAATAACTCACTTGAGTCCTTTCCCTAAAAAAAAGTTTTACTAGGTCAACAAAGGGCATAATCTCATCTCCTAGAGGAATCAGGTATCAAAATATTCAAAACATCTTCCAGATTGTTTACAAAAATTCAATGCTCAGGGGCTTAGTTGACACCGTCTTTTCCTTTTTTATTGTTTTATTTGATAATATTTTCTAAGATGGGGCTGCTCAAAGTTAAGATCTGCTAAACAAAAACTCATGACTTTTTGCAAGGGAATTCTTTTCAATTGAATAAGAACAAGCAACATCAAAGAAATCATATTCCCACCCCACACATAAATCAGACAGTGTCCTCAATGTCGGAACAATAAATAAAAGGAAAGAAACTAGTACTCCCCTGGTTGAAGCCGCTAACGCCGATGTAGAGTGCGTCTGTCAAAAGTCATCGGAGTGGTCATCGGCGTCCTCCTGTGTGACCGCATCGTCGGAGTCGTTTTCGTCCTCAGCTGGTTGACAACTAGTTGGGTCAATATTCTGCTTGATGCAAAGGGCCTCGACCATCCGGGTCAGATAACGCACTTGGCGTTGTAGTTTCCTAAGTGTGGTGGGATCAGCTGAGCTCTCATTGGCGGTACCAGTAGGTTCCGGAGTAGTGGATGGGCCAGGATGGGTGGGGGGCTGTGTCTGTATCGGGGTTCGCATCCTGGCATGCCGGGAGGCATCGGAGGTCCAGTTGTCGATGGTGGACCACTGAATCGGGGAAGCCAACTGAACATCCATAGCTTCATCAGCTGGAATTGTGACACCTTCCCGTAGACAAAGTTGCATGATAAGTGAGCAATGTCCCAATTTGCTCTCCTTCCTTCCCGAGGTGATTGTTTGGGTAATTCTATGCGAAAGGATCGAAGCTATATCGATATTTCGATTGCCAGGATTTCATAAATGAGCACGGCCCGCTCCAAGTTGACATCACCATGGTTAGTAGATGGAAGGATGTTGCTATTGATGAAGTAAAACCGGGGACGGGCCTCTGCGGTAAGATCGATCTGGCCAATTTTCGGGGATGCTAGGTAATTTGTGCCTATCACACCGGCCGAAGAGGGATGGGCAATGCGCACTCGCGAGGTCAGTGGAATCAGCAATATCAGGTCTAGTAGGGAAAGTTACCAATGTCTTCCATTGGCGGCGCCGGATGATTTCTTCTATTGGTGGTACACTAGGCAGAAATGTATCAATCACCCTCTCAGGGACAAAGCTCTTGGGAAGAAACCAGGACCGGTACCGCTCCCTACTTTCTGGTGATAGAAACTTGGAACCTCTAGTTGTGGTGTGAGAGGACGAAGAAGCTCGAGCTCTTTTGGAACCAGCAACCGGAGGAGCATATGGTGGAATAGCCTTGTCCTTGTCCTTCCCCTTGCCCATTGTGCTCCTTGACCTGCAAAAAAAGCAAAAAGATTTTTTTTTTTTTTTTTTTTGTGGTCGATGGTGGGGAATGGGAAAAAATGGAGGAGGAGGAAGGGGGATGGGGTGGGTCGTCGGTGGGTTGGGGGGGGGAAGAAGAAGGGAAGCGGGAGATGGGAAAGAAGGGCGAAGGTGGGGCGAAGGGGGTGGTGGGGAACGGTGGAAGGGGGCGGAGGGGGTGGTGGGAGGAAGAAGAAAACCAGGGGGCGGCGGCTTAAGGGGACGAAGAAGAAGAAAAATGGAAAGAAAAAAAAAAGAAAAACAGGGGGGGCGGCGGCTCGAAGAAGAAGAAGAAGAAGAAAGGTTCTGATTTTTTTTTTAAGTATGGATGCTCCACACTCTTCACACCCTTCCTTTCCTATGAAAAACTACTAAAACAAAACAAAAAAAAAATGAAAAAGAAAAAAAACTTATTGGGTTGCCTCCCAATCAGCGCTTGTTTAACGTCCTGAGCCTGACGGATATCACCTTAATTCTCAGCTTCCAGTGCCATGGAGGTTCGTCCTCTGTCAATGTCTCCACCATGGTAAGGCTTCAATCTCTGCCCATTTACTTTAAAAGCGTCATCTGAACCTATTGGTGCAATGGCAATCGCACCAAAAGGTGTAACCTTCTTGACTACGAACGGTCCTGACCACCTAGACTTCAATTTCCGGGAAAAGTTTTAACGAGAGTTATAAAGTAAGACTTGTTGTCCCGGATGAAACTCTTTTGGAAGAATCTTCTTGTCATGCCATCTCTTGGTTCTCTCCTTGTAGAGGCTAGCACTCTCATATGCAAAAATTCTGAATTCATCAAGCTCATTCAACTGAAGTAGCCTTTTTTCATCAGCAGATTTAGCATCAAAATTCAGCGACTTAGTTGCCCAAAGTGCCTTATGCTCAAGCTCCACTGGAAGGTGGCAAGATTTACCATATAATAGCTGAAACGGTGACATGCCGATAGGAGTCTTGAATGCCGTTCGGTACGCCCACAAGGCATCATCAAGCTTCTGGGACCAATCCTTCCTTGATTTTCCAACAGTCTTCTCCAGAATTTGCTTCAATTCCCTGTTAGATATCTCCACTTGCCCACTAGTTTGTGGGTGATATGGAGTAGTGACACGATGAGTGACACCATATTTGCTAAGCAATGATTGAAATTGTCGGTTACAAAAATGAGTGCCTCCGTCAGCGATAATGGCCCTCGGTACCCGAACTGCTTGAATATATTCTTTCTGAGAAAGGCTACCACCACCTTAGCTTCATTAGTGGGAAGAGCAATTGCTTCCACCCACTTTGAGACATAGTCCACAGCTACAAGGATGTACTTGTTGTTAAAAGAACTTGGGAATGGCCCCATAAAATCAATTCCCCACACATCAAATATCTCAATAACAAGAATGTTGTTGAGTGGCATCTCGTGTCTCCTAAGAACTTGGCAACGATCACATTGCTCCACAAACTTCCTAGCATCCTTGTACAATGTAGGCCAATAAAAACCGCTTTGTAGTATCTTAGCAGCAGTGCGTTCTCCAGCGAAATTTCCACCATAATCTGAACCGTGACAATGCCAGAGGATTTTATGAGTTTCCTCCTCTGGGATACAGCGACGGAGCATTCCATCTGTACATCTGAAAAATAAGAAAGGTTCATCCCAGATATACCGCTAAACATCATGCATGAACTTCTTCCTCTGCTGCCATGTTAGCCCCTCTGGAATCATCCCAATGGCTTTATAATTAGCAAAATCAGCAAACCAAGGAACACTGCTAATTGCCAAAACATACTCATCTGGGAATTCATCATGAATCTCTATTTCTGAATCATCTTGCAACTCCTTAACCTGAATTCTAGACAAGTGATCAGCTACCACATTCTCTACCCCTTTCTTGTCTCTGATTTCAATCTTAAACTCTTGGAGTAGCAAATCCAACGGAGAAGCCTAGGCTTAGCGTCTAGCTTAGTCAAGAGATATTTTAGAGCAGCATGATCTGTAAAAATAATAACTTTGGAACCAATCAAATACTGTCTAAACTTATCTAATGCATATATAACTGCAAGCATCTCCTTCTCAGTTGTTGCATAGTTCAGCTGTGCCTCATTCAAAACTTTACTTGCATAATAGATAACATGTAACAGCTTATTCTTCCTTTGCCCCAAAACAACTCCTATGGCGTAGTCACTGGCATCACACATCAGCTCAAACGGTAGATCCCAATCAGGTCTTTGTCGAGAATAGGTGCAGTTGTCAATCTTTCTTTCAACAAGTTGAATGCCATCAGACATTCTTTGTTGAAGTTAAAGTCCTCATCTTTGACCAACAACTGACTAAGTGGTTTGGCTATCTTGGAAAAATCCTTGATAAACCTCCGGTAAAAACCCGCATGACCAAGAAAACTGCGAACACTACGTACATTGGTGGGAGGGGGCAAGTCTTTGATGATTATAATCTTGGCTCTATCCACTTCTATCCCTTGTTCAGATATTCTATGACCCAAGACTATCCCATCTTTTACCATAAAATGACATTTTTCCCAATTGAGTACCAAGTTACTATCTTGACATCTTTGGAGCACACAAGACAAATTAGCCAAGCAAGTATCATAGGAAGTGCCAAAAACAGAGAAGTCATCCATGAATACCTCAATAAATCTTTCAGTCATGTCAGAGAACATAGACAACATGCACCTCTGAAAAGTGGCTGGAGCGTTGCAAAGGCCGAAGGGCATCCGTCTATAAGCAAAAATACCAAAGGGGCAAGTGAAAACTGTCTTCTCTTGATCCTCTGGATCCACTGCTATTTGATTGTAACCAAGAAACCTCTTCTTCCACTTGCAACAACTGAGCAATATCATCCTCTAAGGAATCATCTGGATCTTTTTTAAGAAAGATTTCTTGAATGGCTGCATCAACTACATCAATTCTGAAGCAGTCACTATTATCAGCTGGGTATTTCATGGATTGAAACACATTGTAGGTGACTTTCTCATCATTCATTTGAAACTCCATTTTTCCTGCAGCCACATCAATTATTGCTCTAGAAGTAGCCAAGAAAGGTCTTCCCAAAAGCAAAGGAAGTTCAGCATCTTCCTCCATGTTAAGAACCACAAAATCCACTGGGAAGATGAATTTGTCCACTTTCACAAGCACATCCTCAATGACACCTTCTGGCTTTTTAATGGACCTATCCGCCAACTGTAATGACATCATAGTAGGCTTCATCTCTTTAATGCCGAGAGCTTTTGACACAGATAAGGGCATTAGATTAATACTAGCTCCCAGATCACAAAGTACTCTTCCCATATTGACATTCCCTATTGCCCAAGGAATGCTAAAGCGCCAGGATCTTTGAGCTTTGGTGGCAACTTAGTTTGAATGATGGCACTACTGCTTTGAGTCAAAGCCACTTGTTTACGCCTCTTGCAACTTATGTTTCTTGGAAAGCAAATCTTTCATGAACTTTGCATAATTAGGCATATTTTCAAGAGCTTACGCAAAAGGGATGTTAATATGCAATTTCTTAAAAATATCCAAGAACTTGGCATCTTTTTGTTTCGAATCTGTTGCTTCAACCTTTGGGGATAAGGAGGTTTTGCATAAGAAGGAATGGGAGGCTTCTTTGTAGCTATCTCCTTTGGAACCTGCTGCACATTACATTGCTCAACCTCTTCCTCCCCTTTCTCAGACTTGTCCTTCATTGGAGCAGATTTCTCAACCTATTTGAACCACTATACCACTCCTTGTAGTTATAGCCTTACAATGCTCCTTTAGATTGACCACAGTATCACTAGGGAAGGACCCTTGGCTTCTCTCTGCTATTTGCTTTGATAACTGACTAATTTGATGCTCTAAGTTTCGGATCGAAGCCCCCTGATTTTTGAGAGCAGAATTTGTTTCATTCTGGAAAGCTTTTGTTTCATTCTGGAAAGCTTCTGACCCCTTTATGTATTCGGTAGTGTTGAGAGTCAACTGTGTCAAAGCCTTTTCCAGATCGGTGGTGGTGGTTTGGTGGAGCTGGCGAGGTGCTTTGATTGGGGTTTATAGGAGAAGTTTGGGTGAGATTTCCAGCCAGGATTGTATGTGTTGCTATATGGATTAAACTGATTTCTAGGAGGATTACCCATGTATTTTATCTCAGCTGTTTCTTCAGTAATGAATGCTGCACACTCTCCATTAGCGTGTTCCCCTTGGCAAAAATCACAAAGCAAAGGAGGCTGAGAAGTGATAGATGATACTTGAGAAGAGGCAAGCTGTTTAGTGAGGAAGCTAATTCTTTGTTGGATCACCTTGTTTTGTTGGGCAAGGTTCTCATTGTGGGCCAATATTGTATTGTAAGAGTCTAGCTGAAGAACTCCCATTTTTGGTTGTGGAGTAGTTTCATTTTCAAAGGACCCATATCTTCAAACAACTCCAATGCTTCTTCGGGAGTTTTATTTTTAGCGTACCACTGCTGCGGCATTAATCATCATTCTAGAGGACGGAAGCATCCCATTGAAGAATATTCTCACTGATCATAGTCTTGCAGCTCATGTTGTGGGCACTTCCTAAGCAACTCCTTGAATCTTGCCCAGCTTCACAATATGATTCCCCATTGCCTTGAGTAAAGCAATTGATGTACGAAAGAAGCTTTGTATACTTAGAAGAAGGGAAAAATTTCTCAAGGAACTTTGTGGTAATAATGTCCCAAGTGGAGAGACTTCCATTAGGACAAGAACGAAGCCAAGCTCCTGCTTTCTGAAAGAAATTTGCCGTGCCTCTCAAAATAACCAGATTCAATAAAAGATTTGCAGTAATAGGGAACCTGGATCGTTTCCCAACGAACTTGCAGCGGGCTTGATTAACAACAACGACGAAACCCTAACGGTAAAAAAAGGGGGTAATCCGATTAAGCCTAGGCTCTGCGGACGAATCATGGAATCCTCACGTTGGATTAATTATAGAAGTTTAGCCGAGCATGGTTGGAATAGAAGAAGAAAAGACGAAGAACATGAAGAACATTTGAGAGAAAACTAAAACTTGTCTTTAATCCAAAAACTGTGTAAAACGTGAATGAATTAATTCGTAGAATGAATGTGTGACGGCTGCCTCACTTAAAGATAACCTAAAAACGAATTAGGTCTAATGGTTCAGCCCAAAACGAAAATAAAATAAAGATGGGCTTTAATTACAAAATTCGAGCCCAATTAAAATCCAGAATTGTTCATCTGACTTTGGCTCCAAAATTGACCGCATTCTTGTCCGAATTGGCTCTTTATGTCTTCATAACAATTGTAGCTCTCTGAATCATCTGAAATATGAGACAAAAATGAGGCAAATCCGATGTCTGGTTCAAGAGTTATGGTAAAAATAGTGAAGCAATACAAAACTGGAATTTTATCGATAAAAATGGCTAAAATTACAATCTAAGGCCCAAAGCCTAAATGCACATAAAAGCCATTATTTATTAACTAAAGAGTCCTAAATATTGATCAAGAGATAAAAATAAGTGTATTAAATATTCAATTATCACTTTCCCCGTCAAAGAGAAAGGAAACAGTCTCACACGAATAGCTTCTCCAGAAACCCCATTCATCTTGATGGTATCACAAATTTGCAGAAAAGTCTCGATATGCTGATTAGGATCCTCTAAATCACTCCCACTAAAAGAACGTTGTTGAACCAAGCTTATGAGGGCTGGCTTGATCTCAAAATTATTTGCATTCACGGCGGGATTGACAATGCTAGTTGCGACCACAGGCGAGATTAAGCGTCATGTAGTCGCCCATGGTCTTTTTGGAGGAGGAGGAGGATCTGCACCAATTTACGCCATTTTCTAGGTTTAGTCTCGAACTAGAACTATTAGCCTCTTCTCTTCTCTGTTTAGCAAGTTTCCGGTTTCTCTTTCTTTGTCTTTTCAATTTCGGGATCAAAGCTGCAGAGAATTTACATCAATGGTACCTCGCATAAGCAGTATGATAACAAAAGAAAAAGAAAATCCAATCTAGAGTTTCAATAACTACTCTTAGTGTTGAAATAGAACTAGTCCCGACAACGGCGCCAAAAACTTGATAGGGAAAAACTTTAAAGCCTATAAACTCCGCAAGTATACGGGCCGTATCAAGTAATAAAGTAGTGAGAAAAAGATCATTCCCACGAGGAATAGTACTCCAGCCACTAATTAGTTATTTCAGCTTTAGTTGGATCAATGAGAAATAGAGAGTGAGTTGTAACCAAACATAATTTAAAGAATTAAATAAAGAAAAAGCATTCAAGATTAAGAATTTCAAGAACAACGTTTTTAGAAAAGATGAGTAATCAAAAAAACACAGCTAGGGCATAGAATTCCCCCTATGTTCCTTCGAGTATTTGAATTAAATCCTTAATTGACTATTATTCCCATGATTGACGATCAATTCTCTAAAATTAGACTAAGTCCCAATGTCTTGACGCTACCTTAGCTTTGTTATCTTTAAAAACAACCTAATGTCTTAGTATTGTTTGGAAAGATCAATGTATTTAAACCAGAATTATGAGATCGCATAAACTCGTAAGCCTATGTCTAGGTCATGCAACTCTATGACGAATTAACGGTTCGATTAAATGCACCAATATCTCTATTGTCATACACCAACCTATGAGCAGTCTAAAGGTGATCAGTCTTTAAGAAAGCTTTAAGCAAAGATAATTCATTCAGTCATGGTAAATAACGTTCAATCAAGAATCCAAACAAATACTCAAATTCACATAGGGTTCATCCTCGCCTAACTACGGAAGACTAGCCAAGCGTGGCTAGGTTAACAAAATAAAAGAAAAGAGATGAAAATTAGAATTGTTCTTGATCCTTCTTTCTTTCTTCATAGTCTTCCTCCTTTTCTTCGTCCTTTCTCTCTAAACCTTTGGTAAATACCGAGATTTAGAGAGCATAAGGATGTTTCTTTCTTTCTTTTGTGCTTTTCTGCTTCTGCGTCTTGTCTCTCTCTTGTCTCTAGTGTGTGTCTCCCTTGTTCTTTATATAGAAATTCCCTTAGGTTGACTTGGGCCGTGATCTGATCCCGTCTTTAATGAAAGATATGCAATATCCTTTTGAGATTTCCAATCACCTTCAAATATTTTGTAATCAACTCTCTCATATCACACAATTGATTCAAATTGATTTCCTTTTTCTGCTCCTTTCTCAATCAGCTAATAACTCCTGCAAGATATATACAATAGTAATAAATTTAATCCAATATATCTCAGAATTGATACTCATTTAATTATAAAATATGCATGTATCACTATGTGAAGGTTTATTGCTTAATGGAGAATCTAAAAACATCTCCCTTGGTCCTTCCTTGTAGGTAACTTCCATGTTTTCTAAACTTTGTTTTTCTTGGCTACTAAAAAGGATTATCATTTTGTTTAGCTGTAATCTATCATAGCCAAATCATACTATATTGCAATTTGTTTTCAAGCATCTTTCATAAATTTGGATTTGTGCATACTTTATTTTGGACGCTCTTCACTTGTTGTCAAGATTCTAGGATACTTTACACTTGTAATGTTATGATTGAAATTTTTAGTTCAATCACGTGTTTTTATTTTTATTTTTATAAGCTCTGTTCATTTTTCGTGCTATCTAGTGTCTATTTGCATTTCTATGAACCTTATGATCTGTTTGTTTGTTAGTTGGAAGACATTGTTCTAACCATGCTGCATTTCAGCAAATGTATATACTGATTCATCAGGAGGGTGTGCTGCTTTTATTGCTAATATTGATGATAAAACTGACAAGACAGATGAATTTGGGAATGCATCATATCACCTGCCAGCATGGTCAGTGAGCATTCTACCTGATTGCAAGAAGGTAGTTTTGACACTGAAAAGGTAATTTATATGCCTTCAAAGTAATTAAATTTTGGGAAAATAACAAATAAATACCATATGAATTTGCAAAACCCCCAGAAGTCTTCCGAATTTATAAAAAGACTGAGAGGTGCCAAGGATTTATGAGGGATATGCAAATTCGGGTGAAATTACCCTTTTACCCTTAGTTTTAAATAAATTAAAAAAATAAAAATACCCTCACCAGAGGGCTGCCGCTGGCGAGGGGGGTGGGAGGGAGGGTGGGGTTTTGTTTTAAGAAAAAAAAATTATTTATTGAATGTGTGGGGGGTGGGGTTCGAAACCCCCACCCCCCACATATGCATGGAGCTAAGTGGCCCACCAGTTGGGCCACCTGGTTTCTTTAATATATATACATTAATAAATATTTTTTTCTTAACATTTTTTTAATGGTATTTATAAAACTTGCAACGCTATTTACAAATTGAATAACGTCATTTACAACTTTTTTTCAAGTTTACATATGTAAATGACATTATTCAATTTGTAAATTGCGTTATAACATTTGTGATAGTGCATTTTTTTTAGTTTCAATCAGGGCATTGAAGACTTAAAAGGGGCATTGAAGACTTAAAAAATGTAAACTTGAAAAAATATTGTAATTGGTGTTATGCAATTTGTAAATGGCGTTATTCAATTTGTATGCCACATTATAACATTTGTGATAGTGCATATTTTTTTTTTAGTTTCAATCAGAGACATTGAAGACTTAAAAATGTATACTTGAAAAAATTTGTAAATGACGTTATGCAATTTGTAAATCGCATTATTCAATTTGTAAATCGCGTTATAACATTTGTGATAGTGCATTTTTTATTTTTTTTAGTTTCAGTCAGGGGCATTGAAGACTTAAAAAATGTAAACTTGAAAAAAAAGTTGTAAAAGGCGTTATTCAATTTGAAAGTTTTGTAAATACCGTTGAAAAAATGTTAAGAAAAATATATATATATTTTTTAATGTATATATATATTAAAGGAACCAAATGGCCCAACTGTATGCATGTGTGGCCACACATTCAATGAAAAATTATTATTTTTAAAACAAAACCCCACCCCCAAAAAAACCCCACGCCCCTCGCCGATGGCTAGCGCTCAGGAGCCGGCGACTGGCAGCCGGCGGCCCTCCGGCGAGAGTAATTTTTTTTTAATTTATTTAAAACTAAAGATAAAAGGGTAATTTCTCCCGAATCTGCATATCACACATAGGTCATTGATACCTCTCAGTCTTTTTACAAATCTGGAAGACTTTTGGGTGTTTTGCAAATTCATATGGTATTTATTTGTCATTTTCTCTTAAATTTTTACATATACTAATATTTGAAACCAAAATTATATTAGCCACTTAATTTCCCCTCTAAAAAAATTTAGCTTTTGCTGTATGTGAATGTCGAACTACTGTAACCGAAACTGACATCTACAGCGGAGCCAATGCAGGAATGGTTTTATTATGGAAAATGTTTTAACAGTTAAATTGATTGACTGAGGTCTCCTTGCACTAAATATCTTAATTTACTTCTTTTTTAAAAATTTCCTGTAGTTATAACTTATTTACTCTTAAAGTACTGATGTAAAGGTCAATGTAATTACAAATTTTATTGATCTTTTCTGTAGTTCTTTCTTCTAGCCCCTTCACTTAGACATGTGATATTCAACAGGTTAACTGCCATACACACATTGTTGAAATGGTTCCAGAGAAATTACAGCAGTCACATGGATGTTAAGACTTTAAAGTGGGAAATATTTAAAGAGAATGCAGGGATATGGGGGAATGCAGACTACTAAGAATGGCTTTATTTGGGTCTCTGGCCGCTGCTTTGGAGTGTATTACTGGCTGTTGGGATTAAGCAGGCCTGATTTAATTTCCTTCGGTGATTGCAATTGACTTCTTCTACTGAAATTTGCAGAATCCATTCCTTAAAAGAGAGAAAAGGAACACTGATGTTCAACATGCGACTAAGTAGGAGTAAGGAGATGTCTTCTAATCTTTGTTTTATGATCTCTCTGTATGCTTTTATGAATAATTCTTGGACTCTGGTTGGAGTATGGGGTACATCCTCAAAATACCCTGTCTATTCTATGGAAAGAAAATTAGAAAGGAAAGTAAGCTAGGAGGAAAAATCTCAAAAATAATTCTCCTCTTATACTTAATGTAAAACATAATTACATAATTTATAGATTAAGAAAATTAGTTAATATCACGAGTTTTTTCTAAAATACTCTAATCTTCTTTAATTCACTCATTTTCCTCTCATACTTGATTAATGCGCACTTTTTGATTGCAAATTGAATTTTGAAGTGTAATGTGCACTTTCTTATTGCAGATTGAATTTTATGTTTAGTTTATTTTTGCTTAGTTACATATATAACATGTTTTGACGTTTTAAAACTTCTTTCCCCTCCAATAGCTTTTAAAGACGAGCATCAGGACAACATAGAAGTTGGAAAGCATAAAAGTTGAATATTCTGTGGAAAATCTCCTTTTTGTTTAAATATATATGGTTACAACCCTTTTTTCTTTTTCTTGCATGACCCTATTCAATAGAACCCCATGTCTACCAACAATCTTAATTTTGTTAACGCTAATTGTTTTTGTGGGAATCTTCATTTGTATTGAAGAAAATTACCTTCACAACTTCGTATTGTGTAAATGTTCTAGTGATGGTTACTTAACCATTTTGTATACAATGAAAGTATGGTGTAAATCCTCCATTCATATAATATTAACAATTATATCAGTATATGTTAATAACTATACAAAATGACCTTACAATAATAGTTTTACTTAGGAGTCTCAATACCAAACATTTTCTATTAATTATTGTGATAATTAAATCCCTCGAAGAGCATCACTGACTTCAAAGTTGGACTTATTCTCGTTTTATCTATTGTAGCAGTTCATGTTTGACGGGTTTAATAACAAATATCTATTTGTTTTTATTTCATTCCATCTTAAGAAAATAAAATTCCTAAATTAATTTTATATTTCATGTTGAATTCGCTCTTCTAGAATCCTTTTGATCTCAAAGGCTGCTAAATAAAATAATGAATGTTCCATACTACGCTTACACAATTACATTTATGTTTGTAAGAATATAAGGTGGCACGTACTTTTTGGTTTTGGAAAATATCAAGTTACTGAAAATTCAGATTGTTCATTCAACCGATGTGGATAGTGATTTGAGGGTCTGTGAAACCATAATTAAACCTGCAGACTCGCCTCAAACAAAATTAAAAGAATATAATTTATTTAAAATATAAAAATATTCATATATAATTTTACAAAGAATAATAATATTCATGTATAAAATCCACTGATACTAACAAAAAAGGGACACTAAAACACGATTTTTTTTGCCTTTACTAAAGCACAAATATAACATAGCGCTTTTTTTATTATTCTAAACATCATTTGAGTTTCAGCAAAGGAAAAAATTATAAAATTCAATATAGTTTATCAAATAAAAAATCTTAACTAAATTGCTAAAAAATGGTTTACCAAATTACTGATGTGATAAGCTCATTTAGATAGAGTTTTAATAGCTTGAGAAATAGAGATGGTGTTGGTAATTAGAAGTATAAACAAAATCAATAAAATGTTGCTTGAAATGGTAGGTGGCTCACTTCAATAAAGAGTATACTTGTTTGTGAAAGATTAATTCTTTTTGCTCTCTAAGTTATAAAAGGGAAAACCCTTGATATATATATATATATATATATATATATATATATATATATATGAACCACACACCAAAATTTGTTGGTGAAATTTGAAGTACCATTTGATTTTTTTTTTTAAGTTCAAATTAACTAATTTTCAAATAGAATGAAAGTTAGTTAATTCAATAAATATGAACTAAATTGATAATAATAAAAAATTAATTTTATCCTTTGTGAATTAATATTTTTCACTTCTCTTTTTTCTCTCCACATTTAATAGGGATAAAACTATAACACTCTTATAACCATGGTAGTTAAAAACTCGTTTTATCACTACGATTTTACGTTTTTACGATTTTTTTCATTAAAACGATTTTACTAATTTTCCAAACGCTTTTGTATTTTTACGATTTTTTTACGTTTTTACTACGTTACGATTTTACGTTTTACGATTTTTCATTCTCCTTCCGTTTTCAAGTAAAATCTATGTTTTCAGTACCATGCTTATAACCTCCAGTTAGTTAAAGATGAAATTTTTTTCTCTGGACTTATAAAAGGGAAAATTCATTTTAGGTCCCTTTTAATAAGGGAAATTGTAAAAAAGGCCCCAAGTTTCTGACAATCCCAGAAAAGGTCCCAGGGCATTTTCAGGGATTTTCAAAATCTTGGGTGAGTTGTTAACAGGGCTGATATAGTTGTTAATGAAGTACTGATATAGTTGTTGAAAGTACTGATTTAGTTGTTAGCAAAGTGTTGTTAGCGGGGCTGATTTAGTTGTTAAAGATCTACCCGTTAGCAACCATATCAGCCCCGTTAACAACTCACCCAAGATTATGAAAATCCCAAAAAAGACCTTGGGGCCTTTTCTGAGATTGTAAGAATCTTAGGGCCTTTATTGCAATTTCCCTTATTAAAAGGGCCCTAAAATAAATTTTCCTCTTATAAAATGCACTAGAGTGGTACATATACATTGATAACAAAATATGTAAATAATGAATTTTAAACAAAATGATCGAATCCATCACCCCTTTACTATGGTTTAATTTTTAAAATCAGTATGCTTTGAAGTCCATCCAACGCGGCAGTGCCACGTTCCTTCATCTCATTGGCTAACGCGTCATCCATGACATAATCATAATGACGTCACCCTCCTTCATACCACCCAAATAAATCCCTCCCTGCCCGGCAAGTAATGAAGATGTTACTACAGGTCCACACCCTCCACAAATAGAAACCCTCAGTGTTCCTCACGCATATAATAGCGCGTGAAACCATAATAATTAATCAATCCTGGAAATTTCTCACGGGCTTCCTCCAAGTTGTTCACACGAATACTCATAAGAAAATAATATAAGAACCATCCAAAACCACAAGTGGGCAGGCCTAGCTAGTTGCTAACTCGCTAATATATATACCATCTTATATTTACCCTTCTCCTTCTCCTTCTCCTCATCTTCTTCTTCAATACCCCTCTCTCTCTCTCTCTTCTCTCACAACGTACACAGTCTAATACACTCTCTTCTTCTTCACTACACAATACTTAACTCTCTATTTCTTTTTTATTATCCACCGTTGTTATTCGGTTCACGATTTGTGATTGTCCCTCCCACACACATAGTCTACACAAAACTTCATTATCATATTATTCGGTCAAGGATTTGTGGCTGCCCTCTAACACAGGCGTTTCCTCTTAACCTTGAACTCAAATCCAGAGGATCTAGCGGGGTGTCACACACTTAGCTGGGTTTTTTTATTGATTATGGAGAATCTGATGGCTGTGAAGGAGCTAGAGAGAGGGATAAAGTTTGCGAACCAGTTTCGAAGTTTGATGCTTAGGGGTGTGGATCAGGAAGATGATGATAGGGTTAAGGGCTTAACGACGTTGTCTGCTGAGGATCTGGTGGCTAAAGTGTTGGATTCTTTCACCAACACACTCTCTCTCTTCAATCACTATTCAGCAGATTCCTCCCTTACTACTTCTTACTTCTCTCACTTGCCTGCTCACTCTGATGAATCTCATGAGAACCCTAAGACCAAAAGCCCCACCACCATTAAAGATCGAACAAGATCATCTCCCAGGAAAAGGTGTGTATATGCATACTTTCACATAATCACATATATACATATATGAACTACCAGAGCCATATATATACTATATATACATAGACGAATCTCATGAGAACCCCACCACCATTAAAGATCGAACAAGATCCTCTCCCAAAAAAGGGGTGTATACTATATATATATATATATATATAATATATATATCTTTGTTTCTTGTCAGTATTTTGATAAGTTTAATGCTGGAGTTTATGTTATTGTATAGATTAAGGAGCTTATTAATGAAGTTAATTAATCACTCAAGTTGCTAATAATTAATTAATGAATTTTGGAAATTTTCTTTTTGCGGCAGGAAAAGTGCACAGATGCAAACATGGGTGGAGGAATCCAAGATGAGTCCAAAGGAAGATGGGCATGCATGGAGAAAATATGGCCAAAAAATCATCCTCAATTCTAAACATCCAAGGTTTATATTAATTAATTTTCCTTCTTTTCCATGCACTTATTTATAATCTGATAATAATAAAGAATTATTTAGCACAAACTTCATAGGATACGCAAAACCTAAAGAGAAAATTGTCTTATTTATAATGATTGTTATATATATAATTCGATCTGAATTCGAAAGTTATCTAATAACATAGTTTTCCCTCATATTATGACCAGTCACAACCTTCCAAAGGTTTTTTCCAAATAACGAAGTATATATAGGTTATCTATGCTTTAATCATTCCTTTAAGATTAGACCATTATATTCACTAATTTTCTTCAAGATGATTAAATTAATCATGTATATATATAAACGCAGGAACTATTACAGATGCACTCACAAGCAAGACCAAGGATGTGAAGCAATAAAACATGTTCAGAAAATCCAAGACGATCCTCCTCTTAGCAGAACCACTTATTTTGGCCACCACACTTGCACCAATCCTCCCAATCCTCTTATCTTTCTTGATTCTTATGACCCCATTAATTCAACTTCAGCTTTTATTCTCAGCTTCGAAAACAATAATCACAACAACAACAATAATAATCTTAGTACCACCTTTGACCCAGACAACAACAACACTAGCTCCTTCTTTGTCTCGTCTGGCTCTTTATTTCCGTCTTCTAGTTCTCTGAAAAATGAGGAGCACTGTGACAACAACATCAAGCAAGAGAAGAACAATAATTACAATGATGATGAGATTATTAATGTTGTTGGTTCATGTTCATCCAATAATGATTGCTTTGTGTCTCATCCTCATGAAGAAGAAGCAGTTCTTCCTGATTTTGGATCTGGAGATTATGATCAAGTGGATGTATTTAATTCTGCTGCATTTTATGATCCTCTTGACGGGTTTGAAGATCTCTTATTTTAGATTATTTGATCAGTCACTCTATTTTGAATATTTTTTGTGTGGCAAGTTGTAAGCTTAATTAGGCTTCATGCATGTGTCCTTGAAACAATATATATAGGCTTCGGCTTCATCAGAGTATATAGGATCCATAATTAGTGTGTACTTTTTTTTAATATGAAGTGTGTGAAGTGTGTACTTTGCTGAAAATTTTGAGAATAAATGTGCTATTTACACTCTTAATTATAAACTATTTGAATTTTATTATTTTTATAAGTAGTTGGTATTCTATTTTCCTTCTCTAAATTGTATTTCATTTATTTATTTATTTATTCTTGTGAACAACGTAACTTTGCAGTGTTTATATTAATTTAATGAAGATTTTCCCCGCTGTCACGAAATCAACTACAGATTGCTCAGTGACAGATTTTTCCAGTCATAAACTCGTATTTTTGTTGCAACCGAATTAGATATTGGAAAAATTAAAAATAAATACGATTTGAAATTGGAAAACCTTAAAAAGTATGTTAACATATGTAAAGGACAAATAGATCTCAAGGGGCTAATATAGAATTTTGAAATGTTGTGCTTTTACCAAAATGCCCCTCAAGTTTCTTGTTCTTTTTTTTTTAAAGGAAAAAACTCTCATTGGGGCCGCCACCGGAGCTCTGACGGCCAACAGGTCTTTGGTGATCGGCATTGGAGTTCCAATGACAACTTGAATAATGAGATTGACTACTTGAGCTCCTTAAGCTCTATCAAGCATCATTGACAAGTTGAATAAAGACAATGACAATTTTAGTGTAGTCATTAATAACTTCGATAGCGCAATTTGTCAATCGTTATACTTAAATTGTCATTACCTTTATTTAACTTGTTAACGACGCTAGATAGGATATATAGAGCTCAAGTAGTCAATCCCTATACTAAAATAGTTAGTCTCATTACCCACATCGTTGTCACTGGAGCTCCGGCCGCTAGAGTTCCACCAGCGAGGGTTCTTTCTTTTTTAATAATAAACTTGAGAGGCATTTTTGTAATTTCAAAATGTCAGAATAGTCCATTGAGACATATTTATCATATTTAATGTATTGACGACTTTTTGGGGTTCAGATAGTTTTTTTTTTTTTTATAGAATTTCTCGTGTTTGTTTTCCAATTTCCCCCGTGTGTGTGCTGATAAAATAATTAGAAATCGTCTTCTGGATATGTATCCCTGTCCCTATCAACATACATCACATCCTTTATCTTTCATTCTCATGGACATGGAGGCGTAGAAAATTTCAGACCCACTATGACTTTATAATTTCTAAATTTCTTTTCAACAAATTACTTTAGTGTTTAATCAACATTTTTTATTTGTTACACATAAACAATTAGAATAGTAACTTAAAAAATAGTGTCTAAATGAATGGTAATTGAGGAAGCATGTATACTCTATGGATGTCAAATGAGAGACAACACTTGTTAAATAGTTAGGTGGCTACTATACCTCATTTTTCTCTTTGATCATAAGTTGTGCGTTTGAGTGCCAATGGGGAAACAATACGACTAAAATATGTCTTAAAGTAACACCAACGCACTTTGTGCACATGCTTCATTCCCTCATAAATTAAAATTTTTTGTTGCTTTCACCATGTTATGCATCCTACTGATGACTTTTGGAAAGAATCAACAATGGCAACTCACCATTACTGGTCTGCACATTGGTATTCTTTATAGGAATACACACACTCACTCTCGCCTTGTATTCATTAAGTAGTATATAAATAAATTTAATGTATTAATATTAATTAAGTATAAATGAATTCATCTGTGCAATATATAATAAGTCTAAATAAGATGGTGTGATAGGTAATTAGTAATTAGTACTATAGATTAACGTGTTAATCTCAAATTACTAATTAGGGTTTTATATGTCTAGCCAGCCAACTATATCTGTATCCATTGGTCTTAAAAAGTTTATCTCTCGATATTAATTATCAACTACCGTACCACTACTGTTACATAAATAAGATGTGACAATACTATCTGTATCCATTAATATTGTGTTTTGATGTTTACCATTAGTATACGTTAAGATATTATGTTATATTGATGAGCGCCCAATTATGAAGTTATGAGAAACATATACAACTTAAGTGTTCAAAAAGAAACATATACAATTTCAAACAGGTACAATACGAATACATAAAGACAAATACAAACACAACTAAAACAAATATAATAAAATAAATTGGATACAATACTAATCGATGAATCATATACAACTTGCGACAATGTTGTTAATTGACCGGTAACTCAGGTTTATTGAGCTTCTTCTTTTTTTTTTTTTTTTTGGCAATTGATGAATACTTAATTGGAAAAATATGTGGTACTTTAAACACAGTGCTATTTGTTTCAATGAAGCCACAAAGCGATGGTACTTTATTACACTCCATATTATTAAATTTTAAGGTGTTAATTAATTATTCTTCCATGCATAAATACTTTAGGAGGGAAAATTTTCTTTAAAATAAAGTTAACCGACAACATTGTTCTAATTAGTTTAATTAGGATACTCACATTTCCTTGCAAAATACTCCTTTCAGTCCTTAATATAAAGACAATTAACTTGTTTTGATAAATTAAGAAAGCTAAATAAGTTATTTAATCATAACATATGTTGTCTATTATTAAATTATATATTAGTCAATAAGTCAGACAATTTAGTTTGGAATAAAATGATAACATAAATATTTTAAAGTAATTTATTCATCTTCTTTAATTTCTCTAAAAAAAGTTAACTGAATTTTATATTAAAGACTGAAGTTAGTAATTATGTGGTAAAAATACTCTTTAACTCAACTTTGTAATGCTGAAATTTTATTCAATAATATTGAATATCTCCTAGTTGTAATAAAAAATAAAAAATAGTAGTGACAATTATTTTAATAGAGAGAGTACGTGAGATGTATCTAATCCTAGTTGTGCTTTGCCCCGCAACCAAATTAGGACTTTTCTTGTTGACCCAAAAAGACAAGTTGCCAAGGGAAGAAAATTTCTACTCCTATAATTTGAATTATTGTTTGCTGACGTCATTAGAATTTCATCGCAAGAATCTCAAATCTTTAGCCAAAATCTCATTTATTAACCTTAATCTCAAGATAAGTTAGTTGACTTTCTTTGGAGAGATTAAGGAAGCTAAATAAGTTACTTAATCATCTCATACGTTATGTATCCTTATATTATATATTAGTTTATTAGTTAAACTAATTAGTTTGAAGAAAAAAATAAAAATAAAATTACTCTAAAGTAATTTAATTGGCTTCCTTAATCTCTCCAAGAAAGTCAACTAGCTCTTATAATTAGGACCGGAGGAAGTAATTAGCAATTACAGTGAAGTGACTAACGAGATATTAGATAATGTGGTGCAATTACGCTTATTCTATATCACATTCTTCAGAGAAAAGGATTTGCATGTGGCTTCTTCAGGCTCTGTTTCACTTGTCCATCAACAATATATTGATCTATATATTTTATTTACGGCTAAGGTGTAAATCACTAAATCTACACAAGAAGTATTTATCCACGGGCATCTAACAACATAATTTTTTTTTGGATGTAAAAGTACACATTAACTAAAATTTTTGATATTATCATTTGATATCCAGTTCAGGGTTCATGTTTATCCCTCCAAATGCAAGTGTCTCCTTTAGGACTTGAAGTTGAGATCCAAAAGGATCTAGTGAGGCTTTACACTGCTATATCAACTCTATATATGTTGGTCTTCATGAGTAAATTTTTATCTTAATCCTTTTATTTATAACGTAAATTTCTTAAATAATTTTTAATATTTTATAATATATAAATAACATAGCTTATTTCTCAAACACCATATATAACATATAAAACCTACAACAGTCGGCCTAAAAGTACTTGGTCTGATGACTAGTAGTTAACTAACTCTCCTCCAATCCTTAATAAAAGATTTATTTACCTAATTTGATTATATTAAGAAAGTTGGTTAAGTTAGTTAATATGACATGTATTTTCTAGAATACCCTAGTCATATTTCTTAATTCCTTCATTGCCCCTCCTCGTTGATTATTGTAGAGGGAGCATCAATAGAGATAAATTATAAAAAGATTGATAAAAATGAAAACTTTGTCTTATATTTAGGACCAAGATCAATTTCTTAAATATATCTTATATTAAGGGGATCAGAGGGAACACAGTGCAAAGTGGGCGGAGCTTTGATTCCAATAGATTAATTAGAAGGAGAGAAAAAAAAAGATGCAAAACATTTAATTAATTATGATGGGTCCAAGTGTTAAATTTGTTGAATAGTTGTAATCATCTCAACTAACTAAGCCTTATGTTTGAGAAAGCCTTAAGAAAAATGTTTGATGTCATTTGAGCTATAATACTCTAATATTAAAATAGTAAATTTAATCTATTAAAATTTTACCTAAAACATATAAATTTGAAAGAAGAAAGATGGAAATGATATTTGCACCACAAGGCATTGTTTTGGCATAAACCATACCACAAATTAAAAACAATTATCAATTAAAAAATAATAAACTAATAGTGTTGTCTACACCTCTCATTCTTAAAACAAGAGCTACTTAATTAATTATGGTAAATGTGATTCGATTTTCTTAAAACATCCCTATATAATATTAAGTTATATAAATTCTTAAGTTTGATAAATTAGTTTGAAAAAAATAATAAATATTATAACAAAAATGAATTGAAATTGTCTTATAATTAAAGATCAAAATCAACCTCCTAAGGAGTATTATTTAAAGACCGAAGTCAAGCCCAATAGAATATTACAAATTCTTTTCTCATACGTTCTCATCCATATTGTACAATTTTCCAGGAAGGGTTCCCACTTTACTAACGACAAGACTTATTTCAACCACACCAATTATTTGTTTTTATAATGATCCAAGTGATTTTTCTTTTCTTTTCTTTTTTGTTTGCCCCAGAAAATAAGTGGCTAACTGGCTATCATCAATTTTATTTAAACATTATTTATTTCATGTTTTAATACTACGTGTTAAGTAGTCAATTTAGTTAACAGAAATTCCTAAGTAAAACCCATGACTTCAACCAAAAACTTTCTTTTTTCTTTGTTATATTATATTTATGTTTATTTCCACAACCAACGCCCATTAACATAATTTTTTTTAATATATCATTGCTCTCTTTTGCCCCCCCCTCCTAGCTGTAATTAGTGAGAGGACCATACAAGATTTGCATAGAGCAATTTGATCTTCGAACTTCAAAGAATAATGACCTATGTTATTTTTCTTACCAAGTGCATCCTCCAACAGCTAGCATAGAGAAATTCTTTCAAAAATTGTGATGATTTTTAATTTAGTTCCTTTGTGTAATATTCATTTTGTTATTAATACTAATATTTATCTTGATAATAGTTCCATTATAAACATAATGGCTTTTATTAAAATATAATTATATTTTATAATTGGATAGAAAACATTCAATCTAACAATCATGATACAAATCAATATAAACTTCTATGCTATCTATGAATGAGAATCAGTTTAAGGGTCATTTTGTTTTGTAAGCATTTAGGAACGAGTTATAGGTATTTGGAAGTTTTTTAAAGCTCACTATCGTTAAGGGAAGTGTTAAAAAATGAGTAATTTTGTTTTAACTGTTAAATAGCTAATATTGGCCATTAATATTTTTTAATGGCCAAGGCAATATTATTTCTTTTTCAACATTTCCAAAGCAATAATATTGAGCAAGAAAAAAAAAACTTTGGATACCCACATCTCCTTTATGAGTACTTTCTAAACAAAAACAACCTTTAATCTAATAAGAATCTATAGGAAAATAGCTAAAAAAAATCTATATATAAGAATGCTATTAATAAATCATGAACAATATGACTCGCTACTGTCAAATTCTATGTGAGGATTACAGTCCATAATCTAATTTTTGGTCAACATGGAGACAACACTTGTAATAATAAATGCATGGACCAGTTCAAAAATATGCCAATTTGGTCATACATAAGTACAATATAATGAAGAAAAGCGAAAGGAATACCTGAATCTAAGATTCAGATTTTATAAGACCATAGATGGAAGACTTGGACGGTTGACTTAACTATTGAATTCATGACGAATTTCAAATTCATCACGTTCTTCACAACTAAATGTGAAGAGACATCTTCATTTCATACATGTTTAATATTTGACTTGAAAAATAATTTCCTTGGTTTCACAATATGCTCCTTTGTTTATTCCATGGACCACATCCTTTGCCTTCTTTACATGTTCGCATACAGCTAACTATACATTAAACTAAGCTTCCATACATGTTTAACACTTCTTTCTATTATAAATATAGGACTTTTTTATTAAAAAAAAAAAGGAATCTAGTATATTATATATCAAATATATAATCAAAATTAGTTAATAACCTTAGTTCTTTCAAAAATCATACTCTTTGGCAATGACTAATATTAAACTAAGCATCAAACTTTATAAAAAGTCTAACATATATAACAAAAAAGATGAAAAATGGCTTTATATTTAGAAATGGAGGGAGTTCAATAATGATATGATCCACTCTGAAAGTTTCTCTGATCTATTTCACTTACTTTTAAATATCTCTTATAGGTTTGGAGAATTTTTCACCATGCTCTTCCTACCGTTGATGTTCTTAAACATCATAATCTGAATGTAGAAGGGCAAGGTCATTATAATTGTTTGGAACATATGAATCTCTTGAACATTTACTTTTTTAAGTGTCCGTAGTCCGTACTCATGCTCAATTTGATTTGTATGCTTTGCCTTGAGACCTCCTAGCACTGATTTTTCTCGCATGTTATGTTGGCTTAAGTGCTCTTTACATATCAGGTTAAAGGCATTATTGTTCTTCTTACTACTCAATGGCATGAAAGGAATATGATATTGCCCTCATCACGTGGCAGTATATTACATCTTCTTACCATTATTATAAATGAAATGTGTGGGTCCCTTTTCTTTTCTAGATGGGATGTCCCACATTGGTTGGGGACCGGGGCGGACCCAAAAATTTTACTGATGGGGGGCGAAAATAAAAAATACTACATTATAAATAAAAGTACTTGAAATACATTATAAACCTAATATATAAAACAATGAAAAGAAATCTATTACAAAAATGTGAAGATTACTTCACTTGACTCTTACACTATGTGTTTTCATATTGTTAAACTCATCTATAATTGAATCCATGTTAAAACTCAAAACAATTTCTTTTTCAATGTATGTAATTAAAGAATCATCAAGAAATTGGTCTTCAATTCTATTTCGAAGCCTATTCTTGATTATCTTCATGGCAGAGAAAGATATTTCAGTAATTGTTGTAGAAACTGGAAGAGTGGGTATAAGTCTAATCACTCCATCAATAAGAGGGTAAATGATGGACTTTCTGGTTTTTGTTAGTCCTTGATATAATTTAAATGTAGTTGATAAATTAATGAAATATGGATGCTTAGGAATGTCAAGCTCAAAATGTTGTAACTCCATCTTCAAATGTAATTTTACCTGTTTTGTAAAATCTTTAGAATAAAATTTATCAACAAGTTTGCAAATATCATCACTATTAAATAACTTGTACATGTTTCTTGGATCTAAAGCCATGCTCAAAAGCAAGTAATTCAATAATATTATCTTTTAACAAAACTCAAAACTTTCCCAAAATTCTAACCCTAAAATATTCTTTAATCAGTATAATAGTAGTATCATTAGAAATATAAAATCATGTTTAATAAATTTTATGAAGGAAATTTAATGGAAAAAAAGGTGGGGTTGGGGATATATTAAAGGTTGTGGGCCCACCCTCTATTATTCTATTCTATTTTGTTTTAATATATATATTTTTTGATATAAAAGATGGTAAAATGCCTACATTACAACAAAGAAATTACATAAAGAAGGAATTTAATCCTAAACACTATTGGTCTAGCCAAGTCCTTAAATAGGAAGGACACATCTAATAGAGAAGAATTAGAAATGCCCATTTTGGCTTAGGCATCCATAACTCTATTAAAATCCTGTGAGATAACACGAACATGAACCTGCCAATCGCTACTCAACATTTCCTGTAATACCCGGATATTTATCAGGAATATTATAAATAAAAGTTGGATATTTCTGATAAGTGAAATTTAAATCTCCGGTCTTGTATAAATACAGTCTATTTTCTAAGTAGATTTTGTGCAAGAAATTAGGGAATTTAAAGGCCAAAGTGCCAAAATGACCAAAATGCCCCTAGAAAGGGTAATTAACTTAGAAAATTTATGGAAAAATCCTAAAAGACAGTAAAATGACCAAGTGAGTTAGGAGAGTATATAATCTCTAATTATTGTAATTTTATAAATTATGAAATTGGAGAAATTGTTGGAAAATACTCAAAAGAAGTGAAATGACCATAATACCCTTGTAATTTCTAAAAATGCAAGAGGCATGAAAATACTAATGTTAATACAAGAGTATGAAGGTAATGAGGCATTGTAATTAAGAAAATTATCAACAGGTGATAATGAAGTAATTAAGTAATATTGGGCTAATTACTTAAGCATAAGCAAAGGAAATTCAGTAATAATTATGTGAAGCTCAAAAATTAGTGGAAATTAGTGGAATATTAGTAAAAATGTATTTACTAATTAATTGGAAATTTCTATGAAAAATCATTGAGTTTAGGTATTTTTAAGCCTAAATACAAGAATGAACCAATTAGATAATTTTGTGGAATTTTTGAGAAAAAGTAAATAAATAAATCATAAAATAATTAATTAAATAAAAAATAAATATTTATTAAATTAAATAGGGGAACCAGCCGAAATTTTGGGCCAAATAAAATGAAAAATGAAATAGAACACAAGTGGTGCAAGTTGCAACATTTTATAATATTATAATTAATTAAAGTAAAAAGTGTGAATAGTAATTTTAAAATTAGGAAACGGATCCTATCTAGAGATCTAGGAATAGGAATTCCAAGGTCAAGGTAAAATATTGATCAGTGAGTTTTTACCTTCAAGTGACCTCTTCCGGAAGTTAATTAGAGTAGTTTGTGCATTTTCCTAATAAAACAAAATAGGGAAAAATGCCTATAGGCATATTTTTGGAAATAAGGAAAATAAATTCTAACTCAACATTTAGGAATGGGTTTGAATTTATTTAGACATATTTGGAATCAGTGAATTATTTCCAAGAGATTGGTAGTCCCGAAAACGAATTCCGACACCGGACACGTTCGGACACGTTTTTCGAGAAAACTTCAACTGGACTGTTGGAGGCCTATATGGAATCAAAATTTAGGTTAACTTGGACATTTCTACTAAGTGAGAACATGTCTTCAGAGTTGTAAATCCAGAATTTTGTGAATTCTCCGAAATCACGCGAATCGGGTACCGATCGGGGAAAACGGTTAGACCGGGCATAAAGCAAGCTTAATCACCATTTTTGGACCAACCAAGGGCTGCCACATCACCCATGGAGGTCGGCCAGGGGTGAAAAAGCAAGGGCAAAAATCATGTGAAATTGTTGGACATGAAAAGTAAAAACAACTTTGGTTATTCCAAGCTTGTCCCTAAAAATCCTCTATAAATACCCATGCCTTCTCTTGAAAATTCTCACACCATTCCTTGCTTCTTCTAGCCGAAATCTAGAGGGAGAAACAAGAGAGAGAAGCTCTGGGGAAGTTCTGCAGAAATCTTCAACGGGTGAGTCTTTTGGTCTTTAGTCTTTAGTTTTTAGTTCGGTAGATAGTAGAATTGTTAGATAGTTTTAGCAAGTAGGGAGTGAGATTCCTACTATTGTTTTTAGGCCTCATTGCATTGAAATATATGCCTGACGAGGTAGAAACATGGTAGGGATCGAGTCCCCGAAAGCTGAAGTCTTCGTAGTTCTTTCACAAGTAGGTGTTATAATGCTAGAATAGCCTTTAAATTTTCAAGTATGATTGGGTATCATATGGGAGGGCTATTTTAGTCTTTATTTTCGAAAATCAAAATGGAGTAACGAAGTGCTGGCGAAATTCCGCCGATTAGGGGTAGAAGGGCAAAATGGTAATTTTTACCTAAAATGCCAGTTATAGTGTCAAATCACTAATAAAGGTGATATTATTCTTATAGGATATCAGAATCTCTGATTTCTTGCCGTCACGTTGTCCGACGAACATTGTTTGAAGTTCACGTTTTCCGTTAAAGTACGTTTCACCGGTGGTACCTAACGTCGCAAACGAAGGTACGGACGCGTCTTCGTAACACTAATCTTGCACATCTTAAATACTTATATGTCAATGATATGTTCGTAGACCGTTATACGGTTATACGGGTTATAGTTTTGGTAACGCCGTTTCGTTTTCCTAGCGCTGAGGACACGAGTGAGTATCGTGGCACTGGTGAATAGTGCAGGCTGTTGTTGTTATTTACCTTATGGGGCTTTACATATTGCTTTGTGCTTATGTTTTGTCGGCATAGGAGGACCACGGATCGGGGATCGAGGCAAGTACCCGGAGTAGGCGTGCAGCTGAAGACTATCTTTATCTTATCGTTTTTCTGTTATTCTGTTACTCTATTATTCCGCTATTTCCTTTCTAAACCTTAGGACTACTGTAATCTATATAATGTTACACAATGGTTGATGTTTTGGCTAAGAATCCAATTACTCTTGCGCTCTATTGCTCCACTCTGATTGCTTGTTTGAAAAAAAAAATTTTCCGCATTTCAAACATGGGATGTTACATTTCCTTAGCTTTCGCAATCAAATTGCTTCCAGTGCTACAAGTATTATCTAAAATCAGATTAATAACCTCATCAAAATCTAACTCCAAAATGATCTTCTTTAGCCCCAGATCCCAAGCCAACTGGAGACCTTCTACAATGACCCATTCTTTAGCTGCATTGGACTAACATAAACCAATCTTCCTAGTCTAACCAACAATCTAGTTACCTAGGGAGTCTCGAACTAGACCCCTGCAACCGGCCTAAGAAGAATGTAATTCCATAGCCCTATCCACGTTCAATTTAAACCATCCATATGGAGGTTTTTCCCAACCCAACATCGGAACACATCCTGATTGGGCCTCCAAACCCTCAATACCATCAAAGGACACAAATCTAGTCCAACTCATAGATAAAACAACAGCAGGATTATAGGGTTTAATATAATTACAATAAAAATACATTGATTCCTCCATTCCCAAAGCTTCCATATAGCCACCCCAAAAAATAATTCCCAATGCCCATTCCACATTGTACCAACCTGGTTTTTAAAGTTAAACAACAACCAGTCTCAGAAATTGCAGGAAAAGAAAAAAGAAGCGTACCTTGGTTGAATTAATGCAAACCACATGTCTCTTGCATACTTACAATCTCTCAAAATATGCAACGTATCCTCGAGATCATCAACACAAAATTTGCACAAGGCTAAAGACTGTGACCATGTACTCCGCCATAAATTAGTTGAAAGCTTGTCCAACAAAGCTTTCCACATGAAGACACGGATTCTCTCCACTCCTTTCCATTTCCATATATCTTTGAACACCTTGTCCCTTAAAGATAGGGATTAGGTTCGATAAGGAAATATGCACTCCTAAGGGAGAACCTTCCCAAAGCTTCCATATAGCCACCCCAAAAAATAATTCCCAACGCCCATTCCACATTTTACCAACCTGGTTTTTAAAGTTAAACAACAATCAGTCTCAGAAATTGCAGGAAAAGAAAAAAGAAGCGTACCTTGGTTGAATTAATGCAAACCACATGTCTCTTGCATACTTACAATCTCTCAAAATATGCAATGTATCCTTGAGATCATCAACACAAAATCTACACAAGGCTAAAGACTGTGACCATGTACTCCGCCATAAATTAGTTGAAAGCTTGTCCAACAAAGCTTTCCACATAAAGACACGGATTCTCTCCACTCCTTTCCATTTCCATATATCTTTGAACACCTTGTCCCTTAAAGATAGGGATTAAGTTCGATAAGGAAATATGCACTCCTAAGGGAGAACCTTCCATCACCAGCCGCACCCTACACAATACAATCATCAACTGCCTTAGATCTGGGAAGAAGAATAGCTGCAATTCGGCCTAAGCCATCAGCACTAATAATAGATGAGAGCTTCTTAACATCCTAGCACCCACCAACCACCCAACCCGCTACAACTGTGGTTCCCTCCTCCTTCGCTAAAGATCTCAAACATAAATTCTTAATTTTCAAGCCTTCCTCAATCCAATAATCATTGAAAAAAATTCACAACTCGCCCATTTCTAACCTGCCACTTTGTTCCTTGATCATCAACCTCCTCCTGAGAATAAATAAAACGCCATAAACGGGAATCACCCGCCTATAGGACAGAAGATAATCATCATCTCTTAGCATATACCGTTGAGTTAGGATATCACCCATAGACCATCGGTACCACTAATTAACCTCCATGCTAATTTCGCCCCACATGCTCGATTCACAGAACTGAGTCTTCTAAAGCCAAGGCCCCCATGCTAATTTGTTCCCAACTAATAGGATGAAAACCCCTAGTGTCTCCATCATAACCCCAAATAAAATTCCTTTGGAGCCTTTCAATTTCATGACACACACTGATCGGAATCTTAGCCACAAGCATAGGATACAAAGGAATTGTTCTCACCATAGACTTAGCAAAGTAATCCTACCAGCCATACATAAACTATTAGCCTTCCAAACACTCAACTTTGCTCTAACTCTTTCAATGACATACTGGAATTTCGCCTTCAAACTTCTATTACGAGTCGGAGGGAATCCCAAATATCTCCCAATCTCACTAGAATTTGCATTTATGTCATATCCTTTATCCTTAATTTAATATGGGCCGGCACACAAGGAGAGAAAAAAATAGAGGATTTTGAAGTATTAACCTCCTGACGCCCTCATAAAATCTTGAATACATTTCATCATACAAGCAATTTAATCTTCAGACGCAACACCAAACAATAATAAATCATCAGCAAACATCAAATGGGAAACACTTGGACCCAACTTGGAAACATAAATAGATTTCCATCTACCATCTTCTACCACAACACAAATCAAATGAGAGAGTTTATCCATGTATAAGACAAACAACAAAGAGGAGAAAGGGTCACCTTGTCTAAGGCCCCTCTTAGGACTAAAATATTTAATATGTGAACCATTCCATAACACATTGTATGATACCGAGGATACACAATTAATAATGAATTCCACAAACTGACTATCCATACCCACCTCTAACAATACCTGTTTAAGGAACACCCAACTGATTCTGCCATACGCTTTCTCTAGGTCAATCTTCACTGCCATTAGCCCTTTTCTGCTCCTATTCTTTCCTATAATATGCAAGATCTCTTGTCCTACTATGATATTATCCAGAATGCATCTACCTTTAATAAAGCTAGATTGAGAGTGAGAGACAAGGTCATTCATCACCCCTATCAATCTCAAAGCTATAATCTTCGTAATACACTTATAATGGACAGTACACAAAGATATGGGTCTAAAATGAGACACTAACTCAACATAATCCTTCATCAAAATCAAAGAGATGAGGGTTTTGGTAGCCTTATCAAGGGAGGTCTCCCCTTTAAGGGCTTTCTTTACAAAATTGTAAAGGGCTGGACCTATCGTACACCAATTAGATTTATAGAAAATAGGAGGGAAGCCATCGACCCCCGGGGCCTTATAGGAACCCATAGAGAAAAGGGCTCTTCTTATTTCCTCATTTTCAGGCACCATAGACAAACATGCTAATCTCATCGAATCAATGACCGGAAATACAGATCTTGTGGTAATAACTACTGAGTCTTGGATGGCCAAGCAATAAAGGTTCTTGAAATGTCTAAGAATCAGCGCCTTAAGCTCTTCCTCCTTTTCCACCCATTCCCCATTTTCATCCTTCAACATAACAATCGTATTCCACCTACTTCGCATTTTCGATTTCAAGTGGTAAAACCGAGTATTTGATCCCCTTTAGTGATCCACTCAAATCTTGACTTTTGAAACCACTTAATTTCTTCAAGTTTCAATAGTCTCCCCAACTCTTCCTGTAGTTCCATCTCCATATTACATAAAAATTCAGAATAAGGGTAGCTATAAGCCCTTTGGATATCGTCAAGCCTATTTATGATGTTCTGTTTCTGTCGTTCAATCATACCAAAGACATCTCTATTCCATGGACCAAGCAGCTGCTGAAATTGAGCTAAGGAATAGTTAAGATCACCATCACTCATCCAGTTATTCTTCAAGAACTCTTTATAATTATCGTGCCAAATCCACATCGCTTCAAAATGAAATGGACGATCTCTAAGCCTAGAATTACTATTAACTCCAATCCAGGACACAAAGGATTATGATTAGAGAATCTAGTTCTTGCTAATACTTGAACCGAGCAATTAGAGAATTCGAGATAAATACCACGTTAGCCGTGCATGGTCCAAGCGTTCATATAATCTTTAGCCTCCCCTAAATTTTGGGCCTCTCCATGTGAACCACGGACCTACATCACCAAGGTCCGAAATTTTACATTGATCAATCCGATCATTAAATAGGTTCATTTTGCCAACGCATAGTCCAAATCCTCCCGTTCTTTCCAGCGATGAAGCCACGTCATTGAAATCTCCAATAAGAACCCATTGCTTTGAAATCAAAGACTCAAAATTCCGAATATCACTCCATAAAATATTTTTCTGGGTATTATCTGGAATCACATAAACCGTAGTGAGAAAGAAGCTCCTACATCCAACAACACTGCACTATAAATGGGTGTACTGCCTCTCCGATTTAATCACAGTAACATTCAACTGATTTTTCTTCCAGGCAGGGAGGATCCTACCTGATCTCCCCACACTAGGAACGCAAGCCAGTCCATCAAAACCAAGCCTGCTCAGATACTTTAATCGATTAGCTATTTCGCATATCGTTTCTGCTAAAAGGAACAAACTTGGATGCTTTCTATTACATAAGACGCACATGTTATGGGATAAGTTTCTAGCGTATGCTCCTCTCACGTTCTAGAAAACTGTGTTGGTCATAAAAGAGCTTTGTTTTTTAAATAGCTCATCTTCAAGGCTTTCCTCCTCCACTGGGCCCACCCTGCAGTCAGATTGATTCGCAAGATATGTGACGTGGTGCTCCTCCCCTATAGCTTCTCCAACCGATTTAATCACAGTAACATTCAACTGATATATTATGGTCAATATCCCGTTGCCTTCCACCATATCCCTAGGACGTTTGTTGTTTCTCACCCCTTGTTGACCCAAAAATGTCTTATCCTTTTCTCTAGACACATTCTTACCTTTCCCATGTTTCTTATTCCCCCACCTTTCTTTTCCCCAACAATTCATACACTAGCATCACCCCTTTTTGCCTCTACTACACCTGAGCCCTTCACAGCGATTGTCATATCACCTTTTCCTGTATCCACCGTCACCTTCGCCCCCTGCTTATGATCGACTTTATCATCCACTTCAACAGCTAGCACTCCAAATCTCAATCCCCTATCTTGATGTTGAGAATTATCAACTTGCTTCTCCTTTCCCACATTTTTTTTTCGATTAAATTTTTTTATAATTTTCATGTATCCTAATCACAAGGAAGAGCATCCACCATATCCATTTCACCCTTGGACCTTCCATCTTGCTTAGAAAGCTCCTTTTCAACTAGTTTCACTGTTCTTGACTCTGATTTGCAGTGCTCCACTTTATGCCCATAAACACTACAATTAGTACATAGCCAATGAAGACCTTCATACTCCAAGTAATATTCATCCCCATCTAATGTAAAACCAGACATCAACTATTTGCTCAAATCAAATAGAACACAAATCCGAGCATAATGACCCCTAAGTTGACAAGAGGTATTAATATCAATCTTAATAGTTTCCCCTATTCTATCCACAATCTGTTCTAAAGCCTCTTTGTCATAATTCTCCAAAGAAACCTTAGGCATTCTTACCCATACTGCCACTTTATCAATAGTAGCTTTCCATGGCTGAAACTAAGGCTCACACGGTCTCACAATAAGATAATGGTCAAACAACATCCAAGGTCCTCAGGTTAGAGCATTCAAATAATCCTCCTTGTTGTAAAGCTTAACCACAAAAAATCCATTACCAATATTGATAAGATTAATAACCCTTAGCCTAGAGGGTTTGTAAAATAGCCAACAGACTTTTATATTCAATGCTCCTCCCAAGCAGTTTCACAATAACTACTCAATTCCATGCTTTATGAAGACACTTCTTCATTTTCTCTGAGAAGTCAAACTTTGGGAAGTTCCTATTCATTTCCTCCGTAATCAGACGTAGAGGTTCACTGTCCTCCATTTTCGATTCATGGTCTGCACTATTGGACGAAGTGGTTCGAGATGCCTTGTACTATGGACTAAAAGTGCGTGCGAAAAAAAAAATAATAATAAAAACACTCTTTTTGTAACTTTGCTCTTTGTATTTTTTTTTTATAAAAAATTTTAGGAAAGGGGTTGGGCTCACCCACAGTCCAAGGGCAAGGCGCTTGGAGCCCAATACACAAGGCATATTGGGTTAGAGAGTACACATGTCTCCACCTTCTCGCAGTGTTTCCACTGCTTCTAGACCCCTAGGATGCCTCCCCGGCGCTTTGACCAACTCCATGATCGAACTCTCTCCCCTTTGGTGAGAAAGTCGGACCCCTTTATCAGTTAAACTCAAGGACGAGGAGTACTTCTGCTCTTTGTTGTTGTTGGCATTGCCGAACTTCTTTGACCAATATCCATATTCATGGGTTGAAATCATTGAATTTAACAGATGGAATTCCGAATATGAGACCATAACTTTCTCCAAAGTCCAAACCACTTTAATTTATTCAGACCAATCCACCATGGGACCTTTTAAGTTTGAGGCCCACGACTGAACTGTTAGATTATTTTGACGGGTCAAAAAGATTCGGACTACAATTTTAATATTCCATTAATCAATGGGGTTGGGTTTGGGGAATAGACTGGACCCCAATAATGCTCAACATTAGTGTCTAACCATGCTCGTTGCTTCATGCGTCTATGAAAAAGTATTATATTGTTATTATTATTATTATTTTAAAAAATCATGCCCCACCCTAAAATAGCTATTTTGACTTTATTTTGGGCTTTATTTCCTTCAAAACAAGAAACTTTTGGGGTTGGGTTAATTCTCATCAGCATCCCTTAGCCGCGTTAAATTTTATTCATCCAGATCAATCCAAAAGCTCTACGCCACATCATCATGCTATTAAAAATTAAAAGTAAATTTGAACCATCTTTGAACTTTTTTTTTTTTTTTTTCAGCATACAGTTTCTTGAATCCATCTCACTCCAACAGGAATTTTTATTGGGGCTTGGACCTTAATAAATCCGCCGTTTCTATCGAGTTTGGTTTAGTCTGTACTCAAATTCTCCACTTGAAATGATAGGTTCACAAAATTGTAAATATCTGGTGACAGAATTTTGCTGCTCTTTGTAGTCACGTACATTAGTCTAGACCCCTATCAATTTTTCAGCTGAAGTGAGATGGCTCCAGAAAACTTGATGCTCCATGCACAAAAAGTTAAAAAAATTGTTAAAAAAATGATTCAGATTTGCTTTTAATTTTTATTTCCAAGATGAGACGTAAAAATATGAGCTTGTTGATTTAATAGCAACTTAAAACGTAAATTTGCAAATTATCTTTGACCTAAAAAACTCTATGACTTGTAATTATTCCCACACGGCGTTCCCCTGGGTTACAATATTGGTCAAATCACAAAATAAGTGGTCCATAAAAAATTTACCTCTGATCAAGCTTGTAATACCTAAAATATCGGCCAATGCAGATTAAAATTTGACCAAAGAGCAAATAGGATGAGGTTGAAAAAAAGAACCCGAGTTTTGAAAAATTATACATAGAAGCAATCAAGATTTTCCCCCAGGAAAAAGGGATATCCATAAGTAAGACCCACAGGAACTTCAGGCTAGTTATCTAGCAGCCAAAGATTGAGGAGAGCTTTTATCAATCACGGATTTTAAGTTTCAGGCTGAGGAGTTCTATGATTTATTTATTTTTTTATAATAAAAAAAACTACTAGAGGATCATATTGTAGGTGAGCGATATATGAATCAGAGAGCAACTATAATTGACCTCAGGCAACTAAAAACTCAATCGATCTAATTATTCTATGGATTATTGAGGAAGCATTTATATTATATATATGGACATCAAATGAGAGACAACTTGTTAAATAGTTTGGTGGCTACTTTACCTCAATTTTCTCTTTGATCATAAGTTGTGTTTGAGTGCCAGTGGGGGGAAAGTACATTTAAAATAAGTCTTATATTAAAGATTGAAAGGAGTGTTAAAGACCCTAGGGAGTATAAAATTACATGGAAACAGAAGAAACTAATAAAGAGTCTATTCATGCACTTACCACTTAATTGAATTAACAAACATATCTTCTTCTTTTTAAGATTCTTTGTGAACAAAGACAAACATAATGAGTAAAGATCCCATAATATTAAAGTAACACTAACGCACTTTGTGCACATGCTTCATTTCCTCATAAATTAAAACATTTTTTGTTGCTTTCACCATGTGATGCAACCTATGGACTTTTGGAAAGAATCAACAATGGCGACTCACCTTTGGTGGTCATACAATTTTTTTTTTTTTTCTGATTTTAATATGACTGTTGATTTTTTTCTTAAGAGATATATATATATATATATATATATATATATATATATATATATATATATATAAAAGAACCTTACAAGGGTTTCAATCAGTTAAAGAGAAGAAAAAGCATTAGAAAAAGAGCAGCCATTTCCGCAGATCTGCAAATTGATATTCTTTAGAGGAATACACGCACTCAGTCTCGCCTTATATTCAACATGAAGCTCATTCTTCCTCTCTATATTCAAACACTTGTCTTCTCCTTCTCTCTGGCTGATCATCATCTTCTTCTTCATTTTCTTGCAGAGCCACTTAACCATCCATTTAGCAAATGCCCACAAGAGCCCTCCACTTCTCTTTCCCCTCCTTAAAAAGACGAACTGCACGGAAATCTCAGCCTTGAACGAGACAATAATACTTGACAAATCATCAATGGCAAATGAAACCATCTCAACTAAAAGTAGTATGACGAGATGGGTGAAAAAAGGAATATAAATTATTGTTATTTTATATAGAATATTAAATTTTAAAATAATAAATATAGGCATCCAAACCATCTAATTTGAAGTGCCAGCCCAAAACCCAATCTAGTCTGATTTTGTGTTTGGACTGCTTTTCTTCGAGTTGCATTGGACTGGGTTTCCTTGGTCTAGATTTGGTGATCTAGACCATTGGGATTTTTGCTCATCCTAATGAAAGAGTATGAAGCAGGTGGTAACAACAACTGAATAAGGGTAGGAGCTCTTCCCCCATGACTGTAGACTCGACGCGGGGCGAAATTCGGATTAGTCGGAACCAAAGGTTCCGATGAACCGAGTAGGATACCAAAAAAAAAACTGAATGAGGGAAAGGGCAATAACGTCTTTTTATAATTGGAATCTCTTAACTTTAGGCCCCCTTAGACTTGATGGTAATTAATTTGGAGATTCAAAAGGACCTTACAATAATAATTTGTTTTACTTAGGGCTGAGGGCAATTTTCCCTAGTGAGCCTCAATGCCAAACATTTTCTATTAGTTATCGTGATAATGAAAATCCCTCGAACAGCATCACTAACTTCAAAGTTGTACTTATTCTCGTTTTACGCCTATTGTGTCAGTTCATGTTAGACTGGTTTAATAACAAATATCTATTTGTTTTTATTTCATTCTATCTTAAGAAAATAAAATTCCTAAATTAATTTTATATTTAATGTTGGATTCGCTCTTCTAGAATCCTTTTGATCTCAAAGGCTGCTAAATAAAATAACGATTGCTCCACCAATGTGAGTTGGCATAGATGGTAAGGGATTCAGGACTAGACCCTTGGGTCGTAGGTTCGATCCCCTCTGCCGTCACTGAGACTCATTTGGTAGGCGATCACGTAAGTCCCCAGTAAATGCTCATAGAGCCCGGGGCCATGCCTTGGCCTTGGTGGGGGACTGATGTCGAACCCCTTCAAAACTTTTTTTGACCAAAAAAAATAAAAAATAAAAAAACTATTGCTCCATACTACGCTTACCAATTACATTTATGTTTGAAAAATATCTGAAAAATCAGATTGTTCATTCAACCGATGTAGATAGTGATTTGAGGGTCTAACATCCAACAATAATTAAACCCGAGTCTCCTCAAACACAATTAAGAAAATATAAAAATATTCATATATAATTTTAAAAAGAATACTAATATTTATGTATAAACTACTAAAAAAAGAAATACTAAAGCACTTTTGTTTTTTTGGCCTTTACTGAAGCACAAATATAACATAGCGCTTTTTTAAAAAAAAAAAAAATCAAAACATCATTTCAGTTTCAGCAAAGGAAAAAAAATATATATGAAATACAATATAGTTTATCAATTCAAAACACTTGAATAAATTGGTAAAAAATGGTATACCAAATCACTGATGCGATAAGCTCATTTAGATAGTCTTTATAGCACGAGAAATAGAGATGATGTCTATAATTAAAAGTACACACAAAATCAATAAAATGTTAGTTGAAATGGTAGACAGCTTACTTCTATAAAGAGAACATGAGTTCAAATTTTGGAAAGCACATTTGTTAAGATAGACAAAAAAAAAAATTGCTCTCTAAGTTATAAAAGAGAAAACCCTTGATTAAAAAAAAAACTACACACCAAAACTTGTAGGTGAAATTTGAAGGACCATTTTGATTTTCTTTATAAGTTTAAATTAACTAGTTTTCAAATAGAAGAAAAGTTAGTTAATTCAATAAATATAAACAAAATTGATTAAAAAAAATATTAATTTTGTCCATTGTGAATTAATATTTTTCACCTCTTTCTTCTCTATTTACATTTAATAGGGACAAAACTATAACACTCTTATAATAAACTTATACTAGTAAAGATCAAATTTTTTTCTCCAATTGAACTTATAAATTGCACTAGAGTGGTACATATACATTGATAACAAAATATGTAAATAATGAATTTTAAACAAAATAATCGAATCCATCACGCCTTTCCTATGGTTTAAATTTTAAAATCAGTATGCTTTGAAGTCCATACAACGCGGCATTGCCACGTTCTTTACTGTCATTGGCTAACGCGTCAACCATGACATAATCATAATGACGTCACCCTCCTTCATACCACACAAATAAATCCCTCCCTGCCCGGCAAGTAATAAAGACGTTACAACCTCCGCAAATAGGAAACCTCGGTGTTGCTCACGCACATAATAGCGCGTGAAACCATAATAATTAATCAACCCTGGGAATTTCTCACGGCCTTCCTCCACGCTGTTCCCACGAATATGCCCAATCACTATATTTTTTAAAAAAATTAAAAATAGAAAATACTCATAAGAAAATAATATAGTCCCTCCAGTCCTAATTATAGGACATAATTATCAGAATTTAGAGAAATTAATAAGAGAATTTAAATTAGTTAAATTTATTATTTTTCCTAAAAAAACCTCGGTTTTGAATTTAAAATTACATCAACGAAAAATTTGCTGAAGCAGTAGCCCTGCGCACGTCGAAACTTTCCAGGCAATTTCGCGCTGTGATACAGAAGAAGGAGGGTTGGTCCACACTGATATGGACAATGGGTTCGGTTCAACATATGAAATTCGAATGCTAAATTGAGTGGTCCAGTATATGAATATTTTTAAAGAAATCTTAAAATTATTTTATTTAAAAATAAAAATAGAAAATAGAATCTTTCACTTGATACAATATAAGCTTGTTAAATTAATTATTGTGGAGGAAGTATTAGTATGGGTGATATAGGAAAAATATGATAAAAATTACTCAAAATTATTTTATTAAAAAAACAGTAGAATCAAGGTGTATATGATATTAATGAGTTACAAACATTACTTTTTTTATAGAATATATAGGTGCATTATTAAATTATTATGTGTTTAATTATTATTGAGAAAGTATCAATAAGAGTATTTTAGAAAGAAATTGACAAAAATTAGAATATTGTGTTATAATTAGGACTAAAATAAACCCCAAAATATTGTACTATAATTAGAACCGGAGGGAGGCACTAAGAAATTAAGAACCATCCAAAACCACAAGTGGGCAGGCCTAGTCGCTACTCGAGGCCATGATGCTTCTGA
The DNA here is from genome assembly GCA_025563575.1 of Acacia pycnantha. NCBI lineage: Eukaryota > Viridiplantae > Streptophyta > Magnoliopsida > Fabales > Fabaceae > Acacia > Acacia pycnantha. The sequence goes on along the minus strand of JAMWYP010000069.1, from coordinate 643,005 downwards.
TGATGCTGACGTGGTTCTAATACCAACTGTCCCTAGTGTATGCCTACATATACATATGGCTTTGAAGGACCAACTCACCTGCTGCAGCTAGTTTTTGCTTTGTCAGTTGTATTAAGGGTTAGACTCTTTTGTCTAGTCCCTATCTTAATTATCTTCTCAAGTTTCGGGGCTTGTCTATTTTCATCATATATATATATATATATATATATATATATATATATATATATATAGACCTTTCTGATACTCCTCATCTTCTTCAATACCCCCAACCCCCCTCTCTCTTCACTCACAACGTACACAGTCTAATACACTCTCTTCTTCTTCACTACACAATACTTCACTCTCTCTATTTTTTTTTTCTTGATATTATACATGTTATTCAGTTGACAATTCGTGGCTGTCCTCCCACACAATTGGTCTTCACTATCATATTATTCGGTCAAGGATTTGTCGCTACCCTCTCACACAGGTGTTTCCTCTGGGAGTTAAATTCGAGATCCTGAGGATCTAGCAGGGTGTCACACACTTGTTTGGTTTTTTGTGATCATGAAGAATCTGATGGCTGAGGAGCTAGAGAGAGGAGAGAGTTTGCGAACCTGCTTCGGAGATTGATGTTTAGGAGTGTGGATCAGGAAGATGATGATAAGGTTATGGGCTTAACGACGTCGTCCGCTGAGGATCTGGCAGCTAAAGTGTTGGATTCTTTCACCAACACTCTCTCTCTCTTCAATCACCATTCTGCAGATTCATCCGCTGCTACTTCTTCCTTCTCTCACTTGCCTGCTCACTCTGATGAATGTCATGAGAACCCTAAGAACAAAAGCCCCACCATCATTAAAGATCGAACAAGATCCTCTCCCAAAAAAAGGTCTATATATATATTTGTTTGTTTGTTGTCAGTATTTGGATAAGTTTAATGCTGGAGTTTATGTTATTGTATAGAGTAAGGAGCTAATTAATGAAGTTAATTAATCACTCAAGTTGCTAATAATTGATTAATGAATTTTTTAAATTTTCTTTTTGTGGCAGGAAAAGTGCACAGATACAAACATGGGTGGAGGAAACCAAGAGGAGTCCAAAGGAAGATGGGCATGCATGGAGAAAATATGGCCAAAAAATCATCCTCAAAGCTAAACATCCAAGGTTTATATTGATTAATTTTCCATCTTTTCCATGCAATTTTTTTTTCAGAAAAAAATAATTAGTTTTCATATAGTTTAATTGAATCCTACTCCTCCTATTTATAATCTGATTATAATAAAGAATTATTTAGCACAAAGTTCAAAGTTCATAGGATACACAGAACCTAAAGAGAAGGTTGCCTTATTTATAATGATTGTTTTTATATATAATTTGATCTAAGTTCGAAAGAGTCATCTAATAACATTGTTTTTATATATAATTTGATCTGAGTTCCAGTCACAACCTTTCAAAGGTTTTTTTCCAAATAAGGTATATAGGTTCCTTTAAGATTAGGCCATTATATTTACTAATTTTCTTCAAGATGATTAAATTAATCATGTATATATATAAATGCAGGAACTATTACAGATGCACTCACAAGCATGACCAAGGATGTGAAGCAATAAAACAAGTTCAGAAAATCCAAGACGATCCTCCTCTTTTCAGAACCACTTATTTTGGTCACCACACTTGCACCAATCCTCTCAATCCTCATATCTTTCTTGATTCTTATGACCTCATTAATTCAACTTCAGCTTTTATTCTCAGCTTCGAAAACAATAATCAGAACATCAACAATAATAATCTTAGTACCACCTTTGACCCAGAAAACGATAATGACAACAACAACACTAGCTCCTTCTTTGTCTCGTCTGGCTCTTTATTTCCATCTTCTAGTTCTGTGAAAAAGGAAGAGCACTGTGACAACAACATCAAGCAAGAGAAGAACAATAATTACAATAATGATGAGATTATTAATGTTGTTGCTTCATGTCCATCCAATAATGATTGCTCTGTGTCTCATCCTCATGAAGAAGAAGCAGTTCTTCCTGCTTTTGGATCTGGGGATTATGATCTAGTGGATGTGTTTAATTCTGCTGCATTTCATGATCCGCTTAGCGGGTTTGAAGATCTCTTATTTTAGATTATTTGATCAGTCACTCTATTTTGAATCTTTTTTTTTTTTTGTGTGTGGCAAGTTGTATGCTTAATTAGGCTTCATGCATGTGTCCTTAAAACAATATATATAGGCTTCGGGTTCATCAAATTATATAGGATCCATAATTAGTGTGTACTTTGTTTTTAATATAAAGTGTGTGAAGTGTGTACTTTGCTGAAAATTTTGAGAATAAATGTGTTATTTACACTCTTAATTATAAACTATTTGAATTTGATTATTCCTTTTTTTAAAGAAACATCACTCTTTAATTTAGATCATTAATTTTTTGGGGATGGTTGGATCATTATTTTTGATGGATAGTTGGTACTCTATTTTCCTTCTCTAAATTGTATTTCATTTATTTATTTATTTTTTGTGAACAACTTTGAAATGTTTATATTAATTTAATGAAGATATTTTCTCCGCTGTCACTAAATCAACTACAGATTGTTCAGTGACAGATTTTTACAGTTATAAATTCTTATTTTTGTTGCAACCGAATTATATATTATCGGAAAAATTCTAAATAAATATCATTTGAATTTGAAAAACCTTAAAAAGTATGTTAACTTATGGAAAGGACAAATAGATTTCAAGGGGCTAATATGAGATTTTGTAACGTTGTGCTTTTACCAAGATGTCCCTCAATTTCTTTTTCTTTTTCTTTTTTAAAAACCCTCGTTGGTGCTGCCGCCAAAGCTCCGACGGCCGGCGCGCCTCGGTGATCAACACCGAAACTCCGGTGACAACTTGAGTGATGGGATTGATTACTTGCGTACATGAATTGACTACTTGAGCTCCTTAAGCTCTATCAAATGTCGTTGACAAGTTCAATAAAGACAATAACAATTTTAATATAGCCATTAATAACTTCGGTAGCGCAATTTGTCAATCGTTATATTCAAATTGTCATTACCTTTATTTAATTTGTTAACAATGCCGGATAGGATTTATCGAACTCAAGTAGTCAATCCTATACTAAAATAGTTAATCTCATTACTTTAGTTGTCACCAGAGCTTCGGCAACCGGCTATCGGAGTCCCGCTGGTGACGATTCTTTCTTTTTTTTTTTAATAACCCATGAGAGGCATTTTGGTAATTTCAAATATCATAATAGTTTATTGAGACTTATTTATTATATTCTATGTGTTAAAAGACTTTTTAAGGTTTTCTAAATTCATATAGTATTTATTTAGAATTTTCCTGTGTTTGTTTTCCAAGTTCGTTCCTGTTGTGTTGTTAAAATAATTAGAAATCGTCTTCTGGAGTGTGTTGTTAAAATAATTAGAAATCGTCTTCTGGATATGTATCCCTGTCCCTGTCAACATACATCACATCCGTTATCTTTCATTCTCATGGACAAGGAGGCGTAGAAAATTTCAGACCCACTATGACTTTATAATTTTTAAATTTCTTTTTAACAGATTACTTTAGTGCTTAATCAACATTTTTTTATTTGTTACCCATAAACAACTAGAATAGTAACTTAAAAAATAATGTCTAAATTCTCTCTTTGATCATAAGTTGTGTTTGAGTGCCAGTGGGGAAAATACGTTAAATGAACTATATTTACAATGGAGTAGTATATAAATAAAAAATTATAAATATAATATATTAATATTGATTAAGTATAAATGAATTCATCTGTGCAATATATAATAGTCTAAATAAGATGGTGTGATAGGCAATTACTAATTAGTACTATAGATTAAAGTGTTAATCACAAATTACTAATTAGGGTTTTATAAGTCAAGCCAGCAGCCAACTATGTCTGTATCCATTAGTTTTTAAAAGTTTATCTCTCTATATTAATGATCAACTACCAGTAGTGTTACAGGGTATATCTATGTCTTCTATAATAGGTTATCTAGGTGTCACCAATCAATGTTAGAACTAGCTATGTTACATAAATAATTTGTGACCATACTATCGATTTATTATTATTATTATTATTATTATTATTATTATTATTATTATTATTATTATTATTATTATTATGTGTTTTTTTGTCAACTTCAATACAACCTATTTATAATTAGTGTGGGAGCTGACATTTTGCTATCAATGAATCTTTAGTTAGCAAGCCAAATAACATAAATTCCATCCTCCTATTTTTAACCATAACATGTATTCATTGTGTTTTGATGAGTAAATTTTCATCTTAACCCTTTTATTTTTTATGTAATGTTTTTAATAATTTTTAAAATTTTATAATATATAAATAACATAGCTTATTTTTCAAACACCATATATAACATATAAACCAATGGTCGGTCCAAAAGTACTTGGTCTGATGACTAGTAGTTAACCAACTCTTCCCCGGTCTTTAATACAAGATATATTTATCTAATTTGATTAGATTAAGAATGTTGGTTAAATTAGTTAATATGACATGTATTTTCTAAAATACCCTAGTCACATTCCTTAATTCCTTTCTTACCCCTCATCCTTGATTATTGTTGAGGGATCATCAATAGAGATAAATTAAGAAAAGATTGACAAATATAAAAAGTTTATCTTATATTTAAGACCAATATCAATTTCTTAAATATATCTTATATTAACGATCAGACAGAATAACATTAGACAGAATAACATTGCAAAGTGGGCGGAGCTTTGATTCCAATAGATTAAATAGAAGGAAAAAAAGATACAAAATACTCTGATATGATGGGTCCAAGTGTTGCATTTGTTGAATAGTTGTAATCATTTCAACTAACTAAGCCTTATGTTTGAGTTTGAGAAAGCCTTATGAGAAATTTTTGATGTCATTTGAGCTATATTACTATAATATTAAAATAGTAAATGTAATCTATTAAAATTTGACCTAAAGCATATAAATTTGAAAGAAGAGAGATGGGAAAAAAAACAAGAAGTAGAGAAAAGAGGCCAAATTAGGTGATGAAAATTATATTTAAATTTGTGTCATCTCCGACCTTGCACCACAAGGCATTATTTTGTCACAAACCATACTACTACAAATTAAAAACAATTATCAATTAAACAATAAAAACTAATAGTGTTGTCTACTCCTTTCATTCTTAATATAATATATACTTAATTAATTATGGTAAACGTGATTCAATTTTCTTAAAACATCCCTATATAATATTATATTATATATCAGTTTTTAAGTTTAATAAATTAGTTTGAAAAAAATAATAAATATTATAACTAAAATGAATTGAAATTATCTCATACTTAAAGATCAAAATCAACCTCCTAAGGAGTATTATTTAAAGACCGAAGTCAAATCCAATAGAATATTACAAATTCTTTTCTCATACGTTCTCATCCATATTGTACAATTTTCCAGCACGGAGCACGGGTTCACACTTTACTAACGACAAGACTTGTGTCAACCACACCAATTATTTATTTTTATATTGATCCAAATTATTATTATTTTTGCCCTAGAAAATAAGTGGCTAACTGGCTATATATCATCAATTTTATTTAAACATTATTTATTTCATGTTTTAATACCACGTGTTAAGTTGTCAATTTAGTTAATAGAAATTACCAAGTCAAACCCATGACTTAAACCGAGAACTTTCTTTTTTCTTTCATATATTATATTTATGTTTATTTCCACAACCAACTTTAATATATGGCTGCTCTCTTTTTTGCCAACCCCCTACCTCTAATTACTAGAGGACCATTCAAGATTAGCATATTTACAGTTGAAATGGACAGAAATTAGTTTAATATTCTTTTTTCGATTGCTTTACTTTTTAACTATTCTAAAATTAAGCGTATATATCACTCTGATCCTAAAGTCTTGAGTATACTACTATTATTTGGAAAAGAATTTCACACAAGAAACGCATTTAATAAAAATAACACTGATTTTTTTTAGAAAATATATAAGGGATTAAAAGAATAAACTGTCACTTACATTATCTTTTAGATTAGTATTCATATTCTTTTAAACTAAATTTGAACTTCAAAGAATAATGACCTATATTATTTTTCTTACCAAGTGCATCCTCCAACAGCTAGCATAGAGCAATTCTTTCAAGAATTGTGATGAATTTTAGTCCCTTTGTGTAATTTTCATTTTTTTTTATTAATACTAATATTTATCTTGATAATAGTTCCATTATAAACATAATGAATTTTATAAAATATAATTAAATTTTATAATTTGATAGATAACATTCAATCTAACAATCATGAATGATACAAATCAATATCAACTTCCATTCTATCTATGAATAAGATTCAGTTTAAGGATCATTTTGTTTTGTAAGCATTTAGGAATGAGTTATAGGTATTCATAAGTTTTTTTAAGGGGTTAAGGTGTAAAAATAAACACGTGGTTTTCTCAAAAGTGCACCCAATACCAAATGTTTTTGGGTGCAAAAGTAATGTGGTGACAAAAGTTGAGTAAAAATACTCATTGACCATTAGTTTAATTTTTTGTATTTTAAAGGTGACGTGTGGATGATAACTAAATTAAATTTCATCCCAACTAAGCAGAAGAAGCTGGAGAAAATTATAAAAAATAACATATATATTTTGGAAATTACAGTCCAACCCTTCTCTCTCCCAATCCCACATCTCCTTTGCAGTACTTCCTAAACAAAACACAACCTTTAATCCAATAAGAATCTATAGGAAAATAGCTAAAAAAATCTATATACAATAATGCTATTAATAAATCATGAACAATATGACTCGCTACTGTCGAATTCTATGTGAGGATTACAGTCCATAATCTAATTTTTCGTCAACATGGAGACACTTGTAATAATAAATGCATGGACCAGTTCAAAGATATGCCAATTTGGTCATACATAAGCACAATGAAGAAAAGCAAAAGGAATACATGAATCTAAGATTCAGATTTTATAAGACCATAGATGGAAGACTTGGACGGCTGACTTAATTAACTATTGAATTCATGACTTGAATTTCAAATCCATCACGTTCTTCACAACTAAATGTGAAGACACATCTTCATTTCATACATGTTTAATATTTGACTTGAAAAATAATTTTCTTGGTTTCACAATATGCTCCATTGTTTATTCGTTGGACCATATCTTTTGCCTTCTTTACATGTTCACATACAGCTAACTGTACATCATTTTGTTTCCCCATAAAGTCAAGGATGAATGTTTAGGTTGTTGATAAATATTTGCATGACCTATATGGCTTCTTCTTCTTCTGGTTTTTTCTTATCAGCTAAGTTGATGAGAGAATTTTCTAACCATATTTAATACTTCTTTCTATTCTAAATATAGGACTTTTTTTTTAAATAAAAAAAAAACTGAATCTAGTATATATTATATGAAATATATAGTCAAGATTAATTAATAACCTTAGTTCTTTCAAAACTCGTACTCTTTGGCAATGACTAATATTAAACAAAGCATCGTACTTCATAAAAAGTCTAACATATATAACAAAAAGATGAAAAATGGCTTTATATTTAGAAATGGAGGGAGTTCAATAATGATATGATCCATTCGGAAAGTTTCTCTGGTCTATTTCACTTCCTTTTAAATATCTCTTATTGGTTTTGAGAATTTTTCACCATGCTCTTTTCCTACCGTACGTTGATGTTCTTAAACATCATAATCTGAATGTAAA